>LPNX010864606.1:44820-61051 GCA_001517045.1 Pseudotsuga menziesii | reverse complement strand
GAAAGATGACCAAGATGCTAGTAAATCTTCTTATTCTTGTATTGTTGCACATTGTAATCTTGGAATTAATGAAATGACTTCACTTTCATCTTACAAAGACTGTTGGCTACTTGATACTGGTGCAACATCACACATGATATTTAGAAAAGACTGTTTTGAAGAACTTAATGAAACAATAGATGGCATAGTTTACTTTGTAGATAAGTCAAGTATTAAACCAAAGGGAATGTGCACCATTCGACTGAAGATGCCTGGATTCCATGATTTCTTGTTGAAGAATGTTCTTTATCTTCCAGAGTTGCAGAGAAGCCTACTGTCCTTGGTGGAGATTCGACAGCAAGGCCATTCCATCCACATGTTTGATGGAATCGTTGAAATAAGAAAGTCCTCCGACAACCAAGTCATCATGATTGGATACGAAGATGGGAAGCTACTGAACCTAAAGGGTTCATCTGCAAGAGTTCAGAACTATGCCTACCTCTCTCAGCATGGAGAAGGTAATTTGTCATCTAGTTCATTGTGGCATGCAAGATTTGGTCATCTAAATTATAACAGTCTTCGCTTGTTGAAAAAGAATGGTGTATTTGGTTTTCCCACCATTCCCAAAGAGAAGAACAAATGTGATGCATGTATATTAGGGAAACATAGTAAGCTGCCATTCCATGAATCTAATTTCAGAGCAAGTAGAAAATTAGAACTAGTGCATTCTAATTTATGTGGGCCAATGCCAACTCCTTCTGCTCATGGGAATAAGTATTTTATGACATTTGTTGATGAGTACTCTAGAATGTGCTGGATTTACTGTTTAAAGACAAAATCAAAAGCATTTCAAACATTCAAAGACTTTCATGCATTGATTGAAAAACAAGCACAATAAAAAATTGGTACACGTCGTACTGATAATGGGAAAGAATACACTTCAAATGCTTTTGAAGATTATCTTCAACAACATGGAATTGCACATCAGTCTACAGTTCCCTACAATCCTCAACAAAACGGTGTAGCAGAAAGAATGAAGAGAACCATAATGAATATGGTTCGCTCAATGATGTTTTTCAAGATTGTAAAACTAATGTTTTGGGGCGATGCAGTAAAATGTGCAGCATATTTGAGAAATAGAAGTCCCTCAAATGCTCTTGATAACAAGACTCCACATGAAATGTGGTTTGGCCATCTCCCTTCAGTCAGGCATCTCAGAGTTTTTGGTTCCACCTGTTATGCCTTGGTTCCAAAGGAGCAAAGAAACAAGCTTGGTGCTCGAAGCATAAAATGCATTTTCCTGGGGTACGAAGAATACTCCAAGGCATACCGTTTGTATGGTGAGGTAAACAAAAATTTTGTTATTTCCAGAGATGTCATTTTTCTTGAGACTAATAAAAATGACCAGTCCATTGAAAGACAGCTTGATCATTTGGAAATTTATCCTCATCCAAAGACATATTCTGAAAATGAATATGAAATTCCAAACCTTGAAGGGGGGATTCCTATTTTGGATCAACCTTTGGAATTTCCATATGAAGCACCAACTCCCCCGCATGAAGAAGTTCCTGCTACTTCACCTGAACAAGAGGTTCAACTGGATGATGTGATTGAGAGAATTGAAAGACTCTCAATCAATGATGAAGCACCACCAGCTGATCAACCAGGACCATCACGGAAGATTCCTAAATGGGCCACAAAGACACTTGAAAGTGTCCATCCGGATGAAGTTGGAAAGACGGGAATGAGAAGTTCGAAAAGACATGAAGATGGAGGAGGAGCAGCTAATTCAGGTGATGACACGAATGTATCATTTGATTGTGAATTTAATTTATCTGCTAACTTTGAACCAACTTCCTTTGAAGAAGCTTCTACTCGAGTTGAGTGGAAAGAAGCTATGCAGAATGAGTATGATGCACTCATGAAGAATGGAACTTGGAAGCTGGTTGACCCTCCAGTTGGAACCAAACCAATTGGTTGCAAGTGGGTGTACAAGAACAAATACAAATCAGATGGCTCACTTGACAAGCACAAAGCGAGGCTTGTAGCAAAAGGCTATGCACATAAGGAAGGAATTGATTATGAAGAAACGTTCTCTCCTACAGCAAAATGGGCTACCATCCGTACCTTACTCTCTTTAGCTACTCAGAAAGGGTGGAAAGTTCATCAAATGGATATGAATACTTCTTTCTTGAATGGAGACTTGAAAGAGAATGTCTTCATGTCTCAACCAGAAGGCTTTGTTGTGAAAGGAAAATAAAAAAGGTATGCAAGCTTGTCAAATCCTTGTATGGCCTAAAACAAGCACCTCGCGCATGGTATGAAAAGTTAACCGAGCATCTTTTTAAGTTAAATTTCAAACATTTTGATCTTGGTGATGCAACACTGTTTATAAAGAAAGTTGGCAGATCTGTTGTGTATCTTGTGGTGTACGTAGATGATCTTTTGATGACAGGGAACAATGAGAGCTATATAGCATCCATAAAGAAAGATTTGAAAAAGATCTTTGAAATGATAGATATGGGACATCTCCACTATTACTTAGGAATTGAATTCACTCAACATCCTAAGTACATATTCCTATCTCAGAAAAAATATGTTGGAGAAATACTAAGAAAATTTTGCATGACAGAATGCAACCCTATATCAACTCCAATGGAACAGAAAATGAAACTCACGTCAAGCGAAGGAAAAGAATTTGGGGATGCGACCAAGTATCGACAACTTGTAGGAAGTCTTATCTACCTTACAACAACTAGACCAGATATTTCTTATGTTGTTGGCATACTTTCAAGGTTCATGCATAAACCTTGTGAAGGACACTGGTCAGCTGCAAAAAGAGTTCTAAGATACTTGAAGGGGACTCAAGACATTGGACTCAAGTACTCTAAAGTGGATGAATTCAAACTTATTGGGTACTCAGACTCAGATTTTGATGGCGATAAGGAGACATGACTATCAACTTCTGGATACACTATGAGTCTTGTATCAGCAGCTGTCTCATGGAGATCACACAAACAGTCAGTTCCAGCAGATTCAACAACAGAAGCAGAATATGTGGCTGCAGTTGAAGCAATGAAAGAAATAGTATGGCTCAGGAAGATACTTGAAGATTTGCAAGAAAAACAAGAGAACTCCACTCCATTGTTGGTCGACAATACTTCTGCAATCAAGCTGGCTAAGAATCCTAGATTCCATGATCGAACCAAACACATCAACACAAAGTATCATTTCGTTCGACATCATGTAGAGGCCAAGACAGTCCATCTTCGACATTGTTCCACAAATGATCAAGTTGCAGACATCTTCACCAAAGCGCTTGGATGAGAAAAGTTTGAAAGATTCAGAACCATGCTCGGACTTACGAACACCCCTTCGGATTAAGAGGGGGATTGTTAGAATATAATCCGCCGGGATTATAATATTGTAAATAAATAAATAAATAGTTAGCTAAACAGTTACATAGGAAGGTGAAAAGGTTGATGAAGCTCAACCGTCACATGTAATATATAAATGTATGCATTAGCCATGAATAATATCGAATCGGGAGTTATACCTAACAATTATAATTACAATTAGAGTCATATTTTTATGATTCAAGTTAAGTGTATTTGAAATATGGTAATTTAAAATTGCAATTGAAATATATATAGGTGGCTTCATCATTGACGACGACATGTTACAGAATGTTGATAGAGAAAAATTCGGAAACACAAAACCTTACCATATTGTACAATATTGTGCTGAAAAGATGCATGAATAATTTATGGAAAAAGAATCAGTGGCAACACAAGCTCAAATTTTGAGGTGATTGTTTGTCTCCAAGAAGTTGAGGGAAGATTGGTCATTATTGGGTATTCAAAAGAAGACAAAGATTCAAAGGTGAAGTAAGATGTGTTCGAAAATTTAGCCAATGCAATAAAAACTATTAGAAAATCCAAAAAGAAAGATACTAGTGTTGCACACAGAATAATACAAACAAGGATTATTTCATCTAGCACTAGACAAAAACGTTTGACAACGCAGATCGCAAAGGTTGTTGAAACTTCACCAAAAACATTGTACAAATATAACAAATTTCAATTACAAATATATTCAAATGATGAGCTTGCTTGTTGGGCTATTATTTGTAGACAACCCTATAAAGATAGGGTCGATGAAAGTGTTAAAGCTATGATGCATGAATATTGGGTGGAAAATTCTCGTGTTTCACCAAATGAAAGGGATGTGATATGACGAATAATATCTTGAAATCAGTATGAAATCTATCCAAAACATATATTGGATATTACTCAAATACAATTGTTTAATAAATTCAAAGGTGAACACAGAGCATTGAATTTTTCAATCAATACATTTGTACAACAAAAGCCATGGTATGTTATACCCATCACTATTCGTGACACATGTTTTTGCCTCTATCATGTTTAGTTTGAATTATATTATGACACATTCCTTTGGTTTGGTAAAACATTTTGTCCGAATTCACCTCCTTCCACAATTCATGCTTTTATACTAAAATTCTATGTGAAAGAGATAGTCACAAGATATTTTACAACAAAAGATGTGTCGGTGGAAAGAAATGTGATCATTGTGGAAATCTAGCTTTATTCCACCATAAATATCCTATTGATATTAATGATCAGTCATTGTCAAATATAATAGTTGATTGCAAGAGATATGAATATGTCACTTATTCCCACAATTCTACAAGTTCTGCAAACACTCTTTCGAAAAGGATAGATTTACAAGAAGATAAAATCACTGTTACAAAGTTTTTGAACAAGTTTGAAAAAGAAATTTATAAATACATCAAACATTTACATAGTTCACATTGGAAAGACATAAAATTCAAACGATCACGTGATGTTTTTCTAGATGGGACTATTTTTTCTGTGGTTGATTTCATAGAGAATTATACATTTGAAGCACAAAAAGAAATACAGAATGAATATTATCATTCTGACCAAGTTTCTATATTTGACCATGTTCTATATAGACATGCTTAACATAATGTTGATGATATGGAAATCATGAATAACAATCCACATGTGATCAAGGAGTATCATTTCTATATCAGTGATGAATGCACACATGATACACATTATGTACAACATTGTTTTAATATTATTTATGGTTCATTGAAAACACGTGGGGTTGTAATGAATGAAAATTGGATATGGTCAGATGGATGTACAGGGCAATTTAAATATTCACGATCATTCTTTTGGCTATGTCACCTTCATAAAAAAACAAATATTAAACATCATCAGAATTTTTTTGAAATTGGTCATGGAAAAGGGGAGCACAATGGTGCAGGGGCGTGTGTAAAAAAAGCACTTTGAAGGTATCAAATGAACCATTATGCCAACTGATTTGTGTGTGCTGATCAAGTTGTTCAATGGTGTCATGTAAATATGAGCCACGATTGCAATCAACAATCAAAGGATGTGCACAGGAATGAACTTTTCTTTCAAAACATAAATAATGGCTTTAATATGTACACATAGTAACATTTTACTCACATGTACATGTAAATTTTTTATGCTGGACAGGTTTTTTTGGTATATTGGAATCCAAGATATAGACAAATCAATCCCATATGATTCTAGCTCTATTCATGGAACTCGATATTTACACTGAATCAAAACAAAAACCTTCCAAAATGTGTTTTCATTTGATAGTAGGAAGCTAACATGATTTTGTCCTATTTTCATGGAGGACACAGAATCAATAGACAATTGTGAAAACATCAATGACAATTATGTTAAACCTTGGAAACACAATGAAAGTAATTTAAAAGGAAAAATGCCACTCGCAAGATTTAAAGAGTTGAAATCAGAGGACATTACAATATCAACTGATGATGATAGAATTTTCAATCTGGTTAGAGAAGGTAATTTTATGTATACTTTACTAAATTTGTCTAGTTTTATTTTAAATATTTTTTACTTGAATGTCATATATATATATGAAAGTGGTTTGATTTAACGAATATGAATTTTACAAATTCAATGTTCTTAATTATGTGCAGGAGATGTATTTGATGTGGTTGCACCCATAGACAACAATGAAAATATCATATATTATTTGATGCGATGCACAGAAAGAAAGATGAAATTATTGGAGGACTATGATGACCAAGGTTTTATATATGAAAGAGGGTCAATTCTATTAAAATGTTTTTTTTCAAGAAACACATCAAACTGAAAGGGACGTTCACTTTAAAGACTATCAACCTGATGTCATATGCTGCCAATATAGTCATTTGGTATGCGCAGCTCACATAAAGTTCATAGAACTTAAATCAAATAAAAAATTGAAAGCTAGAAGATGGAAGATATCAAAAGTTGATCATTAAAGAATAATTGAAGACAAAATTCCTTTACAATCTTATTTCTAATTCTAATCATGTCGAACATGATACATACTTTTTACATGAAGGACATCTTCACTGGTTTTATAATTGTGACACTCAAATAGAGTGATTATTGATAAGTTCTGAGATATATTGTTTTGATGCTTTTTTAAGCACTTTTTTTAAAAGTGAATTGTTCTTGAAATTATAATGTTCTGCACTTGAGTGCGTGTTATGAAATTGTCAAACTATGAGATCTGTGCGTCTTTGAAACTTAAATATCATAGATTGTTAGATTAGGTTGTTGAACTAATGTACATGTCAAATTGATAATTTTTACTTAAATATGATATCAAGTTCTTACATTGTTGAGCTTATGTCCATCAAATTGAGGAAACTTATATAATAGTGTTCTTACATTGTCAAGAGCTTATGTACATCAAATTCATGAAACTTATTTTATATTGTTCTTAGATTGTTGAGTGTATGTATATCAAATTGATGTAAATTATATGATATATTGTTCTTAGATTGTTCAACATATGTACATCAAATTGATCTATATTAATTTTATAATGAAATTGATACGTACAATTGTATAAATTCATAACATACATTATTGTTTTATTAACAGACTTTAAACATATGGTAGATTACCATAAAAAGTCAATATATTAAAATTGAAGCACTCTATAAATTGCATTATATAGACTAAGATTATTAACAAAATATAATAATGATATCAATGATAAAATCACAGTATGAAAACATTCCTAACTAAGATTCCTAAAGTGAATTTTATTGAACATTCCTTATGATTGAAAACGTTATTAAAGTGCATTTTAATGAATATTCTACAGATATCATATATTATTCCACCTAAATGATTGAAAACATTCATAACTAACATTCCTTATGATTGAAAAATTCCTAAAGTGCATTTTAATGAATATTCAACATAGATCATATTTTATTCCACCTAAATGATTGAAAACATTCCTAACTAGTTCATTCCGAAAGTGCATTTTATTGAACATTCCTTATGATTGAAAACAGTCCTAAAGTGCAATTTAATGAATATTCGACAGATCTCTATCATATATTATTCCACCTAAATGATTGAAAACATTCATAACTAACATTCCTTATGATTGAAAACATTCCTAAAGTGCATTTTAATGAATATTCAACAGATATCATATATTATTCCACCTAAATGATTGAAAACATTCATAACTAGTTCATTCCAAAAGTGCATTTTATTGAACATTCGTTAAATTGAAAACATTCCTCAAGTACATTTTAATGATTATTCTACAGATATTATATACTATTCCACCAAAATAATTGAAAACATTCATAACTAACATTCCTAAAGTGAATTTTATTGAAAATTCTACATATATCATATATTATTCCACCAAGAAATGATTGAAAACATTCCTAACTAACATTCCTAAAGAGCATTAAATATTGAACATTACTAATGATTGAAAATCATTTAAACACAAGTACAACATATTGTATATAAAAATCAACTAACATATTGAACATATTGAACATTCCTAAAGTGGTTCTTTAGGAAAATATATGTATATTAACATCAAAGACATTAATTTATGTATGACATTCAACCAAATTAAATCATTTAAACATTTAATTAAATTATATCTAAACTTCATCCAAAAACTATATATATATATGAACAGTCCAAAATTATATGTATGTTTAAAATATATATGTTAAACTGACAAGTTTAAAGTTTTAACATGGAATATGTAAAATTAAGAAGTTCACAAGTATACAAACATATATAACTATGTAATATCCATTATATGGATATCACTCTCCACATTATCCTGGTGATTGACCTATAACACATGCAACATATAATTAAGCATCAATATATAAATTTTATATTGTAAATAAACCTTAATAAAAATACAATTGGAATTTAAAATAAAAAAATGAATAAATATACCTTAGTGAGCCCAACACCCAAAGAGGTCACCACATCCACAGCAATGGAAGGTTGTACAATACGTTTACCCACCTACCATTTTAATTTCATTACTTAAACTTTTCATGTACATAGGTATAAAATAAATTAGAATTTAAGATGTTTTGATCATTAAAATTAAACATTTAAAACATGTAACTTAAATTAAATTTAAACAAAATGTCAATTACTTTTAATCATTACTAAAACATTTGAAAGGTTCAATTTACCTCCAAATCTTGGGATACACTGGGAATGTCTCCCAATATTGATGATGAGAGGGGCAGAATACCCATGGTCCTCAGAGAAGGGATCGAAAACTATGAACACAACCAAAATTTCAATCTTGCAAAAAGGTGTCATCACAATAATGAGAACATATAAGTTTATAGATATTTATGCAAATGTACCTCTTTCAATGGCCCTAGGTTAGCACTAGATTCGACCATAAAATCACGTTCATCCAACCTTTGGGTGCATTGCAATTCAAATGAGTTCATTATATATTTAGATAAATGAAGAAAACATGATTTAACAATTACAAGGAAAAAATAAAAGTTCTCATATACCTCCCCCCCACCCCCCCTCCTTCCTCGCAATGGAGTAAATCAAACAACCCATATCAGCAATCTTTTGCATAGGCCTTGGCATATTCAAGGCTCATTGAATCTACCTCATTGTATTTTTTATAAGAAAAATGTGCATGAGAACGAGTGTGTGCTCTATGTCGATTCATGCCCACATAAACCGCCACTAGAGCAGATGGTAAGTTGTCTCTTATGACGGTTTTGGCCTCTAGACCAATCTGAGAGGTTGCCTCCATTTCTGATAGTAATGTAACAAGTATCTGTGGCCGAGGGACCAAACGAGGTGTAGCCTTAGGAAACAATGGATCGTGAAAGGCTCCTTCTCATTCATACAACCTACCATTTCCAACCCCGTAAAATTTTGACACGTCTCTGTAATATGGCTTCATGTTTAAAAAAATCTCCGCATTCAAAAATGTCGCAAAATAATTTGGCACTTCATCATTCCATGGAAATATACCATAGGCATCCAAGAATCTATCATATAAATGGTGTGCAATATCAGGATGCTTGAAATATTACACCTTTAACATCTTTCGCTTCGGTCCTTTAAAATTAAACATTGAAATGGCATCTGCTTTTGATACCCTCTTGTCTATATCAACCCACTTGTTAGGGCCCATCACCTGAGCCTTCCGAAGTCGCATTAAGTGAATAAAACAATCTATTGTTGGCCCAACAGTTCTATAGAAACCAATAAACTTGCCTAAAGATTCCAAAAGTATTTGCAAAGTTTGTCAGCTCTCAGTTGGGAGTTCCAAGCTAGCAAGATCATCCCTCAATTTTTATAGTGGGATATGCATTATTCAAAGGTTATAGAAACAATATCATTTTCCTAAGGAAGAGAATCAGGTATAACTAAAGGATAAATGGTAATGGGCTGACAACCATGTGCTTGTTCACAAGTAGCCATTCGCCAACCTTGACCCTTTCTTTGAGCATTTGCATGACCTTTCTCTTGGTCCCTTGCAACATCCTCAACATCTCCACCCCTTGCATCATCACCCTCATTTTCACCAAATGCATCACCCTGATTTTATCTGAATGCATCATCACCCTCATCCTCTCTGAATGCATCATCGTAACCCTCAGTAGAACCACGATCCTCTACATTTACATATGTGATCATGTATAATTTCGTACATAAAGACACAAGAATATATATACACATGCAAATTAGTAATTTATTTAAAAATATTATATATATATATATAACATATTACCAATAAAATGTGGTTGGTCTATTGGTCATTCTCTAAAATGACGACCAAAAGAGGGAAAAAGGTCATGAGATGATGAATTAAACAATTGACCAGACAGAGATGCTTTCCCACTCTCATGAGAAATTCTATTACGCCGTCTCTATACAAAGAAAAATGCTAATGAAAATTAGTAAAATCAATGAACAAGACTTAAAAAAAATATAAATATGCATGCATACTCATAAATTTTGCATGTGCATAAATCCCCGACACATACCAACTGTGTCTCAATATAATACGTTAGAATCTCTAGATGATTCACACCATGTTTGAAAGTGAACATTTGAAGGTCTTTCAGTAGATGTAGGTGTGGTATTAGGCATCCTTGTCTTAGATTCCTGTGTAAATCTTTGACTTGAAGAATGAGTGATCGCTTCGTCTCGAACCATATCTACTATATATCTCCTATAAACATCAAAATAAGCATCAATGAACTAATGTAGTTTATCCCATAGAAAGTTTTTGAGGATAGGGAAAAAAATGAATATATTTATTGTGTTCCCCCCTTTCTGATGTGAATTTGTGTTGTTCCCACAGGTATACCCCTTTATTTATCCCGAACAAGCCATTCCTCAGCTCGAACAAGTATCACTCTTATTAAGCTCATTTCCATAGTGATGATGTTTTGCATAGTCATGGTTAATAAAATCGATTATGGCCATGAGAGATTAAGGAAATTACAACTATTTTGGTATTCATTAAATACTAAATCATTATTATATGCAACCTTATGAAGGACAAAATTATTCCTTACATAGGATTGAAGGATCAAATTGCCTCCTTCACATGGGCTATAGAGGTCACAAAAGATACAATATCAATCGACAGAACATGTCCCAGGGTCGAGGAAATTGACGTTCTTGTATTTGATTTAGTGAATAACACTTTAATCTTGACTATCCATGGAAAGACATGATGGATCTCAAGTTCTGTACTAAATGTGGTGTATGGAAGCACATTATTGAAGAACTCCCTATAATTCTTGAAAAACTTAGTAATTAAAATAATATTAATCTCTTTTCTTATGTCCCCTAGCATGAAGTGTTAAATCGTAGAAAATTGCAAATTGTCAAAAGGAGCAACCCAAGAATTGGGGATGAAAATCCTCAAATAATAAATATTCAAAATAAGAATGATAACTATCCAAATCCACACAAGAAATATATATATTTAATAATGCTTCAAAAATATTTGAAGAGTTATCACATCAGGAAGAAAATGAAGAATGTAAGATCAAAACAATTAACAAATTCTTACAAATCCTTATGAAAGAAGAAGAAGTCACCATATTCATTGATTTAATGTGTATCATAAATAATAGCACAAATCATGAAAAAATTGCTAAAAAAGTGTTGCCTTAACTAGAAGAAAAAAATTTATTTTGATTTGTTGGTTGATCTCGAATTTAAAGGGTATCATATCTCGCAAGTCGTACCATACTTTGGATCCCAGGTGAACATGATAAAAATCCCATCATGGAAATGACTTGGTTTTCCACGACTATCAAGTTCAGGATGTACCTCATGTTGATGTATTTGTAACTTCGGAATGTATTCATCTATGTATCTTATGTATTGTAACCCAATGTTTATTCCAGGATGTATCTATAATGTAATTGAGTCATGTTGTTATGCCCCGATGTTCCAATCGGGAGGATCAATAATGTAAACAAGTCATGTCAATTTGCTGTGGGTAACCCTTCGATTGTCTAAGGGTTAGAGTCCCCGCAATTCCGGGGCACTAGGGTTATTATAATCTCCTAGTAGAGGTCGGCCCTAGTAGGGTTTTAGTCATGTTAGGATTAGTATAAATAGAGAGATGGACTCTCTATTTAACATACAACTCATACACACTCAAGTGTAGCGCATAGTTGAGGAAGGAGAAGACACCGGGGCTAGACAAGAAGAAGGTTACTGCTGTCGGGATATCACTTACTATTTTGGGCTTTTACTGTTTTGGTACTGATTCTATCTCTGAGAAAGTTGTGGGGTTTTCTCCATTTATGGTTTCCCTGAGGAAAAACAATGTGTTCATTGTCTCTTGTGTTTGATTGATGTACTTGTTATTCTCTCAGTTAAAGATCCTAATAATTCTAGCTTAATGTTGAAAAACTAACATGGTATCAGAGCTAACCTGAGAAGAAGCCACTGTGCAGCTACGGGAACTAGGGATTCCTAGTTTGTGGATCTTTATCCATAGATTTTCAGCAAAAGTAAGGTGGAGTAACTCTCCTCCTTAGGGCACATCTTTCTGTCGAAGAAAAATCCAATTTTGAGGTTTTTCAGTTTTGGACCCAACACTGCTACCAAAAATAAGGGTTTTCACAGAAGAGGAATTTTTCAGTGAGCCCAGGCCTGGATTGATCCCCTCCCCAAAATTGAAGTTAGGGATAAATTTCAAGGCATTTGGGTGGATAGATCTCTAGAAAAGCAAAACCCTAATTTGCTCCTGATCCAGTACTGCAGGATTTCAGCTTCAAATCCAAATCTGACATCTTGACCTGGTAAGATATAAATCTCTTGTATTTCCATCTGAGGTTCTCAGTTTAAGATGTCTCATCATACCAAGCTTGATGAAAAGCTTGAGGGAGCTGATAACTTCCGAGCCTGGATGTATAGGATCTCCCTGTTCCTGGAAGAAAATGAGTTAGACTCCTACATCCATGAGGAGGTTCCAGTTCCAGAGGGAGATGAGGCAAAGGCCTTACATAAGAAGAAGATGGTTATGCCAAAGAGGATCATTGCTGATTCTATCAAGGATCACCTTATCCCATAGGTGTCCTCTCTCAAGACACCTAAAGCTATGTTTGATGCCCTAACCAAATTGTTTGAAGGGAAGAACATAAACTGGAAGATGACTCTGAGGAATCAACTGAAGAATGTGAAAATTTAGAATGTAGATACCATCCAGTCTTACTTCACAAGGGTTTCTCAGATCAAGGAACAAGTAGAAGCTATAGATGAACAAGTGGAGAATACAAAGATTGTGATGACAACTTTGAATGGCCTTCCTAGGTCATGGGATTCATTCATCGAAGGATTCTGTGCTAGAAAGAAGTTAGTCAAATTCAGCAGACTATGGGAAGAATTTTCTCAAGAAGAAGCACGGATAGCAGCTCAAGAAGAGAAGATGGGAAGTGAAGATCAAGCTCTCATAGTTCACTCCAATAAAGGTAGAAGAAGAGCTCATCACCCCAAAGGTAAGAATCCTCATCATAGAGACAACAGTAGAATGGACCTATCTAGATTAAGATGTTATACATGTGATGAAATAGGACACTTTGCAAAAGACTGTCCTAAGAACAAGGTCCACTCTCATAAGAAGAAGGGGAACAAAAGAAGACATCATGCTCATGCTGCAAAGGATGATGAACCATCCAAGAAAAGAACCAGATATGAAAGTGAAGATTCTTCAAGCGAGGATGAATATGTTTTGATCTCCGCTCTCACAGGTAACATTACTCATGGAAGTGATGATTGGATTATAGATAGTGGGGCTTCCAAACATATGACTGGATTCAAGGAATCCTTTGTGAGACTGTTAGAACATGAATCACCTCACAAGGTGAAGCTAGGAGATGACTACCGATATCCAATAAAAGGTAGTGGGGAATCTTCCTATAAACTAGACTCTGGAAAGTATCTAACAATGAAGGAAGTATTGTTTGTGCTAGGACTCAAGAAGAAACTTCTCCCCATATCAGCATTGGATGCAAAAGGAATGAGGGTTGCATTCTGTTGCGCCTGAAACATTCTCCCAAAATTCTAAAAAAAATTTGGGACCCTCCTTTACTTTGAGTTATCCATTTTCCTTGCTTAGTTTCATGCTCTTAAGTTTTGCTTATGGATTTTTGGCTCCTTCCCGAATTTTGAATGCTAGAAATTGGCTGGTTTTTCATAGTTAAGATGCTTAAAGACGTCCATTGAAATTGAGTCCCTGTCATTTTGCAAAAGCTTTTTGAATTTTCGTTGCAAAGTCTCCATGTCGGACGCATTTCTCCTTGTTTTTCCACCGTTGCGGGCGTCTTTCGGTTTCTATCTCTCTTGCCCGCCCCGCCGTTGCGGGTGGCCTTCAAATCCTCCTAACCGTCTATCGCGCCGCCGTAGCGGAGGCTTTTCGATTCGTAGCTGGCCATGTCGAGCCCGCCGTTGCGGGTGGCTTTCAAGTCCGCGTGGGTTTATCGCTACCGCCGTTGCGGGTGGCCTCCGACACTTGATGTTCTTTCCCGTAGCGGATGATTTTTCTATGCCCGTTGCCACCGTTGTGGGTGGTATCATGATGGGAGCGGTCCGCCATTACGGGGGACCCCAAGCTCCAGGCTTCCGATATATTTTCCGCCGACGCCTGAGGTTTTGTTTTGAGCCATATTCGCCGTTGCGGGTGATAGAGTGGTAGGAGGGATCCGCCGTTGCGGGTGGTATGAAGCTCGTGCCGCCCGACATAACTTTCGAAGCCGCCCCGATTGATGTGAATTCTCGCACGTGTGGATGTGTTTATATATGTTGGGCGACAAACGGGGTTTTTTGTTGTTTTCGAAGGCGTGTTTGCGGTGAAGCGAGCTGTTGAGTTTACGAGTGCGTGAGAGCTAACTGTTGGTACCGGTGGCCAGGTGGCAGGAGAAGAAGTCTAGCTATCATCAGCTCCCTCATTTGGTGGATTTCCAGGTAGGATCTTGACTCTTATCATCGTTTTTTTTTAGATTTCTTTCACGCGGTGGGGGGTTTAAGATTTGGACCCGTCGTCCCGTTGCGCCAGCGAGGTTTTTCTCCCTTGCTTGGGTTTTGTTTCTTCAGTCGTCCACCTGGCGTTGCGCGCCGTTCGGTGAGGGTTCCCGGTTGATTTTTTTTGGACGGTTTTACGGAGAGGGGTTTTCACCTTTTGTGTTTAAAAGGCCCGCGTTTCCTTTTCTGTTGTTTCAGTCCTTTGGGGGGAAGCGAGGTGCAGGCGGCCATCGTGCCGGCTGCACCTGGTGGTTATGATGAAGGTTTTGGGGCACCAGAGGCCGTTATGCCATCCTGCGCTAGGTTTCGTTGGGCGGTTAAATATTTAGGAGCTGTGTAACCATTTTCTGTCTTGAGATTGGGTTTTGCACTAACCATAGTCGCCGCGGGTTTTTTTTTTTTCTGACTCTCTGTCTGCAGTCCGGGGTTGTGCGTCGTCTCGGTGGGAATTGGGGATGGCGCGGCCTAGTTTTACTTTTGAACGCTTAAAGCCTTGGTAGGGTAAAAGGAAGGGTAGCGTGAGTCGGTTTTGGTTAAGATGCCTGGTCTAGAGATGGGCTCGTTTCCCGTCGAGGTGGGTAAAGAAGGTTATCATCATAATATGTTTGCTCCGCTGTTTAGTCGCTTGCGTTCCATGGGCCGTAGGTCTGAAGTATCGACTAGTTAAGCCTGGGGTTTTTATTTTTCTCTCTGTGTGATAGGCAGTAAAATGATGGTTGTATGATGCACTTGCATAGATTTTGCTCATGTCGCTTCTATATATTATTTTCATAAAATGACAAGCCTCGTAATAGCGTATTCTTTTGCCAACCTCAATATGACTGATAATTTAATGCATGTGGGATGAATCATAAAACAACTCATTCATAAAACCTGGCGAAGATGTGTTACAATAATTTTTTTTATCATGCTCATAACACATTGCACAGCACTTCATGTTTGTGAATTGTTCAGTATGAAAGCTGAAGGTTGATTGTATGCACTGATATAATTCTAATATACCTAAAAGAGAGTAAACTGTTGCACAAAGTTTATAAATTGGAATTACTCAATACTATGATGTTTTTTATTGCAGGAAGATTTGAAAATGTCTAAAAGACAGAGAAAGAAGGCCCCAACAGTAGAGGAGGTTCCTGCAGCAGAAGTAGAAACAAAAATTGAATACACTTATGAGGACACTCAATGTGTCACAGGGGTGGAGCGAGAATACAAGTGGGGAGATATTTACAGGATGATCTCCCGAAGAGAAGTCCCGGATATGGGGCTAGAGGAGGCACCCATATATGCCAATATAGAGAAATCAGCTATCATGAAGGTCGCCACTA
>LPNX010864606.1:2871-32969 GCA_001517045.1 Pseudotsuga menziesii | reverse complement strand
TCCTACATGAAGTTAACGCATTACTAAATAATAGTTGTTTTGGCTCCCCGGGGATAGGTAGTTAGTCACCTTAGTTCATAGTTGCATATGTGGTTTAGGTTTTGTGAACGTAAGACGAGAGGTAAGAACCTGCGCAGCACATTGTGTGGTTCTCGGCATCCTTATCACCCTGCATGGTTTAGATAGGCATGTGCATTGCATATTAAGTCAAAAATACAAATTCCGGTGGACCGGGCCACAACCGGTAAACCCTTGTTGTTATTTTGACCTACGGTAGCCGGACCGTAAACCGGACGGATTCCCTATACCAAACAGTCAGCGGGCTAGTTGGGAACGCTGATTGGGGAGAATCCCTTAATGTTGCCGCCTGCGATTTCTCAGGCCTCAACACATTCATAGATGGTCAAGTCATCATGTGGCCAAGAGGAAAGACTATCGATGATGTGGTGGTGATTGGAGAATAAGAAGGAGGTTTGTACAAATTGAAGGGCCATCCTGAACAAGACTTGGTCCATGACACAGTAGAGCTAAGTGAAATTTGGCATAGAAGGCTTGCAGATGTCCATTATAGAGCACTACCTATTGCAAGCAAAGTTGTTGAAGGTCTTCCAAAATTCCAAGCAAAACATGATGGGGCCTGCAAAGGATGTGTAGAAGGAAATAATAGAAATAAGACATTTCTTAGCAACGAAAGAAAATCCAAAGGAATCCTAGAAATCATCCACTCCGATGTATGCACTCCTATGTCATCCAGCTCACTAAGCGGGTATGCATATTATGTTTCTTTTGTTGATGATTTTTCTAGGAAGACATGGGCTTACTTTATGAAGAAAAAAATGAAGTATTCAGCAAATTCAAGGAATTCAAAGCCTTGATCGAGAACCACACAGAAAAAAAGATCAAAACTTTTCGATCAGACAATGGCAGAGAATTCAATTTAAATGAATTCAAAGAGCTATGTAAAGAATCAGGGATTAAGAGGGAGTTGTCCACTCCTTATAATCCACAACAGAATGGGATTGCAGAACGAAAGAATAGAACTATCATGGAAGCTGCAATAGCTATGCTTCATGATCAAGACCTTCCTATGCATATTTGGGATGAGGCTGCCAGAACAGCAGTGTATGTGCAGAACCATACTCCACATAGAGTACTCAAGAACAAGACTCCTAAAAAAGTCTCCTCTGGTAAGAAACTAGAAATCAGCCATCTCAAAAATATTCGGCTGTCCTGTGTACATGCACATTCCAAAAGAGAAGAGAACAAAATTATATCCTTCAGGAAAGAAGGGTATATTTGTGGGATACTCTGAAAGCTCGAAGGCTTACAAAATATATTTCCCAAGATACAACAAGATTGATGAAGACGCTACTTACAACAAATCCAGAAATAGACCTGCTGAAGAACCTGAAGAAGCAGAAGCACCCAGGATTCATGATACAACCATGAATGAAGAAACTCAAGAAGAAGATCGAGATTTCAAAGAATCACAAAGACCTGTAGATCCACCTCTGGAGAAGAATCCTCATAAGAGAAAACCTGCTTGGGTACGAGAACTTATCCAAGGTGTAGAGAGATACGGGGCTCCAGAAGAGAATCACAGAGAAAGAAAGAGGACCAGATCCTGCTCCGGGCATGTAGCTTTACTATGTGATTTCATTGATAAAGAACCTTCCCGTTATGAAGAAGCAACAGAACGGAAAGAATGGAAGGATGCTATGATCGAAGAGTATCAATCGATCATGAAGAATGATGTTTGGGTTGTTGTCCCAAGACCAGAAGGGAAGTCAGTTGTAACTTCCAAATCGATCTACAAGATCAAACATGCTGCAAATGGTAGCATTGAAAAATATAAGGCAAGATTTGTGACTCGGGGTTTCTCTCAGAAAGAAGGAATAGATTATGAAGAAAATTTTTCTCTTGTAGCAAGATACACTTCCTTCAGATCGGTACTTGCTCTGGCTGTAGTATGAAATGGAAGATACACCAGATGGACGTCAAGACTGCTTTCTTGAATGGTGTAGTGGAAGAGGAAGTTTATGTAGAGCAGCCACTCAGTTTTGAGACTCATGACAGGGATTCTCATGTGTGTAGATTGAAGAAATCCTTGTACGGTTTGAAATAGGCACCCAGGACCTGGTATGACAGAATTGACAGCTCTCTATCCAGTTTAGGCTTAACCAAGAGTAAAGCAGATGCCAACCTTTACTACAAGGTTGAATATGGAAACCTAGTGATGCTTCTACTATATGTAGATGATCTATTTGTGATAGGTACGGATGGGTTGATTGCTGATACAAAGAGAAAGCTTGCTACTGAGTTTGAAATGAAGGACCTGGGGATGATGCATTACTTTCTAGGTATGGAGGTGTGGCAGAGTATAGATGGAATATTCCTTGGACAAGGGAAGTATGTAGTAGAGATCCTGAAGAGGTTTGGGATGATGGACTGCAAGGCTATGGCCACATCTATGGCATCGAACCTGAAGCTCTTGAATGATGCTTCATTAGAGTCAGTTGATGCTACAATGTATCGTCAAATGATTGGGTCATTGATGTACCTGATGAACACGAGACCAGACATTTGCTTTGCTGTGAACACCTTGAGCCAGTTCCTAACAGATCTGAGACATGTTCACTTGATTGCTGCAAAGCATATTTTAAGGTGCCTGAAGGGTATAGTTGATTATGGGCTCAAGTATGATGTGAATCAAAAGATTAACCTGGAGGGTTATTTTGATTCAGATCGGGAAGGCAGTGCCATCGATAGGAAGAGAAATTCAGGGTGTTGCTTCAGTATGGGATCAGGTGTGATCTCTTGGTTTAGCAGGAAGCAATCCTATGTGGCACTGAGTACAGCTAAAGCAGAGTATGTCACAGCTTGTTCAGTTAATTGTGAGGCAGTATGGCTGAGGAAGCTACTGTCTGATTTATTTGATCTCTAGTTGGATGCTACTTATATACATTGTGACAACAAGAGTTGCATGAAGTTGTCATAGAATCTAGTGTTCCATGACAAGTCAAAGCATATCGAGATCAAGTACCACTATATCAGGGATATGGTGCAGAGGGGAGTAGTGAAGCTCCAGTATGTTGTGACGGAGGAATAGATAGCTGATGTATTGATGAAGCCATTGGCTAGGATGAAATTCAAGTACTCCAGGGAGAAGCTTGGTGTTCTCCAGATCAAGGTTTCCTCCAAGGGAAAGTGATGAGACCCATAAACATTCTGACATGGTGAGAGGATTGGTTCCTTCCATGGTCAGATGTAAGGCCTGAGCCATTCTGTCATGGTGAGAGGATTGGTTCCTTCCATGTCAGATATGAGTGCTGGCCATTCTATCGAGTAGGACATATGTAAGGGCTATTGCCATTCCGAGAATGGAGGTACCTAGTCAGTTACCAGGAAAACTCAGTATAGGACTAAGAAGCCATTCTGTTGTGATAGAGGAATGTGTTCCCACTTGATCAGATGTAAGGGCTGAACCATTCTGTCATGGCTAAAGGATTAGGTTCCTTCCATGTCAGATGTGAGTGTTTGCCATTTCGACGAGTAGGTCGGATGTAAGGGCAACTGCCATTCTCTAGGACAATGGAGGCACCTGGTCAGTTACAAGGTAGCTCAGTCAAGGACTGGGGCCATTCTAATGTGACTGTAGGATTGGTTCCTACAAGATCAGATATGAGTGCAAGCCCTTCCATCATTGTGTGCAAGATGTGATCCAACCTGGATGGATGTAAGTGCAAAACCCTTCCATCATTATGTGCAGGATGTGTTCCAGCCTAGATGGATGTAAGTGCAGAGCCCTTTCATCATTGTGGTAGGATGTGGCTCCAGCCTGGATGGAGTACATAAATATTCCATCATTGTGTGCAGGATGTGGTTCCAGCCTGGATGAATGTAAGTGCAGAGCTCTTCCATCATTGTCTGCAAGATGTGTTCCAGCCTGGATGGAAGTGTGGAAATATTCCATCATTGTGTGTAGGATGTGTTCTAGCCTGGATGGAAGTGTGGAAATCTTCCATCATTGTGTGCAGGATGTGTTCTAGCCTGGACGGAAGTACGAAACTCTTCCATCATTTTGTGCAAAATGTGTTCCTTCTTGGATGGATGTGAGTGCTCTGCCTTTCTGGTGAGTAGGTCAGATATAAGTGCTGAAGAAGACCTACATGGAGGCTAGGCCTACAACCAACATGAAAAAGGGTTGGCTCTGTAGAACTTCCTATGACGAGAAGAATCATTAGATAGCACCCGTGATGATCCAGATCCAATGATGTTGATCCAACCGTGATGATCTATATCCAGTGATGATTCCTAGTGATGATCCAGATCAAGTGTGATCCAAATCCAGTGATGATGATCCAGTAATGATGATCTAGATCGAGTGATGGTCCAGATAGATTGATGATCTATATCCAGTGACGATGTCCCATGATGATCCAGATCTAAAGATAAAGATGACTTAAAGACGAAGATGACTTGAATACTAAGAAGACTTGAAGATGCAGATGATGAGATGATTCAGTTGATATAGAGAAGACGACCAATGCTGAAAATTGTGTCGAAAGAATACCTTCCTAATTAAGAGGGAGTGTTGATGTATTTGTAACTTCAGAATGTATTCATCTATGCATCTTATGTATTGTAACCTGATGTTTATTCTGGGATATATGTATAATGTAACTGATTCATGTTGTCATGCCCCGATGTTCTGATCAGGAGGATCAATAATGTAAACAAGTCATGTCAAGTCATTATGGGTGACCCTCTGATTGTCTAAGGGTTAAATTCCCCGTAGTTCCGGGGCACTAGGGTTATTAGAATCTCCTAGTAGAGGCCGTCCCTGGTAGGGTTTTAGTCATGTCGGGATTAGTATAAATAGAGAGCTAGACTATCTATTTAACATACAAATCATACACACTCAAGTGTAGTGCATAGTTGAGGAAGGAGAAGACACTGGGGCTAGACAAGAAGAAGGTTACTGCTGTTGGGAGATCACTTACTGTTTTGGGCTTTTAGCATTTTGGTGCTGATCTATCTTTGAGGAAGTTGCGGGGTTTTCTCAATTTATGGTTTCCCTGAGGAAAAAAACTATGTTCATTGTCTCTTGTGTTTGATTGCTGTACTTTTTAATCTCTTAGTTAAAGATCCTAATAATGCTAGCTTAATGTTGAAAAACTAACACCTCGAGTTAGCTAACCAAGATTTAATCGAACCCATTGGACTGTGGAAAAATGTTAATACTAGCATCATGGGAATGGATACAAAAATTGAATTTGAAGTAATTGATCCAAAATAAGGAGACAAATATTTCCTTGCACTCGATGGATGATTGTGGGGAAGAAATATGAAATATTTTTTCTCTCTTGAAAACAATAGAAATAACTCAAGAGCGATGGAAAAAAGGTGATTGTACCTATCTATCCATCTTAAGAAAAACCATGGGCTGAACCGGATGACCATGATGCAAAAAATAATAAGGCTATATCAAGAACCTAATGAATATGGATAAATTCACATAGGTTCACCCATGTCCATCAACCAAAACTTTGGCTCTAAGTTGTACTACAAGAAAATAGAAAACTATGAAGTATGCATAAGAGAATGTTGCTCAGTCAAGTTATCCTTTGAAAACCAACATAGAAGTGTTTTGTAGTATCTGTCATATCAAATATATTTCAAAATAGAACAAGAGAATACCTAACTCTTTTACCAATGAAAAGTGAACTGACAAATCTACCCGCTCTGTGATACAAGGAACATGAGTCACTAGAAACTCACATGGAATTAGACGTGGGAGATCGAGGCTGATTGCAAATCCTAGTTGAAACATTCATCGTCCAAGAAGCTATATGGTAGGATACCCATTAGTCATGAATGCACACTTGGACGACTTCCTCGACATATTTTATGGAGTGGTTTGGTGAGGAAACGTTAACATCTCAAGTAGAAATCCATAAAATTTTCGAGGATCTAGATTTTGTCGTGCATATAGAAAAATGCAAAAAATTATGGAAATAAATGGATGTAGAGATGAGAGAATTTAGCCAATTTGTTACAAAATACACCTGATGACTTTGCAAACAAGTGGTACAAAATGGAAGAAGAAAGAGGAGATACTTTTAATTTGGAAACTCTAAAGGAAATTTTTATCAAATATTTCTCATTCTCGCCTGTAGAAGAATGCTTAAAAGAAGCAGTTGAGGAATTAGAAAAATTTAACAAATTGCTAGAGAAATAAATTGATGCAGTCAACAAAACCAACAAACTGATTTGACCTGTAGAATCATCATGATAAATAAAAAATAGTTGTCTCGCAAACCGACTCAAAAGGACATTGAGAATGAGCACACAATGGGAAAAGGATTTTGTTGGAAAAGAAAATATCTCCACATAACTCAGTGAAGTCAGTTATGAAAACATTTACCGAGAATAAAGAGGAAGATGACGATCATAAGGATTTCCCAACATATTTCACAGAATTTAAAGAGGGAGAAAAACATATTGATGAATTTAAAGAACTATATTGGATGTACATCGAAATGAAAATAAGAAAAGTCAACATTTCAACCATTGGAAAAACAAAGATGGAAAATATAGGTGAATACTGGTTGAACAACAAATGATAGAGACAGAAAATTTACTAAAATAATATCAAGACATCTTCCACCATGGCTATAAGGATTTGAAAGGATTAGTGTAATAAATGGGATAAATGAATATTGATATAATGTCTGATGCGAAACCTATGAAAAAAGACCTTATAAGCTAGCCCGCAAATATGAAGAAATAATGAAAAAAGAAGTAGAAAATATGAAAGATACCAGCATAATATACCCTATAGATCAATTGGAGTGGGCCAACCCTATTATCATCCAACCTAAGAAGCATGATACCAAAATACTAAGGATTTGCGATGAATTTAGAATACTTAACATGGTAACTTTGACAAACCCATTCTCGACATTGTTTGGCGATGAGATTATTATTGAAGTTGTAGGACATGAGTGCTACTCCTTCACTAACGGATTCTATGGATATAATCAAATACCTATAGATAAGTAATCTCAGCATAAGACAATATTTATATGCAATTTTTTATCATTCACATATAAAGTCATTCTATTTGGGTTGACAATCGCATCGGTAATATTTTCTCGAATCATTATTAAAGAATTCCAAGAATTTTAGTATAAAATTATGGTTGCATACTTTGATGATTGGACAATGTATACAATGCTCAAAGACCATTTTTAGTGACTCCAACTAATGTTAGAGTGATGCAAACAAATCCAATTATCACTTAACATTAAGAAGCTCATTTTTGCTACACCTATAGGAGTATTATTGGGACATGTTGTATGAAAGGAAGGCATAAAAGTCAAATTAGCGAAAATAAAAGTTATATGCTTGATATAAACACGCCAATAAACCCCAAGAAGGCTATAATTATGTTGGGGCACATAGGACAATACCAAAAATTTATTAGGAACTACTCTAACAAGACATTTACCTTGGAAGCATGATTAAGATTAAATGTGGAATTCCACTAGACCTCAGAGTGTGAATAGTTGTTCATGTTGCTTGAAAGGAATTTAGTTGAAGCTCTAATATTTAGATTCCATAACTGGTCGAATAAATTCCATGTCCACATTGATACTTCAGGTATTCCAATTGATGTAATACTCACCCAACTAGGAGATGATGGGCTTGATCACCCTAATGTGTATGCGAGTAAAAAACATAATAAAGTTGAATGAAACTATTCAACCACTGAACGTGAAGCATTGGGAATGATATTTTCATTACAAAAGTATCATCACTACATGTTTCCAAACTTGTTTATTTTCTATATAGATCATCAGGCGCTCAAGCACCTCATAAAATAACCTCTACACCATGGTCATGTATGCCAATAGATTCTATTATTTCAAGAATTTGAATTTTCCTACTATGACCCATCAATTCGAATGTGGAACCCGACCACCTTTCTCATATTGAAACTAGAGAAGACACAACAAACATCGAAATTGAACTCCCTGCCATGCATACTTTTAGAGTCAAATTTATATTGATCAAATTAGTAGATATTGTAGAATTCCTAGAAGAGGGTTAGGCCCGAACATAAACATCAGAGAAAAAGAGAAATATTCTAAAAATTAAAGCATCATCATATACATTAATAAATGGGTACTGGTAATATCCCCCAAGTATTAAAATTTATTTCTAATAATTTTGAAAATACTATTTTATTTCTGAATGTGATTGGCAGACAAGGAATATGCCAATCGGTCCTTGGAGGACAAATGTAACTGAAACATTTTGCTTGTAATAAAAATATGAATGATAGGTACATCCATGTTGAATGAGGAGACTATGCATGCGGGAGTGGGGGACGTGAAGGGTCATTCTCAAAACAATTGCACCGGGCATGGGAATGCCAGTATGGTGCTAGACCCACCTTGGGGAATCAAGAGGTAGTGGAGTGAAAATTCCTGGGGGGAATTGGTCGTTAGTTGCAAAAGACCTAGGAAAACCAAAAATGATAAATAAGGAATCATATGCTAGGAGGCATGACACCGCTGAGTGTACCGGAACAAGGAATACTTGTTGTGTGAGCACTCTGTGTTAGGCAAGTGATTTCTTACTGGATAACTGGACTGATTTTGACTGTCATCGCTCTTGGCATGCATATTTTAGCTCCGGGGTGATTGAGGACAGAGTGATATGTGCCTAATATACGGTTGGGTGGAACGTGGATGTTCCCTTTTCATTGCGGCTCGTTTTACAATAGTTTCCATTACTAAGTATTGTTTCTGCAAACTGATTGAGAGTTAGGGTATGTTTGTTTATGTTAAAGATGTGTTTTAATGTCAATACAATGATGAAATATCAACTTAGATTTAATGACACTTATGAACCGGTACGAAGTTAGAATGATTGTGCCTTGCATTTGGTGAAATGGAAACCCAAGTGGCGGATTGTTGTTATGTATGGTGTTATTTTCTTAATGTATGATTTCTTTTATTAAAGAGCTTAGGCGTGTCGATGGATGTATGAATGTATGTTTTCCTTGCTATTGTAATAAGAAGATAATGCCTTAGGTTTGTTGATAAAAGTATTCCTGTGAAATGTGTATGTTTGCTCATATGAGTATCCTCTAGTTGTTCTTTAGTTCCACATTGTTTTTCTTTGAAATGTACTACTCTTATGATGCCATGCCTTGGTATATCATATTTAGATAGAATGATACATGATTTTAGTCATTTCTAACCTTAGCCAAACCACTAAGTTTATCCATCTCGACCTATGGCCTCTCTAATGCTCAATAAATGGCGAAGTCCTATGAGAACAAGCTAAGATTTATTAAAAGTTTTGCGCACATCTCTAGTGTTAACTTCCCTGCTAGTTGATCTTGTGAAATTTTCAAGGACCATCAAATCGAGATCGATGGTGGACCTCAAATACCAAAATGAAGGTGGTATAAATATTTAACGCACATCATCGTTGTTAACTTCCCTGCTAGTTAAGCTTACGAATTTTCTGAGGACCGTTAGATCTAGATCGATGGTGGACCTCAAATACCAAAAGGTGAGTGGTATAAGGATTTCATGCACATTGTCTTTGCTAACTTCCTTGCTAGTTGAGCTTGCAAAATTTCTGAGGACCGTCATATCTAGATCCACGGTGGATCTCAAATACCATAAGGCAAATTGTATAAAGATTTCGCGCACACCAGGATTTTATTATCTCGTGCTAGTTCTCCCTGCAAAATGGCTCACAGCCGTTGATCTTCTTCGATATCTATCTTTGTCGTTGATCATAAAGTTGTTTTATCCACGATCACCTCTGGTTCCCAACGCTTATCTCAGGAGTTAGTTTATTTTAGTGTAATTGTTCTCGGTGGTATATCTGTCGATCTCAGTAAAAAATCTATCGAAGATAAACGTCCTTTAATCCTTCTCTAATCTTCGTTGAATTGATCACTGCAAGGCTCAATTCTCTCTACAACATGAAGATTATCGTTGCAGATCTACAAATTTTAGAGTTGAGCTATTTAGCAGGATTTTATTGTTGTTGATGAAAGTATGGTCTACTGAACGGGTGTGTATTCTTTTGATATTGTTTTCTTTGGTTATGTAGTGTATTACTGGTATGTTACACCTACTGTGTTGATTCCATGCGTTGGGTTTTGTCATTATCCTAGGAGAAGTACTCTTGGTCTATTGGGAATGGTTATGACTGCTTGGAATGCACATACTCTACCTTTCAATCCACTATCACTGGTAGGTTATTTAGTTTCTATAATTGGACACTCCCGCTCTATTTGAATGACTTGTATTTGGTCCTTTGGGTTTCTTAATGGTGTCACAATGACTTTGAAAAGAGTTATGTGTGTACTGTATGTTTTTCCTAGATTTAACACCCGCTCTATTAGTTCCCTATGGGAGGACTAGAGCTTTTCTCTGGGTTGAACCATCCCAATTTTAATGGAGTTCAAGTATAATGCTTATATGCATTCTATGGTTATCCTTAAACTATGCCTTATGTTTTCTTATGACTGTACTATATGCGTTGATTACTTGTTGAAGATTCAAGAGAGTTTACTGTGGTAAATGTCCCTACACTTTGCATCAATTTATGCCTTTTACTATCCAATACATATTTCTTATGATCCGAGAGGGTAGATACCTAGCGAAAAGAGTCAAAATGTGGCCTGTTAAGGAAAATTAACTAAGTAGGTTTCCGCACTCTGAATTCTGCCCGTGAAGGGAGGAAGTCAGAAGTCGGAAGGAGGGAAAATGAGAAGGAAAAAGAAGGTAGGATTTCCATGATCCACAATCCGCATAGCAGAAAGAAGAAAACATAAAATAAAAGTAAAGTTGTAAGGATGCTAAGATTCCCGCGATCCATGATCTGCATAGCAGAAGAGGAAATGTTATGCTATGAGGAAGGTAAGATTTTTGTGATCCATGATCTGCATAGCGGAAAGTGAAAAGTAGACAGGAAAGGAAAATTTATAAGGAAGGTAAGATTTCCGTGATCCGCGATCCGTAAAGAGGAATGCGAAAAGAAGAAAAGAAAGGTTAAGTGGTAAAGGAGTTAATATTTTCCATAACCTGCTTAGCGGAAGGCGGAAGTGTGGATGAATGATTTTGACAGATGTTAGGCTTTTGATTCTGAAGTCTGTAGTGGAATGAGGGAGGTAGGAATGCAGAAAGAAAAAGTTGGAAGGGTCAGATTCAGTGCGGCAATGACCTTTCTGGGTGCAGAAGTGGATTTAATTATAGAAGTTAATATTGGTTATTTTTAATAGCTTAAGGTGGAATGTTTATATAGAATATTGCCAAAATTCATGTGAAGGACATTATACTTAATTTTTTTGTTTATATATGCATTTTTTAACAGGACTAGGGTATGTTTCAAATGGTATTAGAGTGATAGGTTTCAACCCTATCGCCTTTTGGGGAACATCTAGTTCTATTGCATTATGAAAAATTTTGGTATTTGAATGTTTTGTGTACAAACAAGAATAGTTCTATAACATGATACAACGATGGCCTCACAAAATGATCATGAGAATATACCTGAAGAAGATACATGAGTACCTCACCCAACGTAGCTAGAACCAGAGCATTATGAAGCTAGCCAGGTACTCGAAACCGTGAAGAATCTGATAGTGGAATTACAGAGCTTCAAGGCAGAAAATGAACAACTAAAAAAGGCTTAGGAAAAATAACAGGATCTCAATGAGATATTATTACAAAGCTTGCAGGAAAGGAACAATGGGGGAAAAACACCAGCAAAAGCAAGAAGGGACCCATAAGTAGGGGATAATGCAGAAAGAAAAGACAGTTCCTCCCAGGAAACTCAAAAATATGGAATAAAGCCTAAACAACGAGTAAGAGAAAAGTGGACTACTTGGAAGGAGAATTCAAGAAAATTAAACCCACCAGTTTTGATGGGGAATCAAGGAATGGAGAAGAAGTGGAAGCTTGGTTGCTAGATATTAAAAAGTACTTTCAGATATAGAACTACTCAAACAACATGAAGGTAGGGATGGCAGTTTACAACCTGAAAGGAAAGGCCGGTATTTGGTGGATAGACCGAAAGATATCTCATGGATTAAAAGAAAAGAACCTGTAATGGTCAGAGTTTAAGAAACTCTTCAAGAAGTAGTTGTTACGGAGAGAAATTCCTATGGCTTGGGGTACCACAACAGATAGCTTTGACTCCAGAAATCAATCTTTCCCAATATGCAATAGAAATAAAATGTCTAACACTAAAGTATCAGACCTCGTACCTTATTCCGGACGGTTGAAGTAGATCCCCGTTGAGCTTTCCAATCTTCATCTTGAATTGATACAATACTTCCTCAACAACAAGTAAAGAATACAAGCATACTATATATCATGGTGTTAGATCTATTCTAGGATATATAATCAATAATGTAAAAAGCATTTGACATATTCCAATGGATACAATATTCAATCAAATACACATCATTGGACAGGAAAAGATAGTTCTTATTAATATAAATCAGAGATTACAAGATAGATACAACCTCTGACGGCACGTCTGCGAACTAGAGAAACTGAATCCCCCACTTGGGCCTCCACCACCTCAATACTCCCTCTCACGATAGCAAGCTCACTAGAAAAAGGTGAGCTTGGGAAGAACACAACAGTGCTCCAACGGGAGAAAGGGATGCAGACTCAAGCATAAATTCTCGCAACAATGGACTATAGTTTCGTTGCTTCAATCTCTCTATATGCCTTCAATGTACCAAGGGGTTCCTTATATAGCTTCACAAGGGATAATGAAGGGTCGAATCTGAGCGATCTCAAGGCATATGGAAGGCCAGGAGTCGAATGAGCCGGATCCATGTCAAAGAAAACTCTGAAAGGATTTGGATTATGCACACATCCCGATGTACGCGGTTATAGGAGTCAAACCCGCGTATGTACGTGGTTATCGGGTAAAAAGCCACGTATATCATTTTTTATATAGTTTTAGGGATGATCAAGGAAACATCAAAGGATAAAATATGGTCCATGGGGTCTAAAGAGTCTGCAGCGGGACATGAGAAGGCCATACAAAGTGTGATTCACCTGGAGTGGTGAAATCTGCTATAACAGATGCCCCCTAATGTGTGAGGTCAGAAGGGTCATACGATGGACGAAATACATTATAAGTCCATCCCAGAAGTGGAGTGATGAAGGATCCCAAATGGAAGACTAGACACCCAATTAGCATAGTACAATAATACAACTCTGCATATAACTGCAAGTACATATAGTAGTCCCGGATACATAAGAGTACAATGGCCATGAATAGGCATAATACATGATATCACATATGTGGTCATCGCCACGTACAATATACATAGATCAGAATCTCCATGATGAAGATATACAAAGGACCATGATCTCCAAAATGGTTGAAGCTATACAACAGATGAAAATCTCCATAGTGGCTGGAAATGTTTGACATACACTGGAATCAAGTCACAAGAGCTGAAATCTCATGAACACTGGCACGATCAAGGAGGTAGCATATAATAGATGCCACCAGTATGGAAGGTCTTCTACACAAACCGCTATGAGTACATGTCCTACTATGCGAATAGAGGTGTCGAGGTTGAACATAGTAGTCCATCGTCTGATTACCGATCATTTATGTATACTGTTAATAGACGCAAGATTACCCACCGATAATGAAAATTGGAATAAAGGTACTAGAGTGCAATCTAACAAGTGTGAATAGATGTGTTGAGGTCGAACACTTGAGAGAATCCATCGATCAGGGGACATTGATGTATTCCCAAGAAACTGTCGATGGCGAGAGAACTTGCCACTGATGACTGCAAGTCTCAAGGCACTCAAAAGGACTCTAGACTCCAATCCCAGAATAAATCATCTAAAGTCGATGGGATGAAATCCGCTGGAAGGAGGGCATTAAGGCATCCCCCATCATCCAACACGAGGTACTCAACAAAGCTGTCTAATGTGGAAGGAATCGATCATAAAGTGCACGAACCAGTAACTGTACCGGGAATGGCCGACATGCAAAGTCAAGATAGCTGAGGAATGGCCGACACAGGTTTCAAATTCCTTAGAACAAGAGCATAATGGCGTATGGTGACTGAATGAAGGAAGCATAGACTCGATATACAAACTGGGACATCTCTGTGACACAGGAGGCATCAACAGAGATAAACTCAGATAAATGAGTACAGCTCCTAACTCAAACTATAACCCAACCAATGGATGTGATATACAGTGCTCTGTTCGAAGGCAACATGACTCGACAGCTGCCAAAGATAACATCTTTCCTTGTCCAGCGTTTTGGTTTTTTGATTTTTTTTTGGACTTTTTCAGTTATTTGAAAAGCTTGAAAAAAGAATAAACTAGCTTTATAGTTACAAACTAGGAGGAGACGAGTGTCATAAGGGCAAACAAACTAGTTCCAAGCAGTGGAACATACTTATGCTCAATGCAAGGATACATGTGTAGGATATCGACACTCGGGGGCAAATCCCCTCTCGGTAAAAAGGGATTCAAGCTGCGAAGGATATAAAAATGGATCTGCATGGCTAGACATGAGACAAGCTCGGGATATATGGCTGAAACGCAATGTTAGGGGAGCCGGCATAAAGCTCAATAAGGCATGCAAAGCTCATGATAATGCATTCACAACTTGACATAGGGGGAGTCCGGAGGGAAACATGCCAGCATAATATCAAGAGGAGTATGAGGCTCTTGCGAAATGTCATGGCAATACTATACAATGGACTCCTGGACCTAAGAGAGGACTCACAGCATGGGTACCAAATGCAAAGGGGAGTTAACTAGGACACCCATGTATAGGAAAGCTCTACCATTCACATAGTACCAATTCTAATAGTAGCATGAAGGTTCTGTGATACCATGGAATGGGTTCGTACCTAAGGTTCAGATGGAACGGTCATAAGGCAATGCATAAGTGCAAGCGGATGTGAAATCCTAACCTATATGCTAGTTCAGACATAATACCTGTGACAGGCATGAATGGGTCGAAACCTCGAAGAGAGTGTAGAAAACTGGATCCTACATGACAACCATATTAGACCAAAAAAACCCAAAATAGTCAATAAAGAATCCATACTATAGGATATAGGGAGGAATGATCATGAAAATAGCACCCAAAGGAAACAATGCGGTGAACGATGAGACATAAAAAGGAAACTAAGGTGTAGAACCAATGTTCACACATCCACTACCACCCCCGCGAGGGTGAACACTGGTGTAAAGACTGAGCGAAAGGAAAAAATCCTCCACAAATGGAGTAGAGGATGGAAGATGACCATTGCCAAATCTATGAGCACGGTAAGGGGCTGTGATGCCCCTAAGTCTGACACTAGGGTCCGTACTAGGACTAAGGACGGGTGATAAGATACAAGGCATGCCGAAAATAAAAGGACCCAAACTCAAGAGAGCATAAATATACTCAAGTAACCACGATCCCAAAGGCCAACTAGCGCACAAAGAGCACACTCCTATGAAAATCTACAGCCAAAATTCAAGCAAACCAAGGGGAAGATATGTGGGCTCCCGAATGCAGCAGGTATTTCTCACCTGGGAGAGGCTCCAAACTCCCATACACTACAAGCGGAGGTACGTAACCAATTATAGTGGCCCTCAGCTTCAACGCATAAAGCAACTGTGCTGTCCGACCTCTACTTGGCCAGGACACCTGCAGAATAACCTCTACAAGTACCCCCTCGATATCCTAGGTAAGGTCACTAAGGTCACCTCAATATAATCAAAGCTCAGGCAGACAGTCGCAGGTGGGATTGACCGTATGGGCAGGGTAGCAAAGCCTGAAACTCTCAAAAGAGCCCCCAGATACGAATACAATCCTGGAAATATCTCCGGTGCTACTCAGTTATGACTAGGGGTCATTCCAATCAATAACCGCTCACACTACCTCGTGCTTGACTCCCGTGTAAGAGGAGGATCCTGAGAAACAATAATTATACCAAGAAATTTCACACTCTCACTTGGACAGACACATACATGTTGTTGTTTAGTGATCTTGGAGAATTGACTTACAATGAACTATTCCAAGATCCTAAAACCTAAGCTTGTTGGTGCACCCTAGAAAAGAAAAGAGTGTAATTCATTTTAATTTAGCGTTGATTTTAGTTGGTTGTAATTCCTCAAAGGGAAATGGCCGTGCAACTAGTGAATTTATGACTCAGCAGTGAAGTAAATAAGCACACCATAACAAACAATGCTAAGTGCAATCTTTGTCAAATGAAAAATAGGGTATGCCACTACATGAGATGCATAAATATATATTTCTTTCCGAATGTCAATGCAATCCTTCCTATATGAAATCCTAAACACAACTCTCATCCAAGCAATCCAATGCAAGTACCTCCTCAAATCAATATCTAAGATGCAACTAAGAGTGCAACTACTTTGTATTTTTCAATATAAAAGAATGAAAAATGCAATAAAAGTCATCTAAAACTCTCAGTCTCTGCGGCAAGCGTAAAAGACAAGCCCAGTAAGACACCAAGACAAAAAGAGTAATGCACTAATGGAAAAACAAAAAGGGAAAATGACTAACACTACTTTCGAAGAAAAATCAATGAAAAATTGGTCTCTGGTCACAAAAGAAGCATCCAATAGACAACATCAGACCCAAGGAAGACCCAACCACACTCACAACCTACCCAGCAACTTCCCACAACATCAAACTCACCAAAAGGGAGGATGTACGTGACTGTATAAAGAACAGCTGCATATGTACGTGACTTTTGGCCAAAAACCTAAGTGTATACGCGGATTTTGGCCAAAAACCTATGTGTATACGCGACTTTTGGCCAAAAATCCGCGTATGTACGTGACTTTTGGCCAAAAACCTACATATACAGAGAAGGCAGTGGTAAAAAGCAGGCCAAGGGTCAAACCAATAAAGGGGAGTGTCAATGGATGAACATACTATAAAATGCAGCACAAAAACAAGGAGAAACAAAGAGCAAGTCAATAATATCAAGCCCATTGTGCCGATAAAAACCCCCAAATAGAAACAAGGAACATCCCCAACAGAGTTTCCAATTCTATTACAGAGAGAAATTCCTATGGCTTGGGGTACCACAACAGACAACTTTGACTCCATAAATCAATCTTTCCCAATATGCAATAGAAATAAAATGTCTAACACTAAAGGATCAGACCTCGTACCTTATTCTGAACGGTTGAAGTAGATCCCCGTTGAGCTTTCCAATCTTCAGCTTGAATTGATATAATACTTCCTCAACAACAAGTAAACAATACAAGCATACTATATATCATGGTGTTAGATCTATTCTAGCATATATAATCAATAATGTAAAAAGCATTTGACATATTCCAATGGATACAATATTCAATCAAATACACATCATTAGACAGGAAAAGATAGTTCTTATTAATATAAATCAGAGATTACAAGATAGATACAACCTCTGACGGCACATCTGCGAACTGGATAAACTGAATCCCCCACTTGGGCCTCCACCACCTCAATCCTCCATCTCATGATAGCAAGCTCACTAGAAAAAGACAAGCTTGGGAAGAACACAACAGTGCTCCAAAGGGACAAAGGGATGCAGACTCAAGCATAAATTCTCACAACAATGGACTATAGTTTCGTTGCTTCAATCTCTCTATATGCCTTCAATGTACCAAGGGGTTCCTTATAAAGCTTCAAAAGGGATAATGAAGGGTCGAATCCGAGTGATCTCAAGGCATATGGAAGGCCAGGAGTCGAATGATTCGGATCCATGTCAAGGAAAACTCCAAAAGGATTTGTATTATGCACACATCCCGATGTACGCGGTTATAGGAGTCAAACCCGCGTATGTACGCGGTTATCGGGTAAAAATCCGCGTATATCATTTTTTATATAGTTTTAGGGATGATCAAGGAAACATCAAAGGATAAAATATGGTCCATGGGGTCTAAAGAGTCTACAGCAGGACAGGGGAAGGCCATACAAAGTGTGATTCGCCTGGAGTGGTGAAATCTGCTATAACAGATCTGTGGTATGTTACGAATATTGAGAGTACTATCGCAGGAAGGGCATATGGTATGTTACAAATATTGCAAGTTGAAGGATCATGAATGCAATTATGTAGTGCATGATCTAGAATTGGCAGCATTAGTACATGCCTTAAGGATGTGGCGTCACTAACTGCTAGGGAAAAATTTCCTTTTATTGACAGATAACACCTCTGTAAAGCATTTGTTTACTCATCATGGACTCAATGCCATACAAGCAAGATGGATGGCCTTCTTAAGCAAATTTGACTTTGAAGTGAATTATATCAAAGTAAGGAAAATAAAGTGGCTGATGCACTCAGCTGAAGACCATGTTTACCTCCGAGTCAAGCCCAAAAAGAGCTCCCTAAAACTGGGAAGTTGCAGCAAATTAGCACCACGGTTATGTGGACCCTTCCAAGTCTTGGAAAGGATTGGACCCATGGCATATAAGATGTCTCTTCTAGCACACTTAAGAATTCATAATGTTTTTCATATTTCACTACTAAATAAATATGTGTATGATTCCACTCACATCATCGATTGAAAGGTGGTACAGGTGGAACCAGAGGGTGAATTCCAGGTGGAACTTGTGCGCATTCTAGATAGGAAAGAAACTATGTTTCGGAACCGAGTCATCGCTTAGGTTAAGGTGAAATGGAAGCAATTTATCCTGGAGGAGGTGACCTGAGAATTAGAAGATGCCCTGCGGAAGAAGTACCCAAGTCTGTTTCCTGATAGTATGGAAGATGAATAAGAACACTATGGACAGTGTTACATTAAGGGGGAAATGATGTAATACCCCCCATGTATTAAAATTTATTTATAATAATTTTGAAAATAATATTTTATTTTTGAATGTGATTGGAAGACCTGGAATATGCCAATCGGCCCTTGGAGGAAAAATGTAACTAAAACGTTATGCTTGTGATAAAAATTCGAACGATAGGGATAGCCATGTTGAATTAGGAAACTATGCATGTGGGAGTGTGGGATATGAAGGGCCATTCTCAAATCAATTGCACTAGGCATGGGAATTCCAGTATGGAACTAGACCCACCCTAGGGAATCAAGAGGAAGTGAAGCGGAAATGCCTAGAGGGAATTGGTCCTTAGCTGCAAAAGACCTAAGAAAAACAAAAAGGATAAATAAGGAAGCATATGCTAGGAGGCTGTTATATTTTCTTACAATCTGATTAGATTATCTAGGATCTTCATATTAAAGAATAACAAGTACAAAAAAATGCATAAGATATAAAATATACACAAGACACAAATATTTTCATTAGGGAAACCATAAAGGAGAAAACCCCGCAAACTTCTTCAGAATAGTAAGATGATCAAAAGCAGTAATAAGAAATGTTCATCAACTATCTTTCTCTCCTCCTCTGACTATCTCTCTCTCTCATGCACCTTAGAGAGTGTGTAAGGTGTGTATAAATGAGGGAGAACACCTCCCTATTTATACCTTTTCAAGTCACTGACCAAATATAATACTCAATCCTATATGTCATCTCACATGGGGCCCGCTTCTCCTAGAGAGACCACAATTACATATTACATGCTAGTCACACTAGGGACTATTGCCACAAATTACAACAGATGTTTTACCTCAAGGTATAGACACAATTTAGACATACCGCAAAGCGATAACATGCATCCCCAGTGGGGGTACAACAACATACAATGATAATATACATCATAATATCTTCTGAAGTTACAAATACATCAACACTCCCTCTTAACTAGGAATATATTCTCTCTCTACACATTCATCAACACATCTAGTCAGGTCTTGAATGCATCATCATCATTACATAGTCATAGAGTCTTCATTATAGTTGTTTCCATCATCTTCTTATAAAAGTTGTTCATTGTCCCATACTATCTTCCATCAGAAGTTTCTACAGTACCAGCCCTTTTTCATGTTGGATGTAGGCCTAGCCCTTTTCTAGGTCTTCATCATCTCTGGGAGAAAGCCATCAAGTAGGTACATCTTAGGACTTATTATATGCCTCTTGCAAAACTTGTAGGATCTCCCAGGACTGGTCATATTCCACTGCAAAACCTGAAGGAGCATCCTAGGACGAATTACATGCCTTGCAACACCTATGTACCCTACTATTACCTCACCATCTTCAGATCATCTTAGTTTCACATGGACCACAACCCATATACACATAACACAACACTCACATTCATCAGCATGGTAGGACAAACCTACTACCATCCGGGAAAAGGCTTCCAACACTTACATCCAGTGGCATGGTAGGACACACCTACTACCATCTGAGAAAGGATTGAACAAATACATCCACTGGCATGGTAGGAAACACATAATACCATCCAGGAAAGGCTCGAGCACTTACATCCACCGCATGGTAGGAAAAACCTACTACCATCCAGGAAAGGCTGTACACTTACATCACGACCATGGGAGGCCTGTCCTGCCACCATGTCAGAAAGGATCATGTGTATATACATCTTTCGGACTCATCACTTCCCCTTGGAGGGAACCTCGATATGAATAACACCAAGCTTCTCTCTGAAGTATTCAAGCTTCAATCTAGTTATTTCTAGCATAGAATCACATCAAGACTGATTATTTCCAAGGATAACATGTGAGGTTCGCCAGGACTGATTACATCCAAGGAAAACCTACAGGACTGATTATGTATAAGAAACCTATGATCTTCACCAATATTTTATGCTTAGACAACCTGTCTCACCAACTATGCTAGAAATCATCACTCCCTCTTTCAAGAGATCTCGTTCTGGATCACATACTAGAGCTTCACTGCTCCTCTCTGCATCATACAAAAATTCAGGTCAGATCAATCAAATAAAATATTAGTTTTTAAAGAAACATACTACCTCATAAATAACCGAGCAAGTGGAAACATATTTTTCCTCAGCTATACTTAGCACCATGCAGGACTACATCCTACCAAACCAGTAGGCCATACTTGATCTAAAACTGAAGAAGAAACCCAAGGTTCTCTTCTTCTTAGTGGTGCTACCAATCCGAATCAACATAACCATGCAGGTTAGTCTTTTGATTTGTATCATACTTGATCCCATACTCAACTGTACCTTTCAGGTACCTCACTGCATGCTTTGAAACTAGGTGAGCATGTCTTAGATCCATCAGCAACTCGCTCGGGTTGTTCATAACAAAGCATAAGTTTGGTCTCGTATTCGTCAGGAACATTAATTAACAAATCATCTGACAATACATCATGGCATCAACTATCTCTAATGAAGAATCAGACAAAGTAGCTTCAAGTTTAATTCCATGGGTGTGGCTATTTCCTTGTAGTCCATCATCCCGAACCTCTTCAGGATCGCTACTGTATACTTCCATTGACTAAGGAAGACTCCATCTATACTCTGCCATACCTCCATGCGTAAGAATTAGTGCATCATCCCTAGGTATTTCATCTCAAACTTTGTAGCAAGTCTCCTCCTTGCATCTTTAATGAGATTCTGTTCACCTATCAAGAACAGGTCATCGACATATAACAGGAGCATCACTTGTATTCCACCTTCAAAATTGAAGTAAAGGTTGGAATATGCTTTACTCTCAGTAAATCCCAGGTCCATCAGTAAGTTGTCCATCTGCTACAGTCACTCCCTCTGAAGCGGAGCATCATTCTCCCTATGACTTCTATACTCTATGTATTGAAGCATTATGTACTGGAGTGACAAGTAGCTTCCTTTGCTACTAATATTCTAGGTATCCATCTAGGGTCACTAGATACCAAGATCCTTTATGTTGAACTTTGTTGAAATGTTCTTCTCTCACCCATCTGTGAGCTTGTAATCCTCTATAGGATTTCATCTTCAATCTTGTAGCAAAGGTTAAGATCTTCATCACTCTAGATGATCTTCAAGCTCTGTATGTAACTGTATGTTTTATCCCATGGGTGCCTTCTGAGCTCTTAAAAGGACTTGTTTAATTTGCACACATGAGTCTGCTTGTCATGTGTCTCAACTCCTAGTGGCTTCTCTATGTATACTTCCTCCTTGACTACACCATTCAATAATGTTATCTTGATGTCAACTGATGTATCTCCCACCTCATACCTATACGTATTGATATAATGGAAGTGTACCACGTCACTGGTGCAAATGTCTCTTCGTAGTCTATGCCTTGTTTCTGTGAGAAGCCTCATGTTACAAATATTGTCTTGTATCCGATGATGCTGCCATCTACGACATGCTGGGTCTTGTAGATCTATATGGAAGACACTAAGGAATTCCCTTCAGGTCTCAACGTCGCATCCTAGACATCATTATTCTTGAACTGGTACTCTTTGATCATAGTCTCCTTCCCTTTCTTCTTGTCTACTTCTTCATATATTGAAGGCTCTGCATCAATGATGTCCCTCAATAGTGTCACATAACTAGAGTGCGTTTGAGGCCTTTTTCTTATTTTGGAGCTCTCATCATACTATTGTTCATCTTGGATTATTTCTTGTGTCCAATGTGGTCTTCATCTCTCGAGGTCGATCTACGATTATCTTTATATTCTTCTAAAGCTCTTTCTTTCGCTATGGTGTCTTTGACCTTGGAAGCTTCAGGTTCCTCTTCTGAAATGTCATTACTCGTTCTTTGGAATGATCTACAAGTCAGGTTCATTTGCATGATTATAAACATATCATAATTTCCAAACATATTAATAGTGACAAATATGTGTCACATATCCATGCGACTATTTTAGTCAATGCTACAACATTCATCCATATTATGTATACATACAATAACCTATAGATGCATTCTACCTTAATGTTATTTAGAGTATGTAGTAATCCTAATATTCCAACAAAGAGGTTTCAATCTGGATAAGTAGTAATGGAATGTTGTACAACGTCATTGACTTCTTACCCATCATGTGCAATTCAGTAGCATAAATGCAAATACTCAAACATGCATAACATATCAACTAAATATAAACAAATGCATAACCAAACAATATCATGAAATGAAAATTGAATACTTATCTTTATTTTCTTCATGGGTAGACTCCTTCTTGAGCCTTCAACTTCATCATCTTCTTCATTCATAACAACATCATTTCTTATCCAAATTCTAAGATGGATACGAGGTTATTCAAGAATCATTAGAGGAAATTTTAACTCAAATAGGGCCTTTTAACTTTAACTCAAATTCTATGTCATCATGTGTTAGCTAATGAAATTGCTTTAATTTTGAAATACTGTATAGGTCTTAAACACTTTTTTAATATAAATTTTGGGATAGGTATCATAAAAAAACCTACGTTTTTGTTTGTATTTTCGACATATCTCCCTGTGTTTTTACTCAAATTTCAATCGGGAGAGCTCGTTGGATGCAGAATTAAATTTCGCATCCAACGAGTACCCACTCGTCATACTTTTGATGGACCATGCTACCCAAAAAACAAGAAATACCTAAAAAAACGTGATGATGATGTCATCATCATGTTTTTTTAGGTATTTCTTATTTTTAGGGTAGCGGGGTCTGTCAAAAGTATGCCGAGTGGGTACTCGATCTCTCCCGATTGAAATTTTAGTAAAAAAATTAGGAGATATGTCGAAAATACAAACAAAAAAGTAGTTTTTTTCTTTTCTTCCTCCAAAACTAATAAATATTATTTTATTATTTTAACTATTATTTTATTAATTTATTTAGGAGGCCCATTTTGAGTTGAAATTTCCTCTAATGTGAGTCCTTAATATTCATCATTGCTTGAGGGATGTTCTTTGAATCATGAGATCTTGATCTTCAGTTGCTCCCATCTTCTCTTCTCTTATTATGAGTCAATCTTCTTCTTGTGTGCACTCTTCCCAAACTATGTTCAAGGTAATCACTTCCTTCTTGCACACATTCCTCGAATGAATGAATCCCATGATCCTGGGAGGCCATTCAAGGTGGTTATAACAATCTCTTGTTCTTCATCGATTGCTTTGTCATAGCATTGAATACTTCCTTCTGTTTTTGGTTGCTTCAAGGATGACACGTGAGGGATGAGATGATCTTTAATAGAATCTGCAATGATTCTCTTTTCTCTAGCCTTAGCGTCATCTCCCTCTAGCTGTTAGAACTTTCTTATTGAAATATTGATCCAAGTCAATTTATTCAAGGATCATGAACATCCTATACTTCCATACTTGGAAGTTGTCAGCTTCACCAATCTTGTCATCAAACTGGGTGTGATTAGTCATTTTGAAATGAGAACCTCAAATGTAAATAACAAAAATTTAGATCTTACCAATTTGAGGTTCATGTCCTAGTTCCAAAGCTCGCTGATGTAGGATTTGTCAAAGAAACCCTAATTTTTAAAACTTGGAATTTCAAACTTTTGATTCAATAGAAATATGGGCCTCTTTAATTCAAGTTGTCCAATGTACTCCTTTTCTGAAAACAATGGAGGGAAACTCTCAGGAATCCCTAGTTTTCCAATTTATTCTACAAAAATGAGAGATATTGATTATGCTTTACGTTTGATGTTTTGGATCCTTAAAGTATGAAACTTATCACTATGATATCCTGATCAGTATTCTTTCCAACCCCACAGGTTCAAAGTAGAAATGGATTCTCCAAGTGGGACTTATTCGTATTTTCCCAAGGTGACTATTTTGGGGACTGTTCAGCATTGCGAACTTTTACAGACTTCCACATGTTAATGTTTCACATTCTGGGTCTGAAAAGTGTACCATAGAAATTACAGTCCATTCCCTACCTGCAAAATCTTGTAAAATTTGGTTTGACCTTCCGAGCCTGAGATATAGAAAATATCCCTAGGTCACTTGTTTCTGACTATATTCTGGAGGAGGTTGGAACCCTGATTTGGAGGAGTCATATCCTCTAAAGTATAGCTAATATGAGGCTAAAAATTTTACACATTGTACAAAAAGAATTTATCTTAGGCCTGTAAAAGTTTTGTCTTCTGATCCTTCTCCAATATCGTGTTATCAAGAAATTTCTAGAATTACTAAATTTAGTCTTCTAGGGTTTTCACGCATGAAACCCTAATTTCCATTAGTTTCCATTGCAGCTGTATTTTGGCTATATAGTGAAACTTATCTGATTCAAAAATTGATAAAACCAATAGATTCACCCTAGTGACGTGATTTAGCCTAGCTCTCCTTTCTTGATGATCTGTCGAGAGAAGACCTTCAACTAGGAATCCCTAGTTCCAGTAGATGCACAGTGTCTTCTTTTAGAGAGGATATGATACCATGTTAGATTTTCTAAAGATCTGATTAGATTATCTATGATCTTCATCTGAAAGAATAACAAGTACAACAAAATGCATAAGATATAAAAGATACACAAGGCACACATATTTTCATCGGGGAAACCATAAAGGAGAAAACCCCACGAACTTCTTCAGAATAGTAAGATGATGAAAAGCAACAATAAGAAATGTTCAACAGCTATCTTTCTCTCCTCCTCTGACTGTCTCTCTCACATGTGCCTTAGAGAGTGTGTAAGGTGTGTATAAATGAGGGAGAACTCCTCCCTATTTATACCTTTTCAAGTCACTAACCAAATATAATACTTGAGCCTACATGTCATCTCACATGGGGCCCACTTCTACTAGAGAGACCACAATTACATATTGCATGATGTTACATTGGGGACTACTTCCCCGACTTACAATGGAAGTTGAACCTCAAGGTATATACACAATTAAGACATCCTATAAAGGGGTAACACACATCCCCAATGGGGGTACAACAACATACAATGATATTATACATCATAATATCTTCCAAAGTTACAATGCATCAACAGAGGTAGGACACCGCTGATTATGTTGGAACAAGGAATACTTGTTGTGTGAGCACTTTGTGTTAGGAAAGTGATTTCTCACTCAAGAACTGTACTGAGCTTGAATGTCACCACTCTCGACATGCATAGTTTAGCTCAGGGGTGTTTGAGGATGGAGTTATTTGTGCCTAATCTACGGTTGGGTGGAACGTGGTTGTTCCCTTTTCATTGCGGCTCGTTTTACAACAGGTTTCATTACTGAGTATTGTTGCTGCAAACTTATTGAGCTCGGGGTATGTTTGTTTATGTTAAAGATGTGTTTTAATGCCGATGCAATGATGGAATAACAACTTATATTTAATGACACTTATGAACTAGTATGATGTTAGAATGATTGTGCCTTGCATTTGGCGAAATGGCAACACAAGTGGTGGATTGTTGTTATGTACGTTGTTATTTTCTTACTGTATGATTCCTCTTATTAAGGAGCTTAGGATCATCATTGGATGTATGAATGTATGTTTTCCTTGTTGCTGTAATAAGAATAAAATGCCTTAGGTTTGGTGATAATTGCTGTGAAATGTGTGTGTGCATGCTCATATGAGTATCCTCTAGTCATTCTTCAGTTCTGCATTATTTTGCTGATAAATGTACTATGCTTATGATGCTAGGACTTGGTATATCATCTTTAGATAGACTGATATGTGCTTTTAGTCAGTTCTAATGTTAGTCAAATCACTAAGTTTATCCAGCCCATCCCATGGCCTCTCCAACACTGAACGAACATCAGGATCCTATGAGAACAAGCAAAGTTGTATTAAAAAATTTGCACACATCTCTTGTTAGATTTTTAATATTTAAGCTATATGATATTAGGATCTTATATGAGAGAATAAAAAGCACAACAATGAATCACAAGAGACAATGAACACAAATATTTTTCTTTGAGAAACCATAAAGTAGAAAACCCCGCAACTTCCTCAGAGATAGAATCAACACCAAAAGTAAAACCCAAAAGCTAGTAAGATGATCTCCCGACAGCAGTAGTCTCTCTCTCTATTGTCCTAGCTTCTTCTTTCTCTCTCAATTATGCGCTACAACTGAGTGTGAGTGAATGTGTGTTAAATAGAGAGGCTCCCTCTTTATTTATACTAATTCTGGACTTGACAATAACTCACTAGGGCCCATTTCTCTAGGACAGTCTAATAACCCTAGGGCCCCACAATTGTGGGGACTTTAACCCTTGATCAATAAGGAGAGTTATACTCTATGACTTTACATAACTTGTTTACATTATTGAATATCCCAATAAGAACATTGGGGCATGACATGACTCAATTACATTACAGATACTTCCCGATAGAAACACCGAGGTACAATACATAAGATATACAAGTGAATACATTCCGAAGTTACAAATACATCAACACTCCCTGTTAACTAGGAAGGTATTCTCTCGACACAATTTATCAGCACAAGTCTTCTTCTCTGTATCATCTAGATCATCATCAAGTCATCTTCATCACTGGATATGGATCATCATTGGATCATCATCATGTCTGGATCATCATTTGATCTGGATCATCACTAAATCATCATCAAGTATGGATTATCACTTGATCTAGACCATCCCTAGATCATCATCAAGTCTAGATCATCACTTGATCTGGAGCATCACTATATCATCATCAAGTCTATATTATCACTGGGTCATCATCATTGGTGCTATCTCAATTCTACTCGTCACAGGAAGTTCTACAGAGCCAACCCTTTTTCGTGTTGGTTGTAGGACTAGCCTTCATGTAGGTATTCATCATCTTCAACACTTATATTTGACCATGGAATGAACCATGTCAGAAAGGCCCTCCCAACACTTACATCTAACCATGGGAGGAACACATCCAAGAACCATGTCAGAAAGGCACGCCCAACACTCACATCTGACCATGGGAGGAACACATCCAAAACCCATGTCAGAAAGGACCAGCACTCACATCTGACCTCATCTTGTCAGAAAGGCTCTGCACTTACATTCAATCTCATCTTTTCAGAAAGGCTCTGCACTTACATCCGACCTCATCTTTTCAAAAAGGCTCTGCACTTACATTTGACCTTATCTTGTCAGAAAGGCTCTGCACTTACATATGACCTCATCTTGTCAGAAAGGCTCTACACTTACATCTGATCATGTGGGAACACATCTCACAATCACATCAGAATGGCTTTGCATTGATCATGTGGGAACAAATCCCACAATCACATCAGAATGTCTCTACACCGATCATGTGGGAACACATCCCACAATCACATCAAAATGTCTCCGCACTGATCATGTGGGAACACATCCCACAATCACATCAGAATATCTCTGCACTTACATCTGACCATGTGAATCTCAGCCTTCCATCATGTCAGAAAGGCCAACGAGCACATCAATTCCCTTTGGAAGGAACCTCGATCTAGAGAACACCAAGATTCTCCTTGAAGTACTCAAACTTCACTCTGGCAAATGGTTTGGTCAACACATCAGCTATTTGCTCATCCGTCGCAACATATTGGAGCTATACTGCTCCTCTCTACACCATATCCCTGATATAGTGATATTTGATCTCAATATGCTTTGACTTTTCATGGAACACTGGGTTCTATGATAGCTTCACACAGCTATGGTTGTCGCAATATATACAAGTAGCATCCATCTGTAGATCAAATAAATTAGATAGTGGCTTTCTCAGCCATATTGCCTCACAACTAGCTGAACACTAGTGGAAAATGAGAGATTAGTGACCAGGAGACCAAAATTTTTGGTCACCACAGTTTTTTTGATGGGATAAATGACCAAAATTGATAAATTTAAGTGAGATAACTAAAAAAGATCAAGATAAATGACCACTTTTGGTCATGGGATAAAAACCAACTAAAAACGACCAAGACAAATGACCAAATTTGGTCACGGGATATCTAGACTAAAAATGACCACATAACAATTGGTCATTTATTTGGTCATTTATGGTTGTCACTCCGGCAATAAAAAAAATTCCCAATTGTTTTTCAAACCCTAACCAACCATGAGCAAGAAGGTGGGAAATGGGGAAATTACCTAGTTTTGGAAACCAAAAATCCCACATCAAATCCTAAAGAACCCCCATCAAAACCCTTTGTCTATACTTGGTTTTACCTTTTAGGTCCAAGACTTGGTTTACCCCAATATCATGCCCCACCATGAGAACTACACCACCTCCCATACTCTTCACCATAGGACGATGCTTTGTTTTACCTCTCACAACATTATTCATCAAGACCTAAGTTACCTTTGATAAAGCCTCCACCCCAAGATGAATAGGAGAGGTTTGAGGCACCACAACCCGAGCCTTTTGTTGATTAGATCAAGGAGTGGTAATGAGGGGTACTTCGAGCCAGGTTTTTTCCACATGAGGTTGTACCATAGGTACATTTATCCCAAGGGTTTAGAAGCTTCCCAAAACCTTGAAAATCCCTAAAAAGTTGTATGCCCCCAGGAATTTTTTCCTTGCTGAACGCTGTTTTGGATAGAAGACACTAATACAAAAGCGCGGATTTTTCCACGGAGGTTTTCCACGTTTCATAATTTTTGGTGTGAAATTGTTCTAGGTATGAAGTTGCCGTCGCTGTATCGACGCTTCCTCATCGCTGTATCGACGTCAGTGATCTCCTTCGTCGCTATATCGATGGCTGCCTCCTTTAACGTCGCTGTATCCATGGCGCTACGTCGCTATAGCGACGGCAATGTCAAGCTTACTTAGTGAATTGACATTTTTTGGCTTTTTAGTTGACCCAGGGCACTTAAGTCAATGTTTTCCGTCGCTATAGCGACGTCTAATAGTTCTATAAAAACGAAGGCCTTAACGAGATTTTCTTCACACTTGCCATTGTTTCAGCACTGTTTTCGGGTGATTGTTGGAGCTGTTTATTATTTCCGTCGCTTGCTGGTGAACAATCCATTTCTAGATCTACATAGTTCGGATTTTAAACGTGCAAGGTTAGTTTGTGTTTTCAAATGAATTCGCATGAAAGATTTTTTTTTTTGTAGCTTATGTGTCCTCTTTCAAGGTTTAATGCCTTCTGCTGGAATCTGTTTAAGACAAGATACATGTAAAAAGGGATTCGATTTTATTTTTATATGGAAAGTTCAAACGCCCAAAGATCTAAAAACCCTCACAAAATTTGAACACATGCACCACAAATTTTGAGCAACACAGTTTAAAAACTAGTAAAAAATATTCACGTATTT
>LPNX010864590.1:474046-552255 GCA_001517045.1 Pseudotsuga menziesii | reverse complement strand
AATAAATAGGAATATGAATAGATAGGAAGGTGAAAAGGCTAGTTCTCAACCGCCACATTGTAATGTATAAATAAATGTTTCAACCATGAATAGAATTGAATCAAGAGTTATACCTAACAATGCCAATGGATTTTTACTAGTGATTATGGTGTTATTGTGAGAGGAAATATGGCCTAAAGATGAAAATCCATGGAGTCCCAACAATGAGATTCCTTGGTCAGCCTATGCTTACTTATGTTGAATAATGTCTGTTTTATGTTGAAGAAACCAATTCTAAGATATCAACCTCCTTTTTCCAAGCATTCATTACTCAATATATAAAATAAAATCACTAGACAACAACAAATGACCATGTACATTTTTGTACAAAAAGGTAAAATATCAACTAAAATCAAGCAATTATCACCTTCTTCATCTATAATAAAACTAGGGACAATTTATTCTAAACGTAGAAGGAAGAAGTGATCTAAATATACTACAATTTGGACCTTTTTTTACCACATTTTCCAACTATTTTTGCTTGAAATTTGTCATGTCCCTACATTTTGACCACAAAAAGTGTTGACCATGATAAACACCTAGGGGTTCTAAATGATATTATTTAATTACCCCAGGGAAAAATGCTAAAATCATTATGTAAGAGGCTTATACTAAGTTTGATTTCTTGTCAATTTTAATTATTATGCAATTAATTACGTGGAAAATAAGTTTCCATTAATAGGAGGGCCACTTGGGAAAACCAACTTACCAAGGATGAAATAGAATATGTCATAGGACTAACAAAAGCCAAGAAAAGATGTCAGACACAAAAGAGGCAACTCTAGGCCAAGGTAGGGCACAGTTTCCATTTGGAGACTCAGTCACAAAAGCAGGAAGCTTAGAAAAAATTGTCATAAAGAAAAGTAGCAACTCTAGGGCGTAGTTTCCATTTTGGAGTCCAGTGACAAAAGCAGGAAAGCAGGAAAAGTTGTCATAGGGAAAAACAACAACTCTAGGCCAAAGGAGGGCGCAGTTTCCAAATTGGATGGAAGATGATGACAGGTAAACATCTCAATGACATTTACATGCTAATTTCTCTAGGAGGGTGCACCATGTGTCTAGGGTTAGGGTTTTAGCAAGAGAAACTTGCTGAGCAGGTGGTTGAATTGCCCAAAAAGTCACTAGCGTTTTATTTAAATACAAAGGGAGCTCCATTAATCAGTTTGGATGTTTATTATTTTGATGTTGATGAAGCTAAGTCTTCCTTGCTGAGTGTTGTGCCGCAGGTTCTTGGGAGATGTGCCCCAAGGTTCTCATTCCCTCTGTTAGATTTTTATCATTTAAGCAATATGATCTTAGGATCTTATCTGAGAGAATAAAATTCACAACAATCAAATACAAGAGACAAGAGACACAAATAATTTTCCTCGGGGAAACCATAAAGGAGAAAACCCCGCAACTTCCTCAGAGATAAAATGAGCACCAGTAGCAAAAGTAAAGCCCGAAAACATAAAGATGATCTCTGATAGCTGATCTCTCTCACTTGTGCCAACACTTCCTCTCTCACTCATGTGCCCCAGTTGAGTGAGTGTATGTATCAAATAGAGAGACTCATTCTCTATTTATACTAGTTTCCGACTTGACAATTACTTACTAGGGCCGACTTCTCTAGGAGAGTCTAATAACCCTAGTGCCCCTCAAATGTGGGGACTCTGCCCCCCTGATCAACAAGGAGGGTTAAACTCAACTCAATTGTGGGGACTATTGCCCCGACTTACAACAGAGGGTTAACCTCATTGACTTTACATGACTTTATTATATTAATGACTCTCCTGATAGGAACATCGAGGTATAATATAATATATACAAGTGAATACATTCCAAAGTTACAAATACATCAACACTCCCTCTTAACTAGGAAGGTATTCTCTTGACACAATTCATCAGCACAAGTCTTCTTCTATGGATCATCATCAAATTTGGATCATCACTGGATCATCGTGAAATCTGGATCATCACTGGATCATCGTGAAATCTGGATCATCACTGGATCATCATCATCACTGCTTCCACTATCTTGATCAAATGGTGCTATCTCTCAATTATACTCGTCACAGGAAGTTCTACAGAGCCAGCCCTTTTTCATGTTGGTTGTAGGCCTAGCCTCCATGTAGGTATTCATCTTCTTCATCACTTATATCTAACCATGGGAGGAACACATCCAACATCCATGTCAGAAAGGCTCACCCAACACTTACATATGACCATGGGAGGAACACATCCAACATCCATGTCAGAAAGGCATTCCCAACACTCATGTTCGACCATGGGAGGCCCAGTCATTCACTATGTCAGAAAGGCCCAGCACTTACATCTGACCCAGTCAGAAAGGCCCAACACTTACATCCTCTGGAATGGTATCTACCATCTGAGGAAAGGCCCAACACTTACATCCTCTAACATGGTATCTACCATCCAAGGAAAGGCCCAACACTTACATATGACCCAGTCTGAAAGGCCCATCACTTACATTTGACCCAGTAAAAAGGGCCCGACACTTATATCCTCCAGCATGGTAGGACACACCATCTACCATCCGAGGAAATGCCCAGCACTTACATCCTTTGGCATGGTAGGACACACCATATATGATCTGAGGAAAGGCCCAACACTTACATCTGAGCCAGTCAGAAAGGCTCAGCACTTACATCTGACCCAGTCAGAAAGGCTCGGCACTTACATCTAACCATGGGAGGCCCCGCCTACTACCATGTCAAAAGGGCTCTGCACTTACATCTGACCATGGGAGGCCCCACCTACCACCATGTCAGAAGGGCTCACAGACTCATCACTTCCCCTTGGAAGGAACCTCGATTTGGAGAACACCAAGCTTCTCCCTGAAGTACTCAAACTTCACTCTTGCCATTTCTAGCATAGAATCACATCAGGGCTTATTACATCCAAGGATAACTTGTGATCTTCACCAGGACTGATTACATCTGAGGACACCCTAAAATACCGTTTACATCTAAGCAACCTATGAGCTTCGCCAGGATTTTATGCTTAGACAACTTGTCTTACTGGATATGCTAGAACTCCCTCTTTAGAGAGATATCGATCTGGATCACATACTAGAGCTTCACTGCTCCTTTCTCGGCTGTACTCAGCACCATGTAGGACTCCATCCTACCAAACCAGTAGCCCATACTGGATCTCAAACTGAAGAAGAATCCCAATGTGTTCTTCTCCTCAGTGGCGATACCAATCCGAATCAACGTAACCATGCGGGTTAGTCTTCTGATTCATATCATTCTAAATTGTACCCTTTAGGTACCTCACTACATGCTATACAACCAAGTGAGCATGTCTTAGATATGTCAAGAACATTAATGAACAAAAAATATGATGATACATCGTGGCATCAACCGAATCTGATGAAGCATCACTCAATAGCTTCAATTTCGATGCCATAGGTGTGCTCATGGCCTTGCAGTCCATTATCCCGAACCTCTTCAGGATATATACTGCATACTTCCCTTATCCCAAGGAGATTCCATCTACATCCTGCCACACCTCCATGCCTAGAAAGTAGTGCATCATATCCAAGTCCTTCATCTCGAACTCGGTAGCAAGTCTCCTTCTTGCGACTTTAATGAGTTCATCGACATATAATAGGAGCATCACTGGTCTTCCACCTTCAACCTTGAAGTAAAGGTTGGAATCCACTTTACTCTTAGTAAATCCTAGAGCCATTAGTAAATTTTCCATCCTGTCGTACCATGTCGAACCTCAAGATCTTCTGCAGTCACTCCCTCTGAAGTGGAGCATCATTCTCCCTCAGCCTTTTGTACTCTATGTATTGAAACATTCTGTAATGGAGTGACAAGTAGCTTCCTCTACTACTAATATTATATGTATCCATCTAGGGTCATTAGATACCAAGATCCTCTATCTTGAACCTTTTCAAAATTTCTTCTCACACCCATCTGTGAGCTTGTCATCCTCTATAGGCTTTCATATTCAACCTTGTAGCAAAGGTTAAGATCTTCATCACTCTATGTGATCTTCAAGCTCCTCATGTATGTGTTATCCCATGGGTTTCTTCTGAGCTCATACAAGGCCTTCTTTACTTTGCACACATGAGTCTTCCTGTCATGTGTCTTAACTTCTAGTGGCTGCAAATGTCTCTTTGTAGTCTATGCCTTCTTTTCGTGAGAAGCCTCGTGCTACGAATCTTGCCTTGTATCCTTACTGCATGCTAGATCTTGCAGATCCATATGGAAGATAATGCGAACTTCCCTTCAGGTCTTTGACATCGCATTCTAGTCATCATTCTTCATTTTGAATTATTTCTTGAACGGTCGCCACTTGTTCTTCGGAACAAGTCTCATCCTTCTTTTCTTGTAGGTGATTGTACATGATCTTTCCTACAAGTCAAATGCATTAGTTGTATGGTTAGAAACATTTCATAAGGCATATTCATAACGGAAAATTCTTATTCATAAAGATATGATCATGCAACTATTTTAGCCAATACAACATTCATCCATATCTCATGGAAACTTTCTATATGCCTTCCATCTCTACCCTCACATCATTGAGATTGTGCACAAATCCAATATGTTAGCAAAGAAGTTTCATTCTAGATAAGTAGCAATGGAGAGTTGTATAGCACCATGAGCTACTTACCCATCACATGCATATTAGTAGTATACTATCATTAATGCAACATTCTATCATGCATAACACATCGACTGAATATAAACAAATGCATAACCAAACAATATCATGAAATGAGAATTGAACACTTATATTTATTGGTTTCATGGGTATACTCCTTCTTTCAGCTTCATCATCTTCTTCATTCATAAGAGCATCATTTCCTATCCAAATGCTAAGATGGATAAGAGGTTCTTTGAGAATTGAGTGCTTCATATTCCTCATTGCTTGATGGATCTTCTTTGAATCATGAGAGCTAGAGCTTTAGTTCCTCCCATCTTCTTTTCTCTTATTATGAGTCAAGCTTCTTCTAGTGTGCGCTCTTCCCTAAGTCTGCTGAAGGTAATCACTTCCTTCTGGCACACATTCCTCGAATGAATGAATCACATGCTCATGGGAGGCCATTCGAGGTGGTTATCACAATTTTTGCATTCTCTACTTCTTCATCCACTGCTTCAAGTTGTTCTTTGATTTGAGAGACCCTTGTAAAGTATGACTGTATGGTATCTGCATTCTGGATCTTTACATTCTTCAACTGGTTTCTCAAAGTCATCTTTCGATTTATGTTCTTCCCTTCAAATAGCTTGGTCAAGGAATCAAACATCTCTTTAGGTGTCTTTAGGGAAGACACTTGTGGTATAAGGTGATCCTTGATTGAATCAACAATTATCCTCTTGACCAAGTTCTTCTTGTGTAAGGATTTAGCCTCATCTCCCTCTGGAACTGGAACCTCTCCACTTATGTAGGTGTCCAATTCATTTCCTTCAAGAACCAGGGAGATCCTATACTTCCATGCTTAGAAGTTTTCAGCTTCACCAAGCTGGTGTCATTAGTCATGAGAACCTCAAATGTAAATAGCAAAATATTAGATCTTACCGATTTGAGGTGTCCGTCTTAGTTCCGGAGCTGGCTGTTCTAGGGTTTGTTAGAGAAACCCTAATTTTTAAAACTTGGAATATTTTAGATCTGATTGGATAGAAATATGGGCCTCTTCAAGGTGAGTTGTCTAATGTACTCCTTTTCTGAAATTAGTGAGGGAAGCTCTCGAAACATGAATCCCTAGTTTTCCAATTTCTTCTGCAGAAATTCCGAATATTGTTTCTGCGGTATGTCTGAAATTACTACTCCTATGTGTCAAAAATTTCATAATAATGTAGCCTCATCTATTATATTTCCAACACCGCATGTTTTAGAAGAATTGGTTTCTCCAATTGGCACTTATGATAGTTTTCCCAAGGTGACTTCTTTCAGGACTGTTTAGTATAGTGAACTTGTACGGACTGACACATGTCCCTGTTTCATTATCAGGGTGTGAAACATTTACCACAGAAATTACAGTCCATGCCCTATCTATAACATCTTGATAAATTTCATTTGGAGCATCGTATCTCGAGATATAGCAATTCTCCCTGGGTGTCCTGTTTAGGGATGAATCCTGGAAGAGGATGGAAGCCTGATTTGGAGGAATCATATCTCCCATAATATAGAGAATATGAGGCTGAAATTTTTACATAGGGTAGATCATGAGCTTATATTCAACCTGCAAATATTTTGGCCTCTGATATGTCTTCAATCCTGATATATAGTGAATGTACCAAAACTACTCGTTTTAGTATTTTAGGGTTTTTCAAGCCCGGGGTCAAACTAGGGTTTGAATTTCCTGGAGTTTTACTCAACCAAAAAGTTCAAACTTGGTCTCTAAAATTCGATTTTGATGCAGAGAGAAATACTATGCTGGGCTCACTAAAAAATTCCTCTTCTGTAAAAAGCACTAATTTCCCGCAGCAAGAACTGAAAATGCCCAGAATCAAATTCTGCTTCAACAGAAAGATGCACCCTTCAATGGAGAGTTAGAATAGCCTCATTTTGCTGATGGATTGTGGAGAGAGACCCAAAAAGTAAGAATCCCTAGCTTCTGCAGCTGCATAGTGTCTTCTTCTCAGGTTAGCTTTGATACCATGTTATATTTTTATCATTTAAGCAATATGATCTTAGGATCTTATCTAAGAAAATAACATGCACATCAATCAAACAAAAGAGATAAGAGACATAAAGAATTTTCCTCGGGGAAACCATAAAGGAGAAAACCTCGCAACTTGCTCAGAGATAGAATGAGCACCAGTAGTAAAAGTAAAGCCTGAAAACATAAAGATGATATTTGACAACTGATCTCTCTCACTTGTGTCAGCACTCTTGTCTCACTCATGCACCCCAATTGAGTGAGCGTATGTATCAAATAGAGAGACTCACTCTCTAATTATACTAGTTTTCGACTTGACAATTACTTACCAGGGCCGAATTTTCTAGGAGAGTCTAATAACCCTAGTGCCCCTCAACTGTGGGGACTTTGCCCCCCTGATCAACAAGGAGGGTTAACCTCAACTCAATTGTGGGGACTATTGCCCCAAATTATAATGGAGGGTTAACCTCATTGAATTTACATGACTTTATTATATTAATGAATATCCCGATAGGAACATCGGGGTACAATATAAGATATACAAGTGAATACATTCCGAAGTTACAAATACATCAACACCCTCTCTCCTCTTCCCCTCTTCTCCCCTTATTTTTGCAGGTGACTTGAGCTAAGGAGAATCCCATCATTATCAGCTCAAAATATGTAGCTGATTCCCACTTATTCTGATCTGTCTATGACAGTAAGGTTCTGTCCCATAGATTTGCCTTGATTAAATGTTCACGAGAAGTGATTTTGGTCCCTGACTACTGGGGTATTTGAATGTATAATGTAATGGGAGGATGATAATTTCCATGGAAGGATTTTTGAATGTCTTGATATGATTAATGATGATTTAGTTACCTCTTCTAAACTTTATTATCAGGTCTTATTAGATTCTGGTATGAAATTCATGAATTAATGTACACCCTTGCTAGATGACTAGGAAAATTTAACTAGTCTTACAGTTTTATTAATTATGAGAGTTATCTACTTCCAAATTTAATTCTGTAAGTTGATGGAGGTTGATATATATCCCCATTATCCATACCAACATTCATACTGATATTTTGTTGATGTCGTACCCTTTTTTGGAAGCCTTCTCTGCGTAGGGTCTCCCCGGGCTAAAACTGTCTTTTTTTCCAGAATATTCCCAAACAAAGCCAGATAAATACAGATCTGTTATTGAATATATAAAAATTAATTTAAAACATTTTAACAGTCAGAACACACCTCTATACCTTTCCAAATCCCTTGGTTTATTGGATTTGAAAAATACTTCCTAGTTTCACGGTTAAGTGACCCAGAAGTGTGGAGGTAGGTTTCAGTGGATGTTTATTCCGAAACCTAAATGGTCCCTCATATAAATGTGTTAGGGAATATAATTTATCAGTCCTAAAATTTTCCTTGATTTCTCTCCACAGTCCACTGCCCTATTTGCAAAAGTATCAGCCACATTTCTAGTTGTTTCCTAGTCTCAAGAGCTTTCTGATTCAGTGCAATTTTCATGTAATGTTTGGATAAAATTTATATCAGAGATAATATTCTGATATGGTTATAGATCAGGGAAATTACAGTAATATCATAGATCTGATTTCATTATGAATAATCCTTTCATTTTGAGTCCTTCCAATCAAAACTAGTAATTTCCGAGCACCTAGTGTGACAATTTGTTGCACCAAATCTTTGACTGGAATTAGTATCTCTGAAATATGATTCATGGATATTACAGTGGTATCAGAGCTCTTTCCTTGGCTCATCCTGTGTAAATAACGCTCTCTTTTGACTAACATCGTAGATCACTAAGTCAAGTTGCAGCCATGAGGCTCCTACCAATGATTGAAGAAGACCTTGAGGAGTATGAAGAAGAAGGATATGAAGAGCCCTAATGCAATACCTCATGAAGATGTAGTAGGAATGATGTTGATGATGTATTTCTCCCAGATTATGATGAATCCATTTGGAATAAATCTACAAGCATCAATGGCCAAATTTTCAATGGAAGGAACTCTAAGGAACCCTTCCAGTATTCCATGGAATACTATGCTTTGAAAGAAGAGATAAGGGAGGTCTTGTCCTTTTGGGAGTACTGAACTCTTGAGATACATAAGATATTCAGAGATCCCTACTATGGGAAAAACATGAAAATTATTTCACACATGGTTGCTGAAGTCTACAAGGAAGTGGGGACTAGAAGGTTGCCACCTGGAGCCAAAAGAGGAGAAAATAAGGAATATTCATCAAAGCCATATGCTTGTCCAAGCAGTAAGAAAATGTTTGGATTTTTTCAAACATAACTTCTAGTGACCATCAATATGAAGAAGCATCAAGTTCCTTGAAGAAGAGAAATGAAGTGAAGAAAAATATCCATGAGGTGAAGTGCAAATCACCACAAGGTGGTTGCATAAGAGGAGAAGTTGAAGAGGAATGCACTTCAAGCATCTTGGTGGGTGATCTCCAGATTACTGCTCAAGATGTGGCTCATGTATGGATGAAGAGACATATTTTGGATCCAAGAGAACAACATATATCAGATCTGAAATCATCAATTGAACATCCTAATGAAGCAGAAGACAATCCCCCACCAGCTGTGTGTGAAGTAGAAAATTCGAAGGACAAAAATCCGATGCAAAGGGATGCACACAATTCAATTTTTTGTACTTACTAGTAGCATGATGAAGATGAAATTCCAAAGTATGAGTTATTTCCTAGTTTTTGTAGATATTACACTGCATTGCATCCCTATGATATACCTTCTCCTTCATACATTGTAAATGCATTGATAAGATATTCTAATGTTGATGTGTATGCTAAGAAAGAAACATATGTTGTGGATTTATGCCATAAGAAATTTGAGCATGTATGTTAGCCATTGGATGAAGGACACTTGATGGAGGATATTATTTGTGAGCCACATAATTTGAGTGGATCACTAAAGGAGGACAGAGAGAATCTTAGGGAAGCCATGAACAACCTTGTTGACAACAATGCCTTGGTGGCAAGTTGTTGTTAGAAAGCTTCTGGAGGAGAGATGGAAGGAGAATCCTTTCTGGAGGAGTGCATAGCACTGAAAGAAGGCATGGCCAAGATGAATGAGAGCTATATGAACCTACTTTCTGACAGAGATCATCTCCTCATGGCGGCTGAAATGTACCATTGTGCAGTCAATAAGGAAGAAGAAGAATAAAAAAGGCTCACTAATAAGATGGAGATCACCAATAAATTTATGAAGAGCACACAAAGATCCCATCAAGAGTCAAAGTTGAAAATATATCAAATAATTTGAAGGTGTCACACCTTTCATGTTCCATGGAAGGAAATTTTTTGGGTATAATGGAGGAACCTCATGTGGAGGACATCCATAAGGAAGGAGCAGATTTGCAGGTGCTCATGAAAAGCTACGAGGAAGAAAATATTGGCACAACACTCATTGAGATTGGGAGGAAGGATGAAGTGTTCTTAGCTATGGGAAATATGGCTGAGGACATTCCAAGCAAATAATCAAGCAAATATGATTATCTATTCATGGATTGGGTAGATAAAAATATCACAGAAATAGAGGATCAAGGATGTACCAGAATTGTTTGCATCGGTGAAGGGTTTTCTGACACACATGCTTGGAAAGAGGCACATTATGACATAACCTTATGGATGGTATAATATGATCCAAAGGAGGTGGTTGATCACATTCCATATGGATCAAAAAATACAATTCCTTATTCTTCCATTGATTGGGTGGAAAGAGACACCTTGGGAATGAAGACTATGGGAGGTAAAAAGTTTAATTTCTACAATAAATATTTTGTTGTGACTGGCATTGTCCTGACATGTGGGCAGCCACAAATATTTAATTTTCAGCCATTGGATACCTTCCATACACATGCACATGAGTTGCATTTTGATTCTTTTGTGCTTGAGGAATTTTGGGATACAGATGATGAGTTCCAAACACATGGACATTGTTATAGCTGATTTTACCACACTTGGTAGATCACACCTTTATGGCCTTCCATGTCCCTCTGCAAACTCCTTGGACCCCCCTTGCTCATATTATACTTTGATCAACCAATAAAGTCCCTAAAAAACACATGTTTATGTGTATACACAACTTTTCAACCAATACCCACATGTACATGCAACTTTTGAGCCAATACTCGCGTACATCGGGAAATGTGCATAAAGCCAAAAATATTTATAGTTTTCCTCATAGAGTCCTGAATAACTTGAAACTTGGACTTCCATATGCCTGGGAAATTCTCGAACTCGACCCTCCATTGCCTATTTGGAGGGCTATATATTGAGCCTCTTGGATGCACTGAAAGAGGAGAATTTTGGAGAGCAAGGAAACTATAGTTCAATGTTGCCTCACTTGTTTATTCTTGAGTGTGCATCCCTTTGTCCCTTTGTAGCACACATTGATTCTCTTCCCAAGCTTTCCTTTGATTTGTAAGCTTGCCATTGTGATGGAGGATTGAAGTGGTGGAGGCTAAAGTGAAGGACTCGGTTTCTCTGTTTCCACGAGGTGCTGGAAAATTTTGTCAATGTTTTATCTCTGTTTTATTAATAGAAATATCCATTTATCGTCCAATACATGTGCATAAATATACATATTTTTTCCATGGATGTAGTTATTTTATTATACATGACTGTTTATATATGCTAGAGAAGGCCTAACACTTTGATATATAGCATGCTTGTCTTGTTTGATGTTGTTGAGAGTGAATTGTGAATGCAAGCATGTTGGAAAATCTCAATGGGGATCTACATCAACCGTTCGAAATAAGGTTCACTTCATATCCCTTAGTGTTAAATGTATTTATTTCTCTTGCATATTGGAATGGATTGATTTCTGTTGTCATTCAGTTTGTTGTGGTCTATCCCAAGCCATAGTAAGTTTCTCTTTGTAACATGGTCCCTGATATAAATGTGTTAGGGAAGATGCTTTATCAGTCCTAAAAGTTTCCTTGATTTCTCTCCAGAACCCATTGCCCTGTTTGCAAAAGTATCAACCACATTTCTAGTTGTTGCCTAGTCTTAAGAATGTTCTGATTCAGTGCAATTTTCATGTAATATTTGGATAAAATTTATATCAGAGATAATGTTCTGATATGATTACAAATCAGGGACATTACCATATTATCAGAGCTCTTATGTCATTATGAAGAATCCTTTCAATTTGAGTCCTTCTAGTCAAAACTAGTAATTTCCTAGCACCTAGTTTGACAATTTTCTGCACCAAGTCTTTGTCTGGAGTTAGTATCTCTGAAATCTTATTCAGGGATATTACAAAATTGGACCAAAAATATATATGAATTGTTGGAATTGGATGTATCGATTATGGATATTACACAATTTGAGTGTAATAGGGGTATTTGAGGATGTTAAAGCCATGCACGCTTTCAACAATGCAATTTTGCAACTAAAAATTTACTACTTGATGAGACTTATATATAAATTAATTATGGAAATTATTAAATTACATTTGTATATTCATTATTCTTAAGTAATGTTGGTATTATCCTACAACATAAGGGGGATTGGGGGTGCTTCAAAATTTAGGTCCCTGAGGAGACTTTTTGAGTGTTCGAAACCAGATGTAGTATTAGTTCATGAAACTATGTGTTTGGGTGTATATGTTGTGAAGGTGTTTTAGAGATTTTTCATCGACTGAGAAGTGCGTGCATTGGATTCAATTGGTATTTCAAGGGGTTTTTTGGATACATGTAATTTTAAGCTGATTAAATTTAATCCCTATGGGACTTGTGCAGGCTTGATTTTGGAGGGAAGATTCAAAGGATTTGATCAAAAATTTTCTATACTTAATTGCTATTGTCCATCTAAAGATAGAAAACTTTTATCAGATATTATGAATGAAAGCGATATGTTGAAAGATACAAACCTTATTTTAGTAGGTGATATAAACTTCACACTGTCTTCCTCTGAGATACGAGGAAGTGGTCTTAGGTTGGAATCCATGTCAAATTATTTCCTTAATCTATTTCAAAAATATCAACTTTTGGATATTGTTCCTACTAATCTTAATCCCACCCGGAGAAATGGAAGGAATGGTGTAAATGTTATTAGTAAAAGACAAGATATATTTTTAATTGTTTAATATTTAGCAAGTAGGTTTAGAAAATATAGATCCAGGGTCACACAATCTTCCATATCTGATCATTCACTTGTATCTCTTCAAATAGACGGGTGTTCAAATGTTCATAAATTTCCTTTTAAGTTTAATCATATGTGGTTAGAGGAGGAATATTTTTTCTCCTTGGTTAGGTCCAAATGGAATTCTATTGAATTTTCTGAGGATTTTGGGGCTATGGAAAGATTGGAAATCAAACTCAAAGGTTTAAAAATCATGGTGGTGAATCGGGAGAAAGAGAAAAAATGAAATCTACTCAGGATCTCATTAACATTGAGGAATATTTAGAAAAGGTATATATGTGTTGGAGTAGGGCCCCGCAGCTATAGGAAAAGCTGCTATCGGAACAAGAAAGTCAAAGGAAGTAGTACCTGAAGCGGTCGAGAGGAGAGCTCAACCACTGCATTTAAGGCAGCGGTGACGACAGGAGGGCTCAACTACCCTCATGAATGGAGAAGGAGCAATGGGCTGAGGTATTAAAGACAAAGGACAGAAGGGGAGCGATCGAGGAAGCGGCGCCCATACCCACGATCAGCGCCGGGAAGCATGGAAGATTGCAGAAAGTTGTAGTGTGACCAGTAAGTGGCAGTTCAAAGTACAGATAGGCCGACTGTCATAGTTAGGGTTTTGGATTACTGTTGGGATAGGCCCATAGTTTTGTATCATGGTGAGACTTTCAGGCCACCTATTTAAGAATGTATTTTGTATTATGAAGGGTTAGATAGTTGGGTAGATAGTGAGACAGTAGATAAGTTGGTTGGCTAGTTATCATCATTATTGTAAGATATTGAGAAAGAGTCGAGCTCTGGTTCTGTTGTTCAGTCTGTAGTTATCTTACTGTAACCAGTATCCAAATCCGTGAGAATGAATGTAAAAATCCGCAGGGATTGAGAGAGAGAGATAGAGGAATATATTGTAAGAAGAAAGCATAATAGAAAGAGAAGAGATCTAAGAGAGAAGGGCTCCCGGCTGAGTGCGTGGAGTTTCCTAGAAGATCTCAAGCTGCATAATAGGTTGCAGTGGAAATGTGTGTACTCTCTCCAGATATAATATAAACACAAGTTCTCGTGGACGTAGCTTCCTCCTGGAAGTGAACCACGTAAAATATGTGTGTTGTGCAACTGTTTCATGTGACTGTGTTATGCTTATTTGCTATCTGTTATTCGTTATGTGAATGTTGCTTATCAGTTAATGAATATATGTATGCTATCCTTCATTTGCAGTAACATAGAAGGTTCAATGTGAGTTGAATGCATTAAGTATTCTATAGGTGAGTTTATCAGTACTTGATTCAGACAGTAACAGTTACAGTGTTAAGTGACTTCTGTATATTTCGTTCAGCAAGTAGAGCGTGATTAATGCTAAGCGTGTTAGACTGTAGAGGCTAAGTGAAGTTGCTTAACACCTTGATGAATGCTAACCGATATATTATACTTAGAGAGGAAGCTTCAGGACCTTGAGAGTTGCTAAATATATTGAGTCTCACTGTAGGAAGTATCGCAGTGAAGAAATGTGATATCGCACTGTCAGAGGAGCTGCGGTGTGAGATATCGTAGGTCAAGAACCGTGCGAAAGAGTAAGTTTGTGCATCATCCTAGAAGCTGCGATGCGATAAGAGTCGGCTAGGAAGAGAGAGATACAATGTTTGTAGAGAGATTCAACTGGTTAAGTAGAGTCAAGAGAATGTAGGATGCTACAGAAACTGGTTGAGGAAACATGATTCTTCAGCCAACCCATATAAAATCACTTCGGGTGAGACTTCAGGCCGTTCTGCGGTATTTCGCTGAAAGGGCCAGTGAGCTAGGGGTTTTGTTGGTACAATAAAGTAAACCCAAGTCTATGATTACCGAACCAACAAATGGTTCCATTGTCGGGACTTTCTCAGCTCGAACCAGCAAATGGTTTTGAACAAATTGAAGAGTTGATGTTCTGTTGGCATCCTACTAAAGAAGAACTTAACTAGTGGGTTGAGTCTAAGGAAAGAGAATTTTATATGCAAGAAAACAAGATTCCTAGGCTTAGTACAGAGGAATGGCTACAAAAACATATCTTCACAGACCTGCATGCGATATTTTTTGTAACCTATGCAAATGAGTTGTACGATTGGTTATCAAAGTTGACTGACAAGCACGTATTTAAGAAGAAAAGGAACATTGTCTGGACACCGGAGCTGATTCACACCATGAAGAGCATAAATAATCCCATTTCGTGGGCAGTAGACTTCTGGCTTGCGATTTTGCTAGAAGGCTTCATTACAGAGTTTGCAGTTGACCAAAGAAACAGTTTCAACGAAGCAGAGAGGTACTTCTTCAAAGGATATCGCGGTAAGTATTTGAACTCTTTAAATTTGTTCCTTAAGATGTTATTTTATGAAAAAGGAGTACTGGATATATTCTTAGATGAATAAGTTAAGTAAATTTAATGTCACAAGAGTTTGAGAGTGATTATGAAGAAATTGGATGTACATGTAGCGGTAAAAGATATAAAGTAGATTTCAGATCTTCCTTATTTGAAGACAGTTCAGACATTACCAGAGAATAGAGTCAAAGTAATAGAGAAAGAATAGTAGGGGGTATCCCTTACCACCCTTATACCCCACAGAAACAAACCGGGACTCAAAATAATCCCGCAGGAACTTCTTCTAGTAGTTCACACACAATACATACTACATTTACACCGCCGAGTGGTAGTAATACAGCAAACCAGAACCCACCACGTAGAAACAGAATGGGGGATGACATGAAATTACCTACCTTTAGGGGTACAGGGGCAGAAGACCCAGAGCAGCATTGGTTCCTATGTGAAGCTGTAGGGACCATTAAACAGATCCATGATGACAATACTAAGCTTGTCTAGTTGGCTACTACACTTAGAGAATGAGCTTTAACATGGTATATGAAGTATACATCAGCACAGATTAGAACACTCGTAGAGGTCAGAACCGAAATGATTAAGGAATTTAAGAAACCCAAGTTTGATTCACAATGTATCACAAAACTTAAAGACATCAAACAGTTACCCACAGAGTCAATATGGGATTTTGATCAGAAATTTAAAGCCCTTATAGACCAAGTTATTTTTGAGTTTGCACCGGAGCAGCATAAGGAATGGTTCATCGCAACACTGCTCCCTCATATCAGACTTCCACTAATGCAACAAAAACTCCATACGCAGGATGAAGCATTGGAGATGGCAATGAAACTAGAGGCTTCATCTCTAGCTGAGACTAGTGCAGGTATGTCAAATTTACAGAATCAGTTAGCTAATCTCACTTTACAGTTACATGAGATTAAGAAAGGAAAAGAGGTTGAACAAGAACTATGGTGTACAAAGTGTAAAGGACATGGCCATACTAAAGATAATTGTCCAGTATTTGTTGAGTATCTAGCAAGTGGGGCTCCTAACCCATTAGTACAGACTCAAGGGCCATGGTGTGAAATTTGTAGAACAAGAGGACATAGACCACAGGAATGCCCTTTACTTCAGCAGTATGTACAAACTCCTAAGAATTTATACTGTAACTTCTGTAAGTTAGTAGGACATGATGAAAATAATTGCCGAGCTTATGATCTCATGATAGAGAGAAAACATGACTTCTACAGAGTGCAGTCAGAGACATCAGGACCAGTAGCAAGACCACAGCATGAACCGACTCATGATGGCCATGGTGGAGGATTCAGAGGAAGAGGCCATGGTGAAGGCTTTGGCCGTGGCCGTGGACCGATTGTTTGTTACAACTGTGGAGCTGTAGGAAATTATGCTAGAGATTGTCAGAACCCTACTACAACATGTAAGTATTGCAATTCTTATGATCATACTATAGAGGAATGTCCTATCTTGATAGCCAAGATTAAGGATCCTAAGCCAGCAGTAAACTAGAATATTCAGCTTATTGCTGCTGAGCAGAAAGAACCAGAACCAAGAGTCAATATTGTGACTCGCAGTGGTGCTTCTACTAGTGAGACATCGCAGGATGCCAAAAAGAATACAGGTCCAAAGTGGGTGCATAAAGCAACTGATAAGTCTACACCACTTGACCTACAGAAGAACAAAGAAACATTTCAGCAAGCTAAAACTTTCTTTACTGACCCTACCCCAGCAGGATCGCAGATATTGCCTCGTAGGGGTGTTTCACAGGAAAAACCTTGTGGTGTTAGTCCTGTGCAGACATCGTAGGCTACCACATCTGGAAGGTACGAAGAGGATGAGTTGATAGGAAGTGTACAATCCTTCCTGCGGAGCTGCTTGAAACTCGTAAGAAATGAGAAAGCCATAGGAGAGCTTCAACGCATCATAGATCAGTATCAGCAGACTTCTTCCATGAGCAGTACGCAGCGTACTGTTCATAATATTATGGGCCATACAAGAACAGGAAGATAAATGAGACTCACAGCAAAATCCTATTTTTCTAGAATTTAAATGAAAATGTTCTATCTCAAATTGCTTCTATTTTCCCATACAAAGTGGATGATATTGATGGAGGTCTTAAATATCTCATATATTTCCTAAAACCTAAATTTTATATGACTAATGATTGGACTTTGCTTGTGAAAAAAGTTGAAAAAAGAATTGGAAATTGGACCTATAGGTTGTTTTCCTTTGGTGATAGATTTAATCTTGTAGATATGTGTTGGTTGGAATTTTTGTTTATTGGTTTTCACTGAAAAAAGATAACACTATCAATTCTTCATATGATTAGACAAAAGATGTTTAATGTTCTATGGTTTGGTTTGGTGATGGGGAATAAAATTTGTCTGGTAAGACGAGAAAAATTATCTAAGCCAAAGTCATAGGGTGGCTAGGATATCAAGAAAATTTACAGGTTTAGGCTGGAATCGAGTATGAAAAGCATGTGGAGAGGCCTCTTTGGAACTGTATTATAGTGTGATGTCCTCAAATGCAAGCATATAAAAAGTACCTCTGTATCAAATTGATTCAAAAACTCTGAAAAATCAGTTCGCAGGGTATCAAATTTCTGGAATGGTTTTGTGAGGTGTCTTCCCTGGAGCAGTAGAGGGTTATCATGGTAGATTGGAAATGGGACAAATTTTTTGATTGGGGTGGATCCTTCTATTGGAGGAGGTGAATACTATGTACTATCTGCTCCTCTCTTAGAGTACCTTGCTGATTTTGGTTTTGCAACTTAGCTCACATCAGAAGACCCTATTGTTTGGGAAACTTAGAATCTTACTGGTTACTTGTAGAAGATATGGGTATGAGTGGAATATGGGCAGAAGAACTGACAAATTACATCAACTCTTTGAATAGTGTTGGGATCAGATTGAAAGAAGATGCAGATACAATGGTTTGGTCTTGGAAAAACTCATCTAGACTTATTACATCTAAGACTGCTTATGCTGTTATTTCACATTTTCATTCCCACTATGAGTCAAAGTGGTGGTACTATACGCCTTGGAAATGGAAATTGCCACTGAAACTCAAATGCTTCTTCTGGATTTGCATAGAAAACTATATATTGACTTGGGACAACCTGATAAATGAGGGTGGTATGGACCAAACATGTTAGCCATGTATTTATACATTGTACCTTCAATGAAAAAAATGGCATATATATATCAGCTGAATTGGAAATCTCCCAAGTATTGGGTAATAATTTATCGAAGCTAGTTTTGAACAATGGATTAGGAACAAGAGTTTTCATAAACTCCTACCTATTTTTATGTGTTGCCATATTTGGAAACCTCGAATTTTTCAATATTTGAAGATAAAAATCCTAATATATATGTCAGTAGTATAAGAATTATAGGCTATTACAAAGAATATTTTTATATAAAAGGAAACAAAAAATTAAGACATCTCAAAGATTCTCTTGTTTCAACTTATGCTAGAGGTTATTTTGATGATGCAACTCAATAAGGGGATTGTCGTGCAGGAATGCCTTTGATTATCAATGATGACCATATATTTAAGATGTGGATGAACTGTAGATTGGGATCAAACACTCGAGCTAAATTACTGGCTCTATGGGGTCTTATACAATTTGCTTCAAAAAATGGTCATGCCTCGATCCAGGTATATGGTGATTCAAAGATTATGGTAAATTGGGAAAATTGTTCCTGTAGGTACCTTATTTTTTGAAGAGTACATAGAAAATTCTCTCTTTGTTGATGGTTTTGTATATTTTTTGTCCTAATATTTTTTCTTATTGTTGGTTGAATTATACTAAATGATATCTAATTAGCATGAGAGATACATTAACTATTTTGTTAATAGACATTTTCAGATTTTTTTTGTATATTCGACGATGAAAGGAATGTGACATTTTGTACTCAGCAAATCATGGTTAGTTATGTAATCATGTTGATGGTAAACAATAGATGATAGTCTGGAATATTATAATCTATGTATGTTCACTTTAATTCAATCGAATACCAAGGAACAAGTTTTTTTCTGCTTGAAAAAAAGTAATAGTTTCAAATAACCGATATCAATAAATAAAAATATTGTATTTAACTATGGACAATGTTATAGATAATTTTACCACACTTGGTAGATCACACTTTTATGGCCTTCCATGTCCCTTTGCAGACTCCTTGAACCCCCCTTGCTCGAATTATACTTTGATGTTCCAAGAAATTCCCTGAAAAACATATGTTTATTGTTGTACATGACTTTTAAGATGATACCCACATGTATACGCATCTTGCTCCACTGTAACCACGTACATCGGGAAATGTGCATAAAAAAAACTTTTGAAGTTTTCCTCAATGAGTCCCGAATAACTTGACTCTTTTCCTTCCATATGCCTGGAAACGCTCGACCTCGACCCTCCATTATCCATTGGAGGGCTATATATTGATCCTCTTCGATGCATTGAAGGAGGATAACATTTGAGAGCAAGGAAACTATAGTTCATTGGTGCTCTATATTGATTATGCTTGAGTCTGCATCCCTTTGTCCTTTTGAGCACACATTGCTTCTCTTCCCAAGCTTTCCATTGCCTTGTAAGCTTGCCATTGAGATGGAGGATTGAAGTGGTGGAGGCCTAGGTGGAGGACTTGGTTTCTCTATTTCGACGAGGTGCCGAAAGAGTTTGTCAGTGTTATCTTTGTTTATTATTACTAGAAATATCCATTTCTCATCCATTACATGTGTATGACTATGAATATTTTATCCATGGATGTAGTTATATTTGCTTATACACGATAGTTTTATATATGTTAGAGTAGGTTTAACACTTTGAAATATAGCTTGCTTGTCTTGTTTACTGTTGTTGAGAGTGAATTATAAGTACAAGTGTGTTAAAAAAGCTCAATGGGGATCTACATCAACCATCTGGAATAAGGTATGCTTTATATCCCTTAGTGTTAGCAGCATGTGTTTCTCTTGGATATTGGAATGGATTGATTTCTGGTGTCATACAGTCTGTTTTGGTCTACCCCAATCCATAGGAAGTTTCTCTCTATAACATAATTGGCGACTCCACTGGGGAGGTTCCTTGTTTTTTCTTTGGAGATTGGGTGCACGATATGCTTGAATTGCTCTCTATTTTCTTTTCCGGGTCCAGAAGAATGTTAGCCTATTAGTGTCATGTTGATGTAATTTAGGTCTTGGCTTATAATTTTATCCCATTTCTCTTTCTATATGTGATTTTTTTCCTAACAGCTGCGTATACATGGGGTTTTTGTCTAAACAGTAGCGTATACATGTAGGTTTCCTGCAAACAGTCGTGTATGCTTCTCTTTTGAGTTTGGATTATATGTTTGAGAGATGCTGGGTGAATTTTGATTATTGTTGAGTCTTCTTGGATGCTTTTGTGGTCTGTATACTACCTCTGTTTCTGATCAGAGATATTTTTATTTGCTTCTTAATTAGAAGTTGTTCTTGTCATCTTGTTTCCTTTTTTGTTTTGGTATTAGTGCATTAGATTTCTTTTATCTCAGTTTCTTTCTTGGTTGTTGTCTGATAGTTACTGTAGGGTTTGGGAGTTGTATATTATGTTATTGCATTTACATATCATTTATTTCAAAAATATTTTAATTTTGGAATATTCATGCATTTTTGCATTTGCATGGTACTTGCATTAGGTTTGCTTAGTTGATTATTAGTCAGATTTTCATATAGGAATGGTTGCATTATCATTTGAAGGAAAAAATATGCATCTCATGTAGTGGCATACCTTGTTTTTACATTTAAAGACAAAAATGCAATTGGCATTGTTTGTCAGGTGTGGATATCTACTTTCACAACCGAGTCATAACATTATTGGTTGCACGACCATTTCCTTTGAGTGATCACAACCTCTAAAATAAATGCATAATTTAAAATGAGTTACACATTTTTATTTGATAGGGTACACCAACAAGCTTAGGTTTTAGAGTCTTGGAATAGGTTGTGTGAGTAAATTTCTCCAAGACTATTAAACTAAACACGTAGGTGTCTGTCTAGGTGAGAGAGTGAAATCATTGGTATAATTAGTGTTCTCAGGAGGCTCCTCTTACACAAGATTTAATCATGAGGCAACGTACACGTTTGTGGTGGGGATAGCCCCCTGCCACTCTTTGTGCGACATCAGAGGTATTTCCAGGATCTAATTCGTATCTGGGGGATTTTAAGGTACCTTTGCTGCTTTCAAGCTTTGGGATTTGATACCCTACCCATACGGTAGCTCCCTCCTGTGATTGTATGCCTGAGCATTGGTTATATTGGGGTGACCTTAGTTTCCTTACCTATGTATAGTAGGGGGTACTTGCATAGGTTATTTTGTGAGTGTCCTAGTTAGGTAGGGGTCGAACATCACAGTCACTTTATGTGTTAAATATTAGGGCCACTATAATTGGTTACACGCCTCTGCTTGTAGTGTATGGGAGTCTCAAGCCTCTCCTAGGTGAGACATACCTGTTACATTCAGGAGCTCACTTATCCTCCCCGTGGCTTGCTTGCATTTTGGCTTAGATTCGCTTAGGAGTGTGCTATGTGTGTGCTATATTTCTCTAGGGTTTGTAAGTAGTTGAGTCTCTTTATTTTGTGGAGTCATCATGGATCGAGGACCAACATCTCACCGTTCTCTACGTTTAGCAGTCCTTCCTCCTTCTATGTATCCTCCTCCTTCGCGGAAGAGAGTTAGACAATCTAGGTGGGCTCAACCTCACTGTGATTCACACACCGATCTCACCATGAATCATACATCTGAGATCCCAGAAGCTCCCCCTTCTCTGTCCTTTGGGATGGTGAATGTGTCATTTAGTGTATCTGGGAATCTGGAAGAAGCCGTTTATTTTGAGGTTGTCACATCACATAATACACGATCCCATTTTTCAGATTATGTAAACACTAACCAACGGTCTTCTCCTCGAAGGTTGAGTGGTGAGACTCACCCATTCCCCTCTAGATTTGGTCCTTTCATATTTGGCATGCTAGATATTACCGATAGTTTTATATCATATGTCGTTGATCCTAGTGTTGGTATTAGTGGTGTGCCTAGGGGCACTACATCCCATTCCATGCCGATCAGTTTGGTAGTGTTCATATTTCACCTTCCACACCCTTCATGGAAGGAATTCATTACACCTCACCCATGCATAATACTAGGATCCCTTCTAGCAGAGGTGACCCTAGACATGTGAACATTGGAGGTACCTCATACATTCTGTCATATGTTCCATCGTCTTCTATACATGTTCCTTCGAATGCATTTTTCATAACACACCCTCTTACAACCCGTGCGGTTCTGCGGGACAGAGTACTGCTTATAGCCATGTTGTCCCTTCATCTATCGATTATTCTATGTTGGGAGGTTATGTACCTCCTCATGTTTCCAGGGGATGACCATCATATCAATCTTATAATTATGGCTATGTAGCACCCCGGTCTCAAGGTATTCCTAACTACAGTATCCCCATGTATCCGTTTATGGTTCAAATAGGAGGAGGTTATTATCCGACTGGCCAAGGCCACAATATTGACAACCAACAACCCTATGTAGATCAGTCATGTCAGGGAGCGTGGAACCAAATGGCACAACCTAGGCTCCCTTTCCTAGCTACTTTGAATCTTCTCGATTTATCGAGGTTGACCAATGATCCAATGTGGCCGGTCGTTCCTGCTAAGCTTCCTTCGAACATTCCAAATTTTGAAGGTAAGAGTGGTGACGAACCTAGAGAGCATGTTACTAATTTCCATCTATGGTGCTCTTCGAATTCATTGAACCATGATTTTGTTTGTTTATGACTGTTTCAATGCAGCCTCATGGGTCCTGCGGTGAAATGGTATATAGAGTTTCCTGGGGGAACATATCGGACATCCAATTACCTAGCCATGACCTTTCTTAACCACTTTCAGCTACTTATGCTTTACGATGTCGGGAATGAGATCTGGTCGACATTTCGACAAGATAAATTGACGCATATCTCAGATCATATTCAGGAGTGGCGTAGACGAAAGTAGTTGAATAAGGTCAACATTCCACTAGATTTCCTTTTGGAATGGTTCCTCAAGTCATTATTTCCATATATAGCGAAGGATGTTTCCACATCTAGAGCTATGAACGAGGAACAGACAATTTTCCAAACTCAACAACTAGAATTGATTTACTCTCAGTCTGGGCTCTTATATGAGATTATTCTAAGCGCACCACGGTCTAACTTCGATCCTAAGTTCAAACCTGGGCCACATGATGATGGTATTGTTGGATCTGCAAGTATTAAACCCATAGAGTCGGTTATGAATCAAATGAATAACTTGTCTATTAACCAACCTGCATCGGGACAAGCTATGGCTTCATCTCATCCCACCCAATTGACGGATGTACACTCTGTGCAATTGTTGAACCAGAAGGGTAACTAGCAGCCCGGACGAAACACAAAAAAGGAAAGAAACAATAGAAAGGGTGGGAATAGGAACACAAATTATAACGATGACTAGAACAGTAATAATGCTGGGGGGGACAAGAAGTCTAAACGTAAGGTCAAGTTTTCTTGCAATATTTGTGGGGGAGATCACCTCACTTACTTGTGCCCTCGTATCGAATATTTATTGAAATTCATTGCACATAGCCTAGATGTGTTAACGGATCCTTTACTGCACAATCAAAATATGAATTCGAGAGCCATGGACTTCAAAAGTGCTTCCAGTGGGTATCAAAACCCACCAGGAAATGAAGGTGGCCATGGGTTCATCAACATGATGTCCACCGAGAATGTTGTGACATGAGCGAAATATTATGGTTTGTCGCAACCCGAATTGGGAAAAGAACCTGCTCCTCCTGAGGTCCCTTTGCATATCGAAAATCCTGTCGACAAGCCTAAAGTTATGCCTCGCATTCCTAAGGGAGTATTAAAGCGTTCGGGGCATAATCCTAATGCCCAAGCCACCCAGAACTATTCCATTGTCGAGGATTTGGTCCAGACTCCTTACGCGATGTCCGCCTTAGAAGTCCTTCAGACTTGCCCTTCGAAGATGAAAGCTTTATTATCAGCCCTTGGGTTGGTTGATTCGCATCCTTCCACAGTGATTAAATTTTAAACCCATGAAGTCCAACCTCACTTGCCTTACCATGTGTCTCTCCTAGTCCATGTTGAGTGTATGAACAACACCATTAAACACACAATGATTAATGAAGGCGCAACAACTTCTATGATGTCTTTAACCTATTGGAAAGGTTTAGGTTCACCCATGTTGTCAAGTTTTGGAACAATGTTGACTGCTTTTGATGGGAGATATTTTCGGTTGCATGGTATACTTCCTTTTCGTGAAGTCCAATTGGGAGGGAAGACTGTGTCGATCGAAGTCAAGGTGGTTGATGCACCCCTTGACTATAACCTCTTACTGGTTCATAACTAGATTTACAACATGAGAGTGGTCTCACCATCCCTCTTCTGAATTATTTGCTTCCCTTTCGAAGGGAGGATTGTCACGGTCGAGCAAAAATATTTTGATAATTCTGGTACGAAAGCATCGTCAAGAGCTACTATCTCAGTCATTGATAATTATTAGTTAGCAACTGAGAATGTTGGGGTGGGAATGTGTCTATCATTGATGGGAACTTTCAATATTTCTGCACCAATTCTTACGATAGGTTCCAACCTTGGTAGTGAATCTTCACCATTGAGTTTGACTCCATTTTGCATTTTTCATTTGGAAGATCCTTAGACTCTCCCTTCTCCGAGCACTTCAGATGAAGATCCTAGACCTACCAAGATGGACATGTCGTTATCTACAACAATGATTACTTATCAAGCTAGCCTTGGTCCCATTGTAGATCCTAGTCCTTCCTCTTCATGGACAGAGGATGAGGACCCCTTTGCACTGCCTGCTTGGGCGGTTGCGTCGTCACACCCTCATGATTTCTTCAATAAAAATTTTCCTTCGAATGAAGCTATTCTCAAAACCATGAGTGGTTTAGATGGGCCTTGGGAGGAGTTACACCATCGATCTTATTTTCTCCCAGAGCTTGAACGTATGGAGTGTGATGACTATAGGGCGATCCTTAGTGAGAAAGTTGGTATTCTAGTGATCCCATTAGGCACTCCTGGTAAGTATGCCGAAGGGAACATGGCTAATTTGTCACTAACTATCCCTATCAACATTTCTCAAACTCTTAGAAAAGTAGAAAATGTTTATATTGGGGCGGATTGTTCCCCCAGTGAAATTGAAGCATACACTAAGCTCTTCAAATAATTTTGAGATGTTTTTGCTTAGTCTTATGATTAAATTCCATGAATAGACCCTTGCATTGTTGAACTTGATATTAATACCTATCCAGATGCTAGACCTATTTGACAACTCTTACATGCGATGAATTGCCGTAAGGAACCCATTATTAAGGCAGAGATAGAGAAGTTCCTTAAGGATGGCTTTATCTATCAGGTTCCCTTGACTGAATGGGCGTCCAATCCCCTTCTAGTTGACAATAAGAAGGGAACTATCCATGTGAATTGATTTCAGAGACCTGAACAAAGCTTGTCCTAAAGGTAACTTTCCCACACCATTCATACATCAAAATTTGGATGAGTGTGCGGGAAGCGAGGTGTTTTCATTCATGGACAGATTTTCAGGGTATAATCAAATTCAGATCAAACCCGAGGAGAAATATAAAATGACTTTAATTTGTCCTTGGGGTATATTTGCATACCAAAAAATGCTTTTCAGCCTTAAAAACGTCAGAGCTATTTTTCAACGGGAAATGACCTTCACTTTTCACGACCTTAAGCAAATTATTGAAGTAAATCTTGATGATTTAGCTGCTCACTCTCGTTTGAGGGTGTATCATCATGACCATCTATGCATGGTTTTCAAAAGATGTCGCCAATATCAAATCCGATTAAATCCACAAAAGTGCATATTTTGTGTGAAAGTAGGTCGCTTACTGGGGTTTATCATTTCTAAGGAGGGAATTAGGGTTGACCCCCTTAAGGTTGAGGAAATACTTCGATTGTCTCCCCCGCACATGATTAGACACATTCAGAGTTTGCAAGGGATGAATAACTTCTTGCAGAGGTTTGTAGTCAATTTTTCCAAGTTGACCAAGGGTTTCATGTGCCTTTTGAAGAAAGAAACTCCTTTTTATCGAGCCCATGATTCTTTCAATGCATTGAAGAAAGCCTTGGCATCGGCTCCCATGCTTATTGCACCTGACTATAGCGATGATTTATTTTTATATGTGGACGTGTCTCATGAGACGATTGGAATAGTTTTGGTTCAAGAGGATGAGGGGATCCAAGAGCACGTTATCTATTCCAGAACTATTCCATTATCAAGGATTTGGGACAGAATCCTTGTGCGATGTCTGCCTTAGAAGTCCTTCAGACTTTCCCTTTGTAGAGGAAAGCTTTATTGTCAGCCCTTGTGGTGGTTGATTCACATCCTTCCATAGTGATTAAATTTGAAACCCATGAAGTCCAGACTCGCTTGTCTTACCATGTGGCTCTCCTAGTCCATGTGGAGTGTATGAACAACACCATTAAACACATAGTGATTGATGAAGGTGTTGCGGCTTCTATGATGTCTTTAACCTGTTAGAAAGGTTTAGGTTTTCCCATGTTGTCAATATCTAGAACCATGTTGACTGCTTTCGATGGGAGATATTTTCAGTTTCATGGTATACTTCCTTCTCTTGAAGTCCAATTGGGAGGGAAGACTGTGTCGATCGAAGTCAAGGTGGTTGATGCACCCCTTGACTATAACCTCTTACTGGTTCATAACTAGATTTACAACATGAGAGTGGTCTCACCATCCCTCTTCCGAAATATTTGCTTCTATTTTGAAGGGAGGATTGTCACGGTCGAGCAAAAATATTTTGATAATTCCGGTACAAAAGCATCATCTCGAGCTACTATCCCAATCATTGATAATTCCCAGACGACAACTGAGAATGTTGGGGTGCAAATGTATCTTTCATTGATGATAACTTTCAATATTTATACACCAATTCTTACGATAGGTTCCAACCTTGGTAGTGAATCATCATCCTTGAGTTCAACTCCATTTCGCATTTTTCATTTGGAATATCCTTGGAATCTCCCTTCTCCATGCACTTCGGATGAAGATCCTAGACTTACCAAGATGGACATGTCGTTATCTACAACGATGATCGCTTATGAAGCTATACTTGGTCCCGTTGTAGATCCTAGTCATTCCTCTTCATGGACAGAGGAGGAGGACTCCTTTGCACTGCCTGCTTGGGCGTTTGCGTCGTCACACTATCATGATTGCTTTGATGAAAATTTTCCTTCGAATGAAGCTATTATCGAAGCCATGAGTGGTTTAGATGGGCCTTGGGAGGATTTACACCATCGATCTTAATTTCTCCCAGAGCTTGAATGTATGGAGTGTGATGACAATAGGGCGATCCTTAGCGAGAAATTTAGTAGTCGCGTGATCCCATTAGGCGCTCCTGGTAAGTATGCCGAAGGGAACATGGCTAATTTGTCACGGACTATCCCTATCAATATTTCTCAAACTCCCAACAAAGTAGAAAATGTGTACATTGGGGAAGATTGTTCTCCCAATGGGATTGAAGCATACACTAAGCTCTTTAAAGAATTTTGAGATGTTTTTGCTTAGTCGTATGATGAAATTCCATGAATAGACCCTCGCATTGTTGAACTTGATATTAATACCTATTCGGATGCTAGATCTAATTGACAATACTTACATGCGATGAATCCCCATAAGGCACCCATTATTAAGGCATAGATAGAGAAGTTCCTTAAGGATGGATTTATCTATTAGGTTCCCTTGACTAAATGGATATCCAATCCTGTTTCAGTTGAAAATAAGTAGGGAACTATTTGTGTGTGCACTGATTTCAGAGACCTGAACAAAGTTTGTCGTAAAGGTAACTTTCCCAAACCATTCATAGATCAGATTTTGGATGAGTGTGAGGGAAGCGAGGTGTTTTCATTCATGGACAGATTTTTGAGGTATAATCAAATTCAGATCAAACCCGAGGAGAAATATAAAATGGATTTCATTTGTACTTGGGGAACGTTTGCATACCGAAAAATGCCTTTCATCCTTAAAAACGTCGCAGCTAGTTTTCAATGGGAAATGTCTTTCGCTTTTCACGAACTTAAGTGAATTATTGAAGTATATCTTGATGATTTAGCAACTTACTCTCATTTGAGGGTGGATCATCCTGACTATCTATGCTTGGTTTTCGAAAGATGTCGCCGACATCAAATCCGGTTAAAATCCACAAAAGTGCATATTTTGCGTGAAAGTAGGTCGCTTACTGGGGTTTATCATTTCCAAGGAGGGAATTAGGGTCGAACCCCTTAATGTTAAGGAAATACTTCGATTGTCTCCCCCGCGCACAATTATAATGTTGATATATTTGTAACTTTGGAATGTATTCACTTGTATATCTTATGTATTGTACCCCGATGTTTATTCTGAGAAGTATTTATAATGTAATTGAGTCATGTCATGCCCTGATGTTCCGATTGGGATATTCAATAATGTAAAAAAGTCATGTAAAGTCATTGAGGCTAACCCTCCATTGTAAGTCGGGGCAATAGTCCCCACAATTGAGTCAAGGTTAACCCTCCTTGTTGATTAGAGGGCAAAGTCCCCACAGTTGTGGGGCACTAGGGTTATTAGACTCTCCTAGAGATGTCAGCCCTAGTAAGTAATTGTTAAGTAAGCCTCACATGTTGGAGTGGTGTTATTAACCCAAATGGCACTTCTTCATCCGAGTGCCGACATTCTTTATGTTGGTACACAAAAGGACATATTAGGATTGAAGTTTTCCAAAACACTATAGATGGGCATGACTTGGGATGCATTTACCCTTAAACCAACTTGCTATATAATTTTTCTAAGTGTTTAGTTGCGTACGTGACTATCTCCATTGCAACTCACGTATTGTACGCGACTATCTCCATTGCAACTCACGTATTGTACGCAACTATTTGCATTACAACCCGTGTACATCAGCATACGCGGGTTTCCTTTGAGAAACGTTCGTGTCATACACGGGTTGCCTATATCAATAGTCACATACACCTTAGTTAGACCTTAAAAAATATAAAACACGATTAATTGAGATTATTTGGGCCCTTGTTATACATAAATCCTGTCACCATCATGTGATAATACCCTTAACTCCCATGTTTTCCCTTAATCCCAATACTTGGAGTGGAAACTTGCTTTGTTTGTCAATTCTACTTGAAAAAACCTAGCACCATGATTTCCTTGTGGCCAATAAGCGGTACCTTGCTAAGCACCGCCTGTATCCTATTTTCAAGAAGCGGTGCCACCGCCTATGGTCTTTGGTCTAAAAGCGGTTCTCATCTAAACCGCTCTATCATAAGAGAAGAAAAGCAGTACTCTGGGTAAAATGGGAAAAAGAGAAGTTTCTCGAGGCTTCTAGAACTTAAGCCTCGTGTCCTCCCTTATCCCTATCATTATGGGTTAGTTTGAGCTCAAGATCCCCCATGGTAGGATCTTGGAGCCACCTCACCCACAATTCTCTCAACTATTCCTATCCATTGAGCCTTATAAATACTAGCTCATGTCCATAGTTGATGGGGAGAACTATAGAGGTATTGTTATGCTGTTGGATTGACTACCTAGTCCAAGTCATTAGAGAGCATAGAGAGCAAACTTGGAGCTTATGGGGATGAAGTGTTTGTATCGTGGAGGGGCTTGTCAACACTAAGGAAACGGTTGTAAGCTTCTCCATACATTCTTAATGCAAAGTTGATTTCCGTCCCACATTACTATTGTTTTGATTTCACATGTACATGTTGTTAGATTCCTTAGTCACTAACATGGATAAGTAGATGATTTTCTGGTAGCTTTGATGTGTTTGCATGTTTGATGTGTTTGCAGGTACATAAGTTCACAATTGAAGCAGTATTCCAGGTGTCTACGACATTCAGGGAAAATCTTGATCCTTTGTCGTTCACTCATTTGTTTTGGATCTGAACCATTCAGACCAGAGGAACAACTTCTGTCTGCAGAAGGTGCAATATTCCTTATAACAAATATGGTGAATCCACTGGGGAACACTGCAAATCTCAGTTGATTCGATCTTCCTCAGTTCTTGAACTCTTATCCGAATCCAGGCTCCATCTCCAACTCTCTTCAGTCATATCTGCCATCCGACTTAGTGAATTTTGGTTTGAAACTTTCAGATATGTTCAGATCTGAACTATTTTGAATTTTTATGCTCTTTTTTACTGTCAATACATCAATTTTTTCCTTGATCTGATCAATTTCTAACTTGATCTTTCATTCTCCTTGTGTTTTGGATCTATTCAGGGAACCGCTCATGTGCCGTTGGCAACAAGCGGTGCCACCGCTTGAACTCTGTTAGCCATACGCAGTGCCACCGCCTGAGTCCCATTATCCAGAAGTGGTGGTCATTTAGAACCGCTCTGTCAAGACCCCTCCAGTGCGGTGCTAGGTAGGCCTTGTTCCAAAACTAGTTTTTTCTCATTTTTTGCAAAAAATTGAGTTTGTTTGCTTTCAGCCCCGCACTGTCAGTATTGTGTGTTAGAATCTGAATGCTCATGGTTGGAAATTCTATGGTAAAATATTGGTTTGATTGAATAATTCAAAAGATAGACTAGGCTTGTTGATTATTCATTTCCTTCCATGCTTGTTGGTTGTGTTTGTGAAAGGAATTCTTTTTGAAATCTTAGGTTTTAGTGAGCTATCTTTTCATTTCTTTTATAAAGATTGAAAGAAAAACCATTGGATTAGCATCTTGATTTCATTTTTCGTTTCCATAGAAGACTTCTTTTTGCTTGTTAAAAAGAATTTTTTTTACTGAGATTAGGTCATTATCATTATTGAGCATAAAGCATTGGATCTCTGATTAGCCTCACAAGATTTCAGGTTCTTTGTGTTCTTTTGTCTCTTTTGCATTAGTACTATCTCAGCAAAATAAAAAAATAGTGTAGTTTTAAGTTAGATCTATCTATGTTGTAATAAAAATCGAAAAATAGAGTGCATATGCATGTAGAGTGCTTCTTGTTTTCTTTTAGTAAAAGAGACTCTTCCCCTTTTGATTGCTTTCAGAAAAGAAAAATGAGTTTGGAATCTGTTGCTTGTATTTGATTTTGTTTGGTTCAAAATAGTTGTTTGGTAATTTTTGTTTTAAAATGAAAAGAAAATACTCTCTTTCCCTCTCGTAGGTAGGAATACCATGAACGGTAAAGTGAAATATTTGCATATGCATACTGCATGGTTTTACTTTTTCTGTCAAAATTCCATGCATTCACCTAACCGTCCACTTTAAAATTAATGGTATTTATAGGTTAAAATTTACATAGCAATTTGAGTGATAGGTTAGAGACATGTTTCGGCATCGTTAAGTATAGGAGCTGTCATTACTCGTCCGCATTACATGTCGGGACTCGCACGGTTCTTCCACGTACCGTCGGTATATCGAACGGCCTTTCACGTACCCTTGAGATATATAGAAATGTACTTCACGTACTCGAATGTGTATCGGAAGGCCCCTTGTGAACGGTTATGCATTAGACAACACTACTACCGATTTGAGCTCCCACGTACCTTGCGTATATCAGGAGACCCCACTACGATACCTTATCTATCTGAGAAAAGCCCTTTGGCCGTCTTGCTTGGAGCCATACATCGAAAACAACATTCAGGGAGATTACTACGCACATACTCTTGAGGTATATCACGAGTGGCACCTTCTTGACAATCCTAGTGAGAGACCTGACTATCTGAACTCCTCCTGTCATTTAAGTTTGCTTGTTTGGCCTATAGCTTGAGTAGGGAAATTTTTGGTGTATTTTCTAGTTTTTGAGACCCTAGGTTAGATAGGAGCTGTACAAACTGGCTGAGCTAAGACAGTACAAAAGAGTACGAGGCTTGCCAACTGATTTTATTCCTGTTTCAGGAGAAACTCCTATGGAATCTATCGACCAAGGAGTTGCTACCAACTCCCAAGTGGGAGAGAATGTGATTGCAGAAAGTGGAGGACCATATCCTTCACACTCACCTCCGTTGGTCCAACAACCTTCTCGGGTTAATACTTCATTCCATTATCCCACAGAAGGTCATGTTGATGATACTTCCTATCCAGATTATGGTCCCAATGCTCCATTTTGGGATACCTCTATAGGACAAGCCATTGCCTCATTTGGCACCCGTTTAAACTTTTTTGAAGAAGTTTCCCCAGATGAAGAAGAATGTAGACAATACCAGGCAGCTATTCTCTATGCACAAGATATTGAAAAGAAAATAGATGACATATTGGGAACACCACCATCACGTTCAAGCAGCTGTTCCTGTGGGATATCGTTCGCTTTCCGATTCTATGAGACCCATTGAACCGATTCTAGATCACACAGTGACTCCACCTAATCTAGGTCAAACTTCCAACCCCAGCGTATCCCATATTATGTCTGTTCCCAATCCTCCTATGTCTTCTGCACCTGGGGCTCAACGTTCAATTCCTGTTTCATCATTACCTTCTAGTGCTGGGGGGAAACCCTCGACACGACCTATGCTATCTGTCATCGGAATCATACCTAGTCAAGGATAGACCTCTGGTATAGAACAATCTACAATTTATGTCCCTCCTACCCACACAAATGTGGTTAACCCCCCATCCATTTCAGGTCAGCCCTTGGGGGCACAAACTGTAACCAATGAAACCTATTAAGGGTATGGTTATACAACAAATAAAGTACCTATAGGAAACATTAATTATCCACCCAACCCTACAGGAATGCCTTATACTAGAATTCCATATCCTAGTAATACTTTCATGCCATGGGGGAAACCTAACTGGTCCTACATGCCAGTTATGGGGGGATACCTATACATACTGCGGGAGGTTCCGTAGGACCACCTTATGGAGGTCCTCCTCCGGGGGGGCCTAATGGTCCTGGAGGTCCTGGTGGCTTTCCTCCTTATGGTCCTAATGGTCCTGGTTGTCCTGGGGGGCCTAGTGGCTTCCCTCCTAATGGTCCCGGAGGGTCTGGTGGCCCTCCTACTAGTGGTTCCAGTGGCTCCGGAGGTTTACCTCCCATGGGTCCTGGAGGGTCTGGTGGTCCAGGTGGTCCTAGTGGTCCCAGAGACCCTGGTGGTCCTCCTCTCGGATGCCCCAGTGGTCCTAACGGTCCTGAGCCTGGAAATCAACCCCCTGCAGGTGGATCTTCCAATAGTTCTTCATCACAACAACATGTCTATCAGTCTACTTATGGTCCTACTGGTACTTATATGCCACATCAATATTATCAATATGTGCAACCTAATCATCAGTTTCCTTTCCTAGCAACTTTGGACTTTCCTAATTTGTCCAAGTTGATTAATGACCCCATTTGACATAACCCCTCATGGCCTCCCATTCCGATAAAGTTACCATCATACATTCCAAAGTTCGATGGGAAGTAGGGGGGCGATCTAAAAAACCATGTCATGACATTTCATTCATCGTGTTCTTCAAACTCCCTTATGAATGATTCCATTCATTTGAGACTCTTTTAATGAACTTTGATCGGTACAGCCACAAAATGGTACATTGAACTCCTGCAACATTCGTTTGTGGATTTTGTCTCATTGGCAACTGTATTTCTTATGCACTTTCAGCTTCCTATCTTGTATGAAACATGCAATAATCTCTTAACTTCTCTATGACAGAACACCTCCACCCACATATCCGATCATATCCATGAGTGGAGAAGGCGGAGAAGACTTATTAAGGCTCCTATTCTAGATCAGTTATTAGCTGATTGGTTTACCAAATCTTTGTTGCCCCTGATTTCTCAAGATGTGGCTATGGGTGTTGCCGTTACTGAAGAGCAAGCCATTAGTCAAGCCCAATATCTGGACTTGGTCTATTCCCAGACTGGAACTTTGTATGACTTGATCCCTCAAGCTCCTCGCCCAAGCACTGATCCTGCAAAGCCACCAGCAAAAGTCTCTGTTGATGGTATTGTTGGTTCAATCCAGTCCTTGTCAGCAGCAAAACCCACCAAGCAACCCTAGACTACCATCCCTACTTCTTCAACTCCCAAGGTTTCCACTGAGGTCAATTCTATTCAGAGTATTCAAATGCCTGACAACAATAAAAAGAAAGGTAAAGCTAAAAACAAAAAACCTGGAAACCAACAGGAGAATCCAAAACCAGCCACCAATGATAACGATAAAGGGAAAAGAAAAGAAAAATATCCATGTCTTCTATGTGGAGGTGACCATTTCACAAAAGAGTGTCGTTGTCGAAACGAAATCACCCAATTTTTGAAAACTAATCCCGCACCCGCAGTTCTCACGGATCCTTTTCCCTCTCAACAACAACTGATAGACCACATGTCTAATCAGGGAAACTCTAGTTCTTCATAGGAAATTCGCATGATGTCCTCAAATACTATTAGTTTGAAAACTCGAAGTCAGAGTTACGACAAACCCGTAGACAAGAAAGAAGACAATTCTTCTTCAGGAAAAGATCCCTCTATTGGTTCTCCCGAATGCTCGTCTAGTGTCCCCCCAACCATCGAGAAGCCTACTCTCGACATGGTTTTGCGTCCACCCAAGAGTACTCTTAGGAAGGTTGTTTTTAACCCTAATGCCTAAGCTTCTCAATTTTATAATGTAGTTGAAGATCTCACTCAGGAACCATGTGCAATGTCTACCTTGGAAGTGCTCCAAATTTGTCCTACACACCGCAAAAACTTATTAACTACATTAGGAACTTTAGACCTGGACAATACTAATTTGATTCATTTCAATGTCGAGAACTATAAGTCTAGACTACCTCACAAACTTGCTTTCCAAATCATCATGAAATTAGTCGGCAAGAAGGTCTTTAGAATTGTCTTGGATGAAGGAGCTTCAACTTTGGTTTTGTCCCTGTCTTGTTGGAAAGCTATCGGCTCTCCCGAGCTTGTAACATTACATACGACTATGAAAGCCTTTGATGGACGAGGTTTCCAACCCCATGGTCTCATATCAACCCTTACAGTTGATCTTGGGGGAAAAACTATTTCTATTCAAGTAGAAGTAGTAGGCGCCTCGTTAGATTACAACCTCCTTCTAGGAATAAATTGGTTTTACGCCATGACTGCTGTCGCTTCGACAGTATCTCGAACTGTCCAATTTCCACATCTAGGGAGAATTGTCACCATTAACCAACTCGATTTCTATACGCCGGATGTTACTACCTCTACGGATAATAACATCCCTATGTTAGGCCAGTCCCCTCCTCCTCACCAGTCGATTGGGGTAGGCATGTTGAAGGATTCATCCCTTATGGGGATTTTTCCGTCCACTCCTCCTAACACAGACACAACGACAGTAAATATTATTGCATCATTTGATTTTGAGCCCAATGGAAAACAAATTATTGATTCCACCTCATTGAGTCCGCATGAAGAAATGTACAACATCATTCAAAACCTTTCCGATGATCACACTGATGAACTTCATCTGGTGGCGTCAGATCCTTACCACCTACCCTACTGGTTAGAACCATCTCTTCCTATTTTGGATTATCTCTCTGAGACTTTTCCTTTCGATGAGTTCATTATGGAGATCATGAATATTAATGAGTCTATTTGGGAGGATCACCATCATAGATCCTTGTTCCTCCCCAACACCAGTTCGGTAGACCATGACTTTGCATCCCTGTTTTCCACTGATATTGTCAACACACCTCAAAATCCTATATTTTTTGCAAGACATAGATTCTAAAGGAAACCTATGTAACATTACTCAAACAAATCCGATTGACATATCAGCCAAGCCTGGTACCATTGAGCATGTTCATGTTGGGTAGAACTGCTCGGCAGAAGAATCTAAAGCATACAAGGAACTTTTCAAAGAATTCCGCGATATTTTTTCCTGGTCTTATGAAGAAATTTCAGGGATAGACCCATCCATTGTGGTCCATGAAATAAAAACCTATCCCACTTCTAAACCTTCCTGGAAAAAAATAAGGCAAGTCCATCCACAGAAGGCCGCAACTATTAAAGTTGAAATAGAGAAACTTCTCAAAGCTGGGTTTATTTATCTCGTACCCCTGACGAAATGGGTATCGAACATTGTCCCTATCAATAAAAAGCAGGGCACCATTAGAGTCTGTATTGATTTTAGAGATTTGAACAAAGCTTGTCCCAAACACAAATTTCCTACTCCACATATCGACCAGATTATCAAGAACTGTGCTGGAAGTGTCATCTTCTCATTCATGGATGGCTTTTCTGGTTATAATCAGATTGAGATTTTACCCACCGATAAGCACAAGAAAGCATTCATTATCCCATGGGGAACCTTTGCATATATGAAGTTACCTTTTATATTAAAAAAATGTTGGAGCCACTTTCCAGTGTGCTATGTCCTATGCGTTTCATGATATAAAACATATTGTTGAACCGTACCTTGATGACCTCCCTGCTCATTCACAGCGACGGGAGGACCACCCTGGTCATATTAGAGATATTTTCCTGAGATGCAGTCATTATAATATATGGCTCAATCCTCAGAAATGTGTTTTCTGCGTTGAGACGGGACACTTGTTAGGCTTTGTGGTTTCTAAGGATAGCATCCGGATAGACCCATTGAAAATTTTCACTATTTTATCTCTACCAACCCCAACCAACCTTCTAGAACTCCAAAGTTTGCAAGGGAAGGAAAACTTTATCCGTCATTTCGTGTGCAATTTTGTAGAGAAAACCCATGGTTATATGCATCTCCTTAAGAAGGACACTTTGTTCTATTGGGATGACCAAGCCTAACAATCCTTTGATAATCTCAAACATGCTCTAACTCATTCACCTGTGATACACCCCCCAGATTATTCAAAGGATTTTCTCTTATATATTGTTTCCTCCACTACTACCATCACTATGGTTTTGGTGTAGAAAAATCCCGACGGCCAGGAGCACGTGATTTACTATGCTAGTAAGAATATTATGGATTCTGAAACTCGATATTCACGCATGGAGAAATTAGCATTAGCCATGGTCATTGCTATTCAAAAATTTTGTTACTACATTTTGCTCCACACAACGAATGTATTGTCTTACCAGAACCCTATGTATTACATCCTGACTCGTTAGGTGCTCAGGGGCAAGTACTCTTGATGTATAGTCATACTGCAAGAGTTTGATCTGGAATTTTCCAAAGCCACATCAAATAAATTCTTGGTCTTTACCGAGCTCATGTGTGATCTTCCTTGTGCTTCGATGGAATCTGAGCCCAGTGATTCATTTCCGGATGAATTCCTGTTCCTAATAAGCACTACAGACCCATGGTATGGAGATTTGCTCATTTATCTCCAAACACAAATATTTCAGCCAAATCTATCCCATGACGATCGCCGCTGTATCCGTCACCATGCAAAATACTACCTCATCTTGAATGACACTTTGTATAAATGTGGGATTGATTCCATTCTTTGGCGATGCCTCACCCATGAAGAAGTTGAACAAGTGTTGAATGATTTCCACTCAAGAGCATGTGGCGGTCATTTATCTGGGATGGCTACAGCCTAGAAAATCCTTTGTGCTGGCTATTTCTGGCCTTTAGTCTTTAAAGACTGTCACGAGGCTGTCAAGAAATGCCCACCCTGTCAACATTTTTATCCGAAAAAGCGCACTCATCATGCTCCGCTACACCCCATCATTGTCATTAGCCCATTTTCCAAATAGGGGATTGATTATATGCATTGTACGCCTACCTCATCCGGGGGGCATGGTTACATCATTGTAGCCGTTGACTATATTACAAAGTGGGCTGAGGCCATGCCTACATATGCGAAAGATGGTAATACTGCTACTCTCTTCCTGTTCAATCATGTGATAGCTAGATTCAGAGTCCCACAGTCCATAGTTACTGCTCACGAATCACATTTCTGTAATCAAATGATGGAGGAACTAAGTGCCAAGCTAGGTTTTCGCCATGAAAACCCTACGCCCTATTATCTGCAATCTAATGGTCAGTAGAGGCCATTAATAAAGTTTTGAAAACGATGCTTCATCAAATGGTTGGATACCATAAATCCAACTGGCACCATATCCTTTTCTCTGCTCTTTGGGCTTACAGGACTTTGGTGAAAACAACTACTAGTTTCACACCTTTCCATGTTGTCTATGGAATCAAAGCTGTCTTACCAATTCAATGTCAAATTCCATCCTTGAAAATTGCCATCAAACTTCTCCTAGACACTTCCATAGAGGAAGATAGATTTTTATACTTGAACAACCTTGATGAAACTAGGAGAGATGTTGCCTTGGCTAATGAGGCACACAAGAAACACATCAAGGTGCAGTATGACAAGTCTGTCCAACCTCGTGCCTTTAACGAGGGTGACCTAGTTTTGACTTATGATCAAAGATATGACAAGCTAGGGAAAGGAAATTTCGAATCCATGTGTTACGGTCCTTTCGTTATTTCGAAAGTTTTAGAGAAAGGGGCCTACGAGCTCGTAGACTACGATGGAATCCCTTTAGGGCAGCCTCGTAATGGGTTGTACCTGAAGAGGTACTATGCCTAGATCTCTCTTGGATAGTATCTTGTATATATGTATATTGCTTGACTTTCAGTGTGCTTAAGTATTTTCAATATGGTTTTGAGTTTAGTGTCTGTATCTTTTTATACCATGTTTTGGTCATGCAGAGCAGATGGCTTTCTATGGCTTCGCTGATGGTGCTTGCCGCCACACCTTGAATCTTTCCTTAGCTGCTTGGGTTCTCTATTCCCAGCTTATGATTTGGTTAGTTCAGGAGCGGTTTGTATTGGTCCTGCTACCAACAACATCGCCGAGTACCAAGCAGTCATAGGTCTTCTGACTGAAGCTGACTCCCAGGATGTTCGCAACTTGGTAGTCTTGATGGACTCACAACTAGTGGTTTGTCATCTAAACCATGTTTATACCATTATGAATCCTGTGCTTCTCCTTCTCTTCCAGAGGGTACACTTGTTAGAAATGTCATTTGAAACTATCACCTATAGGCATATCCCTAGGGAACATAATATAGTTGTTGACTCATTGGCTAATTACATACTAGATTGGCATATTGCCCATTCATGAAATGAAAATCAAACTTGGTTCATTGTAAATAAACAATTAAAGACACATAAAACTCATGTAAAATACATTCACCATTTGAGACACATAAACACCAGGTAAACGTATGTATATATATATATGAACATGTTTTACAAAAAATAGGTCATGAGACCTCATCTGAAGCACGTAGGATTTTAGCTAAAAACCACCATACAAAGTCCTAAAGCTATCAGATTTTAGTGGATATATCATGCACACATCATCTAATGATGCTCGTGGTGACACATCACCACCCGAGCTACTCTACATAGCAATCTTATAAAGCAACCCGGTACTCCCGCTGTAGGCCTCTGATACCTCCGAGGGAGGTCATCAATGGAAGCATCATGGATGTCTACGGTCAACTTTTCCAAGTTTTCCTCTAACTCCCCGGTCACATCGTCACCCTGTAGTACAAAACGGGCTCTGGCTCATCTATCCAATGGGGAGGCTCCCCCAAGTTTTGCTGCTTTGACATCTGCATGAAAACATTCAAGTCTCATTACTTAACATAAAAAATATAAAACATCAAAAACGTAAAAACACTATTTACATTTTAGGGTCTTTTGTTTCTTACCGATGTCACCACACTATCCACTAGGTGGGAGCAGTAGATCAAGGTCACCGTTGAAGTCAGTGCCCGCATATGCATAATCCTCCACCATGAGGAGCTGATCCCTCAACCATCAAAATAACGGGTCACTGAACTTTACCTTCCCCCTGCCCGCTCCAGTACGGGCCATAATCCGGACCCACCTTTGCATGCGAGGTTCCCATGCTCTCAGCTCTCTAAAGACCACCTGGGATCTCATCTGTGGAACCCGCTCGAGTAAGAAGCAAGATAGAATGGAACCGAAACCAAATTGCTTCAATTCCCCCTATCGACACTTGGTCAGCTGATCCTTGAAGATCGGAAGTAGGGCTTCCTGCCAGTTAAATACTGTAGGCACCATGGCATCTATGGCACATAGCATATGTGTTCTAGACGCCTGGTGCACTCCTTGACTTCTCGCCACTCTCTACATGGTAAACAACACAGTCTGTAGAGGTCCATCCATCACTACTTTTATGGGGATTTTCTTCCCTGATGTCCTTGTCCCAGGAATGCAGTGACGGTCTATCAACTCCTGAGTAGTAATGTTCCCCCATGGGAACCAATGAGCGAGATGGGAGCACCCTGTCTCGAAAGGCCAGTCAAGAAGTAGATGTCCTCTACCTCAACTGTCAAAATGTGAGCACCAACCTCGAAATATTGTTTCTTTGGATTCCACATCCAGAGTATATGCTCTAGTAATTGCTCATGCAACACCATACTGGGTGTGCAAAAGAATTTTAAGAGTCCGCAGTCTCTCAATGCAGCTATGTAACCCGCATTTCATTTGACAAAGGTGTCATCATTATCATGCTATCTCTCTTTCCATATGACCATTTTTTATCAGCAAGAACCTGCCAAAAACAATCACAAGACTTGTTAGAATCATTCTTAATCATCCAAATCAATTAAAATGAGCTAGTTTTCCTTGTGTGACTATTTTTATTTCTCCACAGCCGGCACCTCCTGTGTCTCGTTGAGGACAGGTAGTGGCACCGCCTGTGCGCTATGTTTTCAATGCGGTTCTAGTGGGGTACCAATTATCCCTCAAGGGATAAGAGCAGTGCCTGCTCCCATGATTTTAGGGCTTGCCATACAAGCCCAAAACACCATTAAAAATCAAAATCGAAGGCATAAGATGAAAGAGTAGGGTCTAGGCTATTACCTGGAATTGACGGTGCTCGAATCCGATGGTAGAAGCTCCCGATATTAGTGACTGAAAATCTGGCCAGGAAAATGCTCCAAAAGCTCTCCAATATGGGTAAATAGTAAAATGTTTTGATTTTTTACTATTTACGTTACTTTTATACACATTTTGGGTTTGACATGCTATAGTTTTGTTTTAAAATCGTTTATTACTCAAAATATATCAGTCATAATCCTTTAATGTCAGTTATTGGGGCATTTAACACTTTTTTTGAGTCGTTGCAGGATAGAAGAGCAGTAGCAATAAATTTTTGGGAGTTCGTTTTTGACTTTTTTGTACTACCATAAAACGGAAAAAGTCTTTGAGTGTTTATAGAGACACTTTGGTCATGCTATCGAAACTTAGCATCAAAGGTTCGAGTCCGTTTCTGATTCTTTTCAGGATCGTAAAATCTCTCATCGTGAAAAGAGACCTAATGGAGTCTTCTTTAAACTCTTTTCGGGCTCCTTAAATATGAAAAGATTGTCAAGTGATCTAGTCTTCTTCATGCTCATTAAATCATTTGAAGAGTTGTCTCTCCAATGGTAGGTTATCTCTTTTTCGGTTCAGATAGACTATTTACGAAAAAGGAACACTCCAGCCAATCATGATTGGAAGAGTTCTCTAAGGTATTATTTTATACTTTTTCGAGCCTTAGGGACTAAATCATACGAAAAAGGACCCTTTGGAGTCTTCTTCCATGGTCATTCAGACACTCTAAACATGAGCGATACCGAGTTTTCTTTCATTGGACTCGTTAAATTAAACATTGAGAGACCCTTTTTTGGGAACGAACCCCTCCTCTCTCAGGTTCGTAAAACATATGAGTTTGGGCTTGTCTTCGGACAAGCTATAACAAGTGTTTGTTACCCTATTTGAACTCATAAAACCAAAAAGAGGCACTCATCAACCATGATAGGGAAAATGGGAAGGGAATCATTTTGCAAATAAATGGTAGTAGTTTGTTGTTACCTTTGAACATGGCACTTTTCTGCATATCGTTTTAGTCAATTGGGTACTCAGCTGATCTCCGTGACGATCCACTTTCATAATTCATGCTACTCCTTTGATTCTTTCAAAAGAATGCATTATCCACTGTCGCACTGTGTGTTTGTCTGGTCTAGTCATGCTACCAAGTTTTTGTCGTGCCACCCAATGTTCAAAGGGAAGTTGAAGGATTTTTACCTCTGCAGTCAAAACAGTCTCTGTGTCAGTACTTTTGAGTTAGTCTTATGGTTACTACATTCACATCATTCTAGAACTATGTTTAGATTTTCGTGCCATCGATGTGGGACTCATCATGGCCCTCCTTCAACGAGACTATTCCCATCGACATCAGCTCATCATCTGGGAAATAGTCTTAGAAACAAAACTTATTACCTTGAGATCTGTATTCCTTAATGATAGATTCTCTCGCTCTTGACATAGGTTCACATCATTGACCTTTGATCGATAGAATCGACTAGGAATTCAACATCAAAACATCTATTCACACTTAGTAGATTGTACTAGGGTACCTTGGGAATCATTGACATCAATGGTGATCTCCCTCGCACTTGTTAACTGTTCACATCATTGGCCAGTAATCAAGTGGTTTCTACCATGTTCGAATTCAGATCATTGTAATCACATGGATAGAATTGTACTTTGTGGAAGACAAGACAAATACCCTAGGTATTTGTTTAGCGCTCATTGCTTTCCCCAAGTTGCGATGGAGTCTTGTATATCTAGCATGGATCCACATTTGTATGGTCATGGCTATGCTAAAATTTGCGTCTGTATGACATAGATATATGTTGTATGTCCAGTAGCTATGTCCAAGTTTGAGTCCTCTATCACATGGATCTACATTGTATTCTAGTAGCCATGTTTTTTTATTCCTCTCATGGATCTGCCTTGTATTGGTTCGCAGCCATGAGTTGGTTACATTTGTCTATGAGTCAAAAATATTGATGTACTACAGATGCCTACTAGATGACATTCTCCGACCGAGCTAACATTTTCACCTCGAAGTGACAACTTGTTCTCTCAAATCTCTCACTTATCATATCCCTCTAAGTCTCATGCTTTGGGGGGCATTCTGTTATACCTAAATCCTGTCACCATCATGTGATAAGACCCTTAACTCCCATGTTTGCCCTTAATCCCAACACTTGGAGTGGGAACTTCCTATGTTTGTCAATTCTACTTGAAAAAACCTAGCACCATGCTTTCCTTGTGGCCAATGAGCGATACCTTTCTCAGCACCTCCTGTATCCTATTTTCAAGAAGCGGTGCCACCGCCTATGGTCTTTGTTCTAAAAGCGGTTTTCATCTAAACCACTCTGTCATAAGGGAAGAAAAGAGGAACCTTGGGTAAAATGGGAAAAATAGAATTTTCTTGAGGATTCTAGAACTTGAGCCTCATGTCCTCCCTTATCCCTATCATTATGGGTTAGTTTCAGCTCGAGATTCCCCATGGTAGGATATTGGAGCCACCTCACCCACAATTCTCTCAACTATTCCTATCCAGTGAGCCTTATAAATACTAGCTCATGTCCATAGTTGAGGGGGATAACTATAGAGGTATTGTTATGATATTGGATTGAATACCTAGTCTAAGTCATTGGAGAGAATAGAGAGAAAAGTTAGAGCTTATGGGGATGAAGTGTTTGTCTCATGGAGGGGATTTTCGACACTAAGGCAACGGTTGTAAGCTTCTCCATACATCCTTAATGCAAAGCTGATTTTCATCCCACATTACTGTTGTTTTGATTTCACATGTACATGTTATTAGATTCCTTAGTCACTAACATGAATAAGTAGATGATTTTCTGGTATCTTTGATGTGTTTTCATGTTTGATCTATTTGTAGGTACACAGGTTCACAATCGAAGCAGTATTCCAGGTGTCTACGACATTCAGGGAAGGTCTTCATCCTTTGTCGTTCACTCATTTGTTCTGGATCTGAACCATTCAAACCAGAGGAACAACTTCTGTCTGCAGAAGGTGCAATATTCCCGATAACAACCCTAATCATTAACTATCCCAACTATTTCAACCACCCCAACCTTCAAATTCACTCTATTTCTCAAAGTATAAATAGAGGCCTTGGGGAGGGTATTAATCAATCAAGATTGGAGAGCAAAGTTATGTTGGTGGTATATCTTCAGAAGTCTTGGAGCAGCAGAACTCAAAGTCCTTTGGTTGCAGAGGTGTCCTTGTCTCAGAAGCTGAGTTATACTCTTATCTCATTCACTGACTGTTAATAAAGAGAATTCTTCTTCCAACATTGTGTTGAGTCTATTTCATGTGTTCTTGTTAATGAATGTATTCAATTATATATTTGATATATTGTTTATCTAACCTCTTATATTTACATGCATGAGATATTACTTGGAGAATTTGCTCTTTACAGGTGAAATAGGTGCATCCCTAGAAGCTTTGGAGAGAAGAGGAGTGGGAGAAGATCAAGCTTGGATCAACCATCGGTAATCAGGTAAGTCAAGAATTTCTTCCTATTCCCTTTCTATTCTCTGGTAAAGTTGATTCTCTGCAAGGTTAGTAGTAAGTTGGTAACCCCAGACCCTAGTTTACAAGGGTGTTTAATCTTGAACAATAGAAATGGAGACTCCACTGGGGAGTCCAGCCTGCTGTGGGTTAGTCTTGTAGATACTTTCCCAGTATTTGCTTTGATTTAGTGTATGGTCTTCTATCTTGGATTTGATTTACAGTAGTGTTTTAGAGACCTATATTATTTTTTATTTTTGAAATTTTTTTGTTGTGCACGTGGGTTTCTGTGCCACACAGTCGCGCACAACAGCTTGTATACATGGGTTTCTATACTGGATAGTCGCATACAGTATGCGGGTTGTTCTATTAGACAATCGCGTACATCTTTTAGCAGCATATTTTTAGATAGGGTTGCTTGTCCCTGTTTTATTTGGATTTTTCTCTGCTTTGGGGTCTTCTAGTGCTGGCATCTTGCTGTAGGTCTGAAAGTCCTGTACACCATACTTTGTGCTTTTCAGTAAGCCCTTGAGTTTTTGGTATTTGAGTCTTCTTTCATTTAGCAATTTGAAGTGGATTATCTTGTTTGGGTGATAGGTTCAGTGCTGTGTATCTAAATCAGTGATCAGGATTTTAGATACCTTGTACTCTGTACTATTTTCAAGTAGTTTCATTTTGTCACTTGCCCTTTAGTTATTTCAGTGGCTTTCATTCATTATTTCTTCCCAAGCTAGGTGTTTTCCAAGTATCCTCCTTAGGTGGTTGAATTTGGTTCTTACAAGTCTGCTATACTTCATATTGCTTGCTTTATGGTATGATTATTCAAGCATACTCAAGAATTTTTGCATTTAGGTGCATAGTAATTTTTGAAGAGTTTGAAAAGTGAAGAAAAAACATTGGAAACATTTGCATTTTAATTGCATATCGTAGTTTTATTTTTAGTATTTTCGAATAAAATCTCAAAAATTACAAAAAATAAGTCTTAGTCTTCTCTTACTTAGTTGTAATTTCATTAGTTCATATCTACAAAAAGAAAAAGAAGCTTGATTTAAGTAGTTATAATTTGTTTTGGAATTCATTTTATACACCTTTTTACTTTTCTTATCGAGTCTATAATATCATGGTCATTCACGCCACTTACCCTCTGACTAAGAACAACCCTTAAATTGAACGCTATAATTTAAATTTTATTAGTAATTTTTGTTTTATAGGGTCACACACCTACTAGCTTAGGCTAGACTTGTGGGATAGGAAGTGTAAACTCCCCAAAAGTGCTTAAATTCAGACATAGTTGGCCAATCGATAGGTAAATCCTTCTCTGTGTTGATAGTATCTGGGAAGCTCCTCTCAAATCGGAGTTAAGCACGAGGCCGCGTGGAGGCTTGGACTAAGGAGATAACCCTCTGATTCCTTGTCAAAACATAGACCAATGTTTTTGCGCATCTAGTGATTCTATCCTAGACAGAGTTTCGGGCTTTGCTACCCTACCCATGCATACAAATTAGGCTTGTAACTGTCCCCCCAGACTATTGATATAGTTAAGGTAGCCTTTAGTCCCTTTGACATGTAGGGTTTATGCACAGGTAAACCAGAAGACTATTTCTGGTTCACCTTGGACGGGCTTGGAAGGTAACCCTTGTTGAAAGTGTAGGAGGGCGGTGGGTGATTCCTCCACTTGTGCCTAAGAACCTTTTTAAGGATGCCAAGAAACTGTCTCAACTTTCTTCGGGAAAGCATATCTTATATCCCTTGTGATTGTTGAGACTTTAGGAAATTTTGTAATGATTGCTCTGTGGTTTGTCTATGTTTTAGCTGACCTTAGGGTGTGAAGTGTCATATTTACAATTGTGGAGGACCAATATATCAGAAGGTCATGAAGGTTGCAAAATATTCCTTCACTTATCACATTGGAACCTCCTCCTCCCCCTCAAAGGCAGAGATTAGACACATATGGTTCTTTCGAACCGATAGGAGTTAGTGAAGTTTCGGGTGAACCAGAACTTAGGGAAAACCATTTTAAATTAACTACAGTTGAGATAGAAGACTTGCAGGTTGACGAGTTTGCAAGGAACTTTAATTCACCTGTAACTAACTTAAACGATCCTGTGATCTTTTAGGTTCGTCCTTTCAATTCTCCCGTGATTGGTGTCCCTCTAGGTAGACTAATGTCTACTGCAGGAGAAATTTCTTCTACTTCCACCTCAGTTGCTCCGGATGAAGGGATGCCACCTCCCCTAGTAGGTGCCCCTAGAACAAATATACCTACTACACCTTTAACTCCAGCTAGCCGGGTGGTTCAACCACCAGCTCCCACAAGTTTAGCAGGTACTTCTAGTGGTATGGTCACTGGGATTCTTAGTGTACCTTTAGTTCCTACTTCCTTCGTACACACTGCTTAGAGTAGTCCTATAGGATCCTCGGCATTTGTCTAGGGTTTTCCTTGGAATGGGGGGCACATTCCCCCATCCGCTCCATATGTAGGTCCAACACCCACATATGTAGGGGTGTAGTTTGAAAACCCTAATCCTTATGGTTAAGGTTTTCAAACTCTAGTTTCAACTCCTTTCATGAGCTCTCCTTTCTCGTTTTTCAGTGGAGGGATACCTGCTCCTATGTTCCAAACCCTAGCTTCAACTAGGGAAGCTAGAACCTCATACACTGCACCACACATAAACAATCCACTAGCTTATGGATGGAATCGTTTCCAAAGCATCCTGACCACTTCGCAACTTCCTGGTACCTTTAATGCTCCAGTTAGACCCAAGCTCCCTTTTCTAGCAACGTTAAATTTGCCAGATTTGTCGAAACTAATGAATGACCCGGTGAGACATGGCTCCTCCTGGCCACCCGTTCCTACCAAGCTGCCCTCGGATATCCCAAAATTCGAAGGCAAAGTTGGCGATGATCCAGGAGTTCATGTCACCACTTTCCATTTGTGGTGCTCTTCCAACTCACTAAACGACGATACAGTTCAGTTGAGGCTTTCCAAAGAACTCTAACCACTTCGCAACCACCTGATACCTTTAATGCTTCGGTTAGACCCAAGCTCTCTTTCCTGGCAACGTTAAATTTTCCAGATTTGTTGAAAGTAATGAATGACCCGGTGAGATATAGCTCCTCCTAGCCACCCATTCCTACCAAGCTACCCTCGAATATCCCAACATTCGAAGGAAAATTTGGCCATGATCCAGGAGCTCATGTCACCACTTTCCATTTGTGGTGCTCTTCCAACTCACTGAACGATGATACAGTTTAGTTGAGGCTGTTCCAAATAAATCTAACCAATACTGCAGTAAAATGGTATATTAAATTGCCTTCTACTGTGTTTGACAGTTTTTGGGACTTGGATAATGTATTCCTTAGTTACTTCCAACTTCTTGTCTGATATGATTTCGAGACAGACTTGTTGTCTACCTTTCGGTAGGACAAGGCCACTCATATTTCAGATCACATCCAAGAGTGGAGAAGACAGAAGAGCCTTATCAAAGCCACTATTCCTCCCGAGTTTTTATTAGAATGGTTCCTCAAATCCCTATTGCCATATATATCTAAGTATGTATCTACTTCAGGAGTGACCAATGAAGAAGAGGCTATCCTCAGGGCTGTTAGAGCAGGGTCCTGCAGCTACAGAAGAAGCTGCTAGTTTTGGCGGAAAGAGATAAGTTTTGGCGAAAAGATATAAGTTTTGGTGGAAAGAGGACAAGGCAGAGCTACGACGCCATAGCACGTTTCCAGCTGGAGAGTAGAGCCGGAAACTATGACTTTTGGGATAGAAAAGTCAAGAAGGCAACGGTACCTGAGCGGCCGAGAGAAGAAAGCTCAACCACTGCATTGAAGGCAGCGGCGGAAGACAGGAGGGCTCAGTGACCCTCATAAAGAAGAAGGAGCAACGAGGCTCAAGCATTGAAGGTAAAGGACAGAAAGAGAAGCGGTGCATAGTACCCATGGTCAGTGCCGGGAAGCATGGAAGACTACAGAGAGCTGTGGTGTGATGGGAAGCGGCTACCTCAAGGACAGAGAGGACCGACTGTCACTATTTAGGGTTTGGGTTTACTGTTGGGACAGGACCACAGTGTTGTAATGGCGAGACCTTCGGGCCGCCTATAAAAGCTTGCATTTTGTATTGTAAAGGGTTAGCTAATCAGTCAGTTAGCCAGTTGGTTGGCTCATAGGATTGAGTCGTTAGTTGGTCAGTTGATTATTTTGTAGACTCAGGAGTCAGTCAGACAGACTATGCTGTAAGGATCTAGACACTTAGCTTGTCTATGAGTCATTTGAGTCTGTATGTAACCATCCACAGAGAGGAAGAGAGGGAAGGATATATTGAAAGAAGGGCAATATAGAGATAGAGATAGACCAGAGATCTAGAAGAGATCTCGTGCTGCATATGCAGTGCAACAGACTGTGCTAACTTCCCTCAAGATATATAATAGAAGCACAGTTTGGTGGACGTAGCTCCCAGCCTGGGGGTGAACCACGTTAAATCTGCGTGTTATGTGTTGCATGAATGTGTTTGTACTTGCTTATCTTTACTGGTTATTATGCATGTAATGTTAAGTGCAGTAAGTGAATATATGTATTGTTCAGTTCACGGTAATGCAGGAAGATAGAGATAAGTTGAAGTATTTTAGTAAGCTGCTTAAAATACTCCTTTACGTCTGTTTCTAATGACCATTTAATCACAATATAACTTCTGAGAAGTAGAGTTTCGCACATCGGCACAGTCAACGCTAAGAGCGCAAAGTCGTAGTGGTAAGATATCATAGAGAGGCGATATCGCACCGGTAGAGGAGCTGCGGTGTGCGATACTGCGAGCTGAGGGCTTAGCGTTGAGGAGAGGGTTGGTGTTCCGTGGTGCATAGAGGTGCGATAAGGTTGGAGGTATTGTGAGTAAGTGGAAGTTGTGCGAAGCGGGAAGAAACCGTGTGACTTGCGCGTGGGTAAGAATCGCACGGGTAAAAGTGCTGCGAGTAGAAGGGGATGTGCGATGCGCAGGGCTAGTTGATCTAGTGGCGCGCAGGAGTAAGAAAGAAGAAGTAGGATGCGCAGAACCTGGTCCAAGACAATTGAGTCTTGGCCAACCCATTAGATTCACTTCGGGTGAGACTTCAGATCGCTTCGCGATCTGTCGCCGAAAGGGCCAGTGAGTTTGGGGTGTTGTTGATTGATTATAGTAAACCCGGGTCTGCCCATGCAATCAACAAATGGTTCCGTTGCCGGTTTGAACGACTGGGAGTCAATGTTCTGTTGGCATCCTACAAGAGAAGAGTTTCACCAGTGGCTGGATTCAGACTTAAGGGAGTTCACCAAGAAAGAGAATAGGAGTCCGAGACTAAGCACAGAGGCCTGGCTAGAGAAGCATATCGCTTCAGACATACACGCTATATTTTTTGTAACCTACGGAAACGAGCTTTTCGACTGGTTATCCAAGTTGACAGATAGGAACACATTCAAGAAGAAAAGAAACATCGTCTGGACACCGGAGCTGATTCAGACCGTACAGAACCTTGACAATTCGATCACGAGAGCAGTAGACTTCTGGCTTACCAGTGTGCTAGAAGGCTACGTCACAGAATTTGCAGTTGACCAGAGAAAGAGCTTCAGCATAGCCGAACGATACTTCTTCAGAGGATATCACGGTAAGTACCTAAGATCTCTAAACTTGTCCCTTAAGATGCTGCTATATGAAAAAGGAACAATGGATCTAGTCTCAGATGAATAAGTAAAGATAGTAATGTCACAAGAGTTTGAAAGTGATTTTGATGACATTGGATGAACACATAGTGGAAAGAAGTATAAAGTAGATTTTAGATATCCTATATTTGAAGACAGTTCAGACAGTATCATACAACAAAGCCCTAGTACCACAGAAGAACCAGAGGGGGTTATCCCTTACCACCCCTATACTCCTCAGAAATAGACAGGGACTCAGAACAATCCCGTAGGTACTCCATCTAGTAGCTCACAGACAGTACCTACTCCCATTACAGCACCTTCACCTACACTGCTGAGTGGTAGTACTCCAGTCAGTCAGAACCCCCCACAGAGAAATAGAATGGGAGACAAGATGAAGCTACCTATTTTTAAAGGTACAGGAGCAGAGGACCCGGAACAGCATTGGTTCCTATGCGAAGCTATGTGGACCATTAAAAAAATCAACGATGATAACCTTAAACTTGTACAGTTGGTCACCACACTCAGAGACAGAGCCTTGACATGGTACATAAAGTATACTACATTACCCAAGACGCTTGCCCAGGTCAAGAACGCCATGATTAAAGAGTTTAAGAAACCTAAGTCTGAGTCTCAGTGCATCACAGAGCTTAAGGATATTAAGCAGCTACCATCAGAGTCAGTATGGGACTTTGACCAGAAATTCAAAGCTCTTATAGACCAAGTAAGTTGTGAGTTTGCGCCGGAGCAGCATAAAGAATGGTTTATTGCAGCGCTGCTCCCTCATATCAGAATGCCACTAATGCAGCAGAAACTTACTACTCAAGATGAAGCGCTGGAGATGGCAACGAAACTAGAGGCTTCACCTTTAGCAGAAACCAGTACAGGCATGACAACTCTACAGACCCAGTTGGCCAACCTTACGTTACAGATACACGAAATAAAAAAAGGGAAAGAGGTTATGCAAGACATATGGTGCATAAAGTGTAGAGCACAGGGCCACAGTAAAGATAACTGTCCAGTCTTTACAGAATACTTAGCGTCAGGGGCTCCTAACCCCTTACCATGAACACAAGGGCCATGGTGTGAAATATGTAGAACACAAGGACATCCACCTCAGCAATGCCCTTTGCTTCAAAATTATGTACAGACACTTAAAAACCTATATTGTATCTTCTGTAAATCCATCGGGCATGATCCACAAGATTGCCGAGCTTATGATCTCCTGTCAGAAAGAACACAGGATGTGTACAGAGTCCAAGCAGACACACAGGGTCCAGCAACAGGACCACAGCCGGATCAGACGGATGGAGGCCGTGGAGGAGGCTTCGCACGAGGAGGAGGTTTTGGCCAAGGTCGTGGACCAGTCACTTGTTATAATTGTGGAATTGTAGGACACTATGCTAGGGACTCCCAGAACGCCACTACTGCTTGTAATTACTGCAAATCTTATGATCATACCATAGAAGAGTGTCCCATATTGATAGCTAAGATCAGAGATCCTAAACCAGCCGCACACCAGAACATCCAGCTTATTGCTGCTGAACCTAAGGAACCAGAACCAACAGTTAACATTGTGACTCGGAGCGGTGCTTCCACCAGAGGCACATCGCAGGAGACCGGACAGAACACAAGTCAGGGGTGGGTGCGCAGAGCTCCTACTAAAGAAACCGCACTCGACCTACAGAAGAATAAGGAGACCTTTCATGAAGCTAAGGCTTCCTTTGATGAACCTACACTATCAGGATCACAGGTACCGCCGTCTAGGGGCATACCGCAGCAAGTACCTTGTAGCGATAGCCCTGAGCAGGCACAGCAGGCTACCACATCAGGAAGATGTGACGAGGATGAATCGACAGGAAGTATACAAGCCTTCCTGCACAGCTGCTTGAAACTCCTGAGAAATGATAAAGCTATCGGTGAGCTACAGCGTATGATAGATCAGTGTCAGCAAGCCTCTCTCTCGGGTAGTGCACACTGCGCTATCCATAATATTACAAGACATGCAAGGACAAGAAGAGAGATGAAATTCACAGCCCAGATCGGTGAGTTTGAAATGGATGAGGTTGTCTTAGACCTAGGATCAGAGGTGAATCTTCTAACTAAACAGACATGGGAACATATGGGTAGCCCTCAGTTAGCCCTATCACCTATCCACCTGAGATTAGCTAATCAGCAGCGAGTATCACCATTGGGTCGACTATCGCAGGTACCAGTTGATATCGACGGAGTTTGTACTTTTGTGGACTTTGAGGTTATAGAAATCATTGGTGACAGTCGACCATATCCAGCACTATTAAGTATTGATTGGGCAATTGGCAGCAAATATTTCATTGACCTAAATAAAAGACAAATGACCTTTGAGGATGCGCAGCTCCGGGTCATCGCATCATTGGCTCCTTACCAAGGACCTAGATATATTGAACCTATCCGAGCAGAGGAAGAGGCACATAATATGGAGAGTCTCTACCAGATGACAGCAAACCAGAATGACTATATCAATCCCACCGTAGAAGGGCATATTAGTTGGCGATGCGACAGCTCATGCGCATCAGATTCAGATGTTGGTCTAGAAAACTAGCAGAACAGACTTTACGAAGTCTCATCGCGCAAATGTGCGTTTATAAGTAAGTCACTGCGATGGATTGGTGCCGAGATCGCTGAGACTCCATCATATCATGGTCTGACAGACATCCAAGATTTTCTTGAACAATTTGAGCAACAAATTCCTCATGAACAGAGGATTGCAGCTATGGACCTTGCAGTTCGAGCCACACCTGCAAGATGGTGGTATGCGCATAAACAAAATATCGCATCATGGGATAATATCAAAAGACTGATGGCGATCAGATTTTCTGACGAAAGAAGGTATGTTCAGCACAAGTACACAGGAGAAACTGACCCTAGGGTACACATTCAGACATGTGAACAGAACTGGTCGAACATTCCAGAGGATGAATGGGTTCACAGATTCATTCACACATTGGACACAATTCCAAGGAACTGGTATACAGAGACCGAGCTGTGCAAAGGAACAACCACATGGCCGCTTATGACAGACAGCTTCCTACTCACCTTTACGTTTGAGTCAGAACATCCAAGTGTTGCTCAGGCCCTAGATATAATCAAGACAAAGATTTTTGAAGATCGCACCATCTCAGTACCAGTCCAACCTGAATGGACTATCCAGCTAGAAGAGGCGTTGGAATGCTACAATTTTACATCAGAATTAGAGGAAGTGGATGAGGATCCTCACAATACCAACATTCCAGAATCAGAAGGCAATCGCGAAGTGGAAGGACCACAGCTAGAGATTCCAGCGATCACCGAGCCCATCAAGATTAAAAAGATCAATATTGGCACAGACGAAGAACCTAAGTTTGCCTCTATTGGAGACTACTGGAATGATGAAACAGTCGAACAGATTGCAGATCTGCTACATGAATATCAGGACCTATTCCCCACCAAGTTCACAGAGATGAAGGGAATAGTCGGAGATCTGGGAGTCATGAGGATACCATTAAAGGAGGATGCTAGACCAGTTAAGCAACGCCCATACAGATTGAATCCGCGCTACAAAGAAAAAGTGAAGGATGAAATTGATAAAATGCTAGCAAAAGGCATCATTGAGCCAGTAGAGGAAAGTGAATGGGTTAGCCCTATGGTAGTGCAAGAGAAGAAAACAAAAGGGGACATCAGGATCTGTGTTGATCTGTGAAAACTCAACGATGCATCACTTCATGATCCATTTCCAACACCGTTCACTGATGAAGTATTAGACAACGTGGGAGGACAAGAGGTCTACTCCTTCACCGATGGGTTTTTAGGCTACCATCAGATCAGAATACATCCAGAAGATCGATCCAAGACCACCTTTGCAACAGAATGGGGCTCGTTCCAGTATACGGTAATGCCCTTTGGTCTTAAGAATGCACCAGCTATATTTTCTAGAGTAGTAGTTGCTGTATTTAAAGAATACATTCATAAGTTCTTAGAAGTATATTTCGATGACTGGACTGTATTTGGGTTAATCAATAAGCACATAGGCGATCTAAGACTGATGTTAGAGAAATGTAGGCAGTACCAGATCTCTCTAAACTTGAAAAAATGTATATTCTGTGCACCATTTGGTATCTTGTTGGGTCACATTGTGTGCAGACAAGACTTGATGGTAGACCCGGCCAAGATCTCTATCATTGTAAACCTTCCAGCACCTAACTCAGTCAAACAACTGAGGACAGTACTTGGTCATACCGGGTACTACAGAAAGTTCATCAAGGGCTATGCAAATATTACAGCGATGGAGAAATTGCTCAAGAAGGATGTAAAATTCCTATGGAATGAGGAATGCCAGCAGAGTTTAGACATACTGAAGGAAAAGATGGTTACAGCACCCATCCTAGTATTTTCGGACTGGACTAAGCCTTTCCATGTACATGTGGATGCATCCGGCATCGCATTAGGAGTCGTCTTGACCCAGCCAGGAGAAGGGGATCGTGACCATCCCATCGCATACTCCAGCGAAAAGCTATCAACAGCGGAAAAGAACTACACCACAACAGAAAGGGAGGGCTTAGCTATGGTATATGCGATGCAGAAGTTCAGGCACTATCTATTGGGTGCCTCGTTTAAAATTTTTACTGATCATTCCGCATTGAAGTACCTAGTCAATAAACCAGTGTTAGGGGGGAGAATCTGCAGATGGTTACTCCTCTTCCAGGAGTATGATTTTGAAATCATTGTAAAACCAGGAAGACTGAATGCAGGACTAGATCATCTGTCGCGGTTAGACTCAGGAGAAGAGCCCAGTAACCTAGAAGACAATTTGCCAGATGCGCCATTGTTTTCCATACAGATTGCAGATGAGTACTATGCCGACATTATTCAATTCCTCACCACAGGAGTAGCACCTAATGAGATTACTAAGCAGCAAAAGAAACAGTTGGTTGTTAAGGCAGTAGACTTCACCCTCATTGCAGGATGCCTATACAAGTTAGGTCTGGATGAAGTCCTACGCAGATGTGTAATGCCGCATGAAAAAGATGTTATTATAAAAGAGGCTCATTCAGGAACCGCAGGAGGACATTTCGCAGGAAAACCGACTGCGCAGAAAATACTAGAGGCAGGCTTGTGGTGGCCTACACTGCATAAAGACACTAAGGACTTCTGCAGATGCTGCGATATCTGCCAAAGGGTAGGAAAACCCTCGCGATGCGATGAAATGCCACTGCGACCGCAGGTCACGCTGCGCGCATTCGACAAATGGGCTATCGATTTTGTGGGTCCAATCAACCCACCAGGAAAGCGCACTGGTGCGAGATACATTATCACTGGAACAGAGTACCTCACCAGATGGGCAGAGGCCAAGGCAGTAAGAAATTGTGATGCTGCTACAGTTGCACAGTTCCTTTTTGAAAACATCATCAACAGGTTTGGATGCCCAGTAATCTTGATGAGTGACCAAGGTACACATTTCTTAAACAGCACTATTGAGGCATTAACAGAAGAATTCCAGATCCAGCACCATAAGAGCACTCCCTACCACCCGCAGGCTAATGCTACAATGGAGGCCTTCAATAAGATTTTAGAAAATGCTCTCACTAAGATCTGTAATAGCCAGAGGAATGATTGGGACCTTAGAGTTAACACTGTCTTATGGGCATATAGAATGACATGCAAGAAACTTATGGGACACACACCTTTCAGCTTAGTATATGGACAGGAGGCTGTTATGCCTATGGAGTATATTCTCCCCAGTTTAAGAATCGCTCAGATTACCGGAATGACCGATACAGACACAGTCGAAGCAAGGTTAGCATAGCTGCTTGCCTTAGAAGAAGACCGGTTCATCGCTGGATCCCATCAGAGAGTGCAGAAGGCCCGAGAAAAAGCTTGGCATGACAGACACATTAAGAATAAGACTTTCCAGATCGGAGACCTGGTGCTCCTCTATGACAGCAAATTCATCAAGTTCCCAGGGAAGTTTAAGACGCATTGGCTGGGGCCATATCAGATACAACAAATCACAGAAGGAGGTGTTGTTCAGCTCAGCCAGCTGAACGGGGATCTTTTGCCCACATGGATTAATGGTAGTAGGCTTAAGCTCTATAGTGATATCCGCCTTGCCTCTCAGCCCTAGCTTAAACCAGCCACGCCGGTACAGATGTCCAGTGTAGTTGAAAGGAGGCATCACACCGGGAATGAGTCTACACCAAAAAAAAAAAAAATGTGATGCGGAGTTTTTCTTAAACGTTGTTTGTTTGCGCAGGTGATGCGGAGTTGCATCGCAGCAGTCAAATGTTTCCCCCTACCGTGTACCCATTTTGCAACTGACAGTGGGCTAGTCAAGTCACTATCTGACAGGTAGTTAATGAATAAATGACCGGTATCCCCTACCGTAGATTTGGCAGCAGTATAATAAATTTTTCCAGATTTGGTAAATCCCCGACGACACCGGTGCCGAGATATGCACGCTTGGAGGGACACGTGAGCAGATCTCAGCAATTATGACAGATCAGAATGATGGGTAGGGTCTTGTCCAGGTAATTATGATGACCAACAAGTGTGACCCAGGATAAACGTTGCGTCCGGTAGTATGCCTTCAGCATAAAAGCAGACATCCTTCAAGCAGGAAGGGTACAGTTGCCAAATCTTGAGAACTATGCAATGCAGTGCTAAGTGGCCCCTGAGCAGAGCCAATTAAGTTACAAAGTACAGTGACTTCCAGAGTTCGAAGCCACTGCACGCCCAGAGTATTGAGCTAAGCAGATTCTGACTAAACGCGAACCTCTAGAAGGCATGTTGAGACGTTTTGACCCTGGTCCTGGTGACCGTAGATCCGCCATGACGACGTCCAGGGTTGTGAAATTAAGTACAACACAAGTTAGACAATCGCTAAGGATGAAGACTCAAGCACCAGAAGTAGAAGTTGTCACTAAAGTCTCTGCTAAGGAGAAGAAGAACGCCGAGCCGATCACTGAAGATAAGAAAGCAGAGCAGAAGACTGATGAGAAGAAATCTCCCGCTAGAAGGAAGGTAAAAATGAGAAAAAGAAATCAACGGGAGAAGGTCACTGACCTATCTGATCAGCTAAGAAAAGCACGAAACATGGTGAAGGTACTGAAGCAGAAAACTGAGGGTCAGCGGCAGCATGTGGACTCGGACCACTTCGAAGAGAAGAGAAGTGGAAGAAGACTGCAAACCCAGCGGAGGGGAGACTTCTAGAACGAGGACAAAGGCTTGTTCTCGAAGCGGAGTTCATGGGTTGCTTCTTCTCCGTCCACGAGGCTCTAGATGGAAGGAAAGGTTTGAGGAGGCTGGAAGATACATATTTTCCTTGTGATAAAAGTTCTAACCCAGATAAAAAGGAAAGGATATCTGTGGAACACTTCTCAAACACTAGAGCGCTCATAAAGAAGAAAGAGCGAAGAGAGCGACACCGTGACTATGGGCAGAAAGAATAAGAGAGCCCAGCAGACTAAGTTACCGAAAATCCAGAAAGAACGTGTTGAGGAGATGAAGAATGAAGTCACGGGACTTCAAGGTAGGTTGCAGAAGACTTCGCAGGAGGCGAAGGATAAGTTGCAGCAGGAGAAACCTGTTGCAGGTGGCTCGAGGACGAGCCACAAGTAAGTGTTAGGGGACTGTTGGAGCAGGGTCCCGTAGCTACAGAAGAAGCTGCTAGTTTTGGCGGAAAGAGATAAGTTTTGGCGGAAAGATATAAGTTTTGGCGGAAAGAGGACAAGTCAGAGCTACGACGCCTAGCACGTTTCCAGCTGGAGAGCAAAGACGAAAACTATGACTTTTGGGATAGAAAAGTCAAGAAGGCAATGGTACCCGAGCAGCCGAGAGAAGAAAGCTCAACCACTGCATTGAAGGCAGCGACGGAAGACAGCAGGGCTCAGTGATCCTCATAAAGAAGAAGGAGCAACGAGGCTCAAGCATTGAAGGTAAAGGACAGAAAGAGAAGCGGTGCATAGTACCCATGGTCAGTGCTGGGAAGCATGGAAGACTGCAGAGAGCTGTGGTGTGACGGGAAGCGGCTACCTCAAGGACAGAGAGGACCGACTGTCACTATTTAGGGTTTGGGTTTACTGTTGGGACAGGCCCACAGTGTTGTAATGGCGAGACCTTCGGGCCGCCTATAAAAGCTTGCATTTTGTATTGTAAAGGGTTAGCTAATCAGTCAGTTAGCCAGTTGGTTGGCTCATAGGATTGAGTCGTTAGTTGGTCAGTTGATTATTTTGTAGACTCAGGAGTCAGTCAGACAAACTGTGCTGTAACGATCCAGACACTTAGCTTGTCTGTGATTCATTTGAGTCTGTATGTAACCATCCACAGAGAGGAAGAGAGGGAAGGATATATTGAAAGAAGGGAAATATAGAGATAGAGATAGACCAGAGATCTAGAAGAGATCTCGCGCTGTACATGCGGTGCAACAGACTGTGCTAACTTCCCTCAAGATATATAATAGAAGCACAGTTTGGTGGACGTAGCTCCCAGCCTGGGGGTGAACCACGTTAAATCTGCGTGTTATGTGTTGCATGAATGTGTTTGTACTTGCTTATCTTTACTGGTTATTATGCATGTAATGTTAAGTGCAGTAAGTGAATATATGTATTGTTCAGTTCACGGTAATGCAGGAAGATAGAGATAAGTTGAAGTATTTTAGTAAGCTGCTTAAAAGACTCCTTTACGTCTGTTTCTAATGACCATTTAATCACAATATAACTTCTGAGAAGTAGAGTTTCACACATCGGCACAGTCAACGCTAGGAGCGCAAAGTCGTAGTGGTAAGATATCGCAGAGAGGCGATATCGCACCGGCAGAGGAGCTGCGATGCGCGATACTGCGAGCTGAGGGCTTAGCGTTGAGGAGAGGGTTGGTGTTCCGCGGTGCGCAGAGGTGCGATAAGGTTGGAGGTATTGTGAGTAAGTGGAAGTTGTGCGAAGCGGGAAGAAACCGTGCGACTTGCGCGTGGGTAAGAATCGCACGGGTAAAAGTGCTGTGAGTAGAAGGGGATGTGCGATGCGTAGGGCTAGTTGATCTAGTGGCGCACAGGAGTAATAAAGAAGAAGTAGGATGCGTAGAACCTTGTCCAAGACACTTGAGTCTTGGCCAACCCATTAGATTCACTTCGGGTGAGACTTCAGATCGCTTCGCGTTCTGTCCCCGAAAGGGCCAGTGAGTTTGGGGTGTTGTTGATTAATTATAGTAAACCCGGGTCTGCCCATGCAATCAACAAGGGCCCAACATCTAGATTTGATATATTCTCAATCTTGGATTTTATATGAAATCATCCCTGATGCACCAAGGCCAAAGCACAATGTAGAGAAACCTAAGCCTGGACCCCATGCCGATGGTGTAGTTGGTTCTGTGAAATATCCCACTGTAGAGTCTTTGGATAAACAGCTCCATGAGTTGTCTGTCAAACATTCTACACTGGAGGAAGAAAAGGCTACCCCCTCACCCTAGAATGCAAATGTTTTTGCACAATGCTGATGGGGGAAAAAGTGAAAAGAAGAAGGTGAAATTCCCATGTAAGTTGTGCCATAAAGATCACCTGACCCATCAATGTCCCCTTATAGAACAAGCTTAGAAGCTGTTAAAATGCCAACAACCGGCTATCCTGAAGGATCCTTTCCCCCAACGACAGAATTCTACTTTAGCTTCAAATGCAGCAGGGGGCACCCTAAATGCTCCTGACCCTAAGTACATCAACATGGTTCGATCCCAGACTTTACCCTAGACTAGGAACAAGAACTATGAAACAGAGGCTTCAGAGAAGGGTAACTCGATAGGTGAAACTTCCAACCCTCTCACGATTGAGAAACCTGTAGAACCTATGCCCAAGATACCGAAAGGTTTCTTCAAGAAAACCTTGCACAGTCCCAATGCTAGGGCTGCAGCAAACTACTTCGTAGTTGAAGATTCAGCCCAGACTCCTTATGCGATGTCATCTTTAGAGGTGTTGCAGAGTTGTCCCTCCCAGTGAGATGCACTCTTAGCATCCTTTGGCAGTATGGACTCATCAAGCCTCATGGCAAAGTTTAATTTGTCTGATGTCAAAATTCACCTGCCATATCATGTAGCCTTATCGATTGATGTAATCCATGGTGGAAAAAAAATTGGAAGGGTAGTTGTTGACGAGGGTGCTTCTAAATGTGTCATGTCTCTGTCTTGCTGGAAATCTCTTGGATCTCCAGAGCTAGTTCCATCAAACACCCTACTTACTACTTTCGACGGAAGGTCATTTTGTCCACATGGTATCCTACCGGCTTTCGAAATTAAGCTGGCAGGGAAATTAGTGTCTGTTGAGGTAAAGGTGATTGATGCACATTTGGATTATAACTTGCTCTTGGGGAGAAGTTGGACTTACACCATGTCAGCTATTGCATCAACTGTATTTTGGGTAGTAGTGTTTCCACATGAAGGGAAGTTGGTTACTGTAGACCAACTCAATTTTACTCGAAAAGGCCGCATGGAAACTAACGAATCCATCGTACCATTGGTTGATCAGGTTAAACCTAATTTAGAGAGATTAGGGGCTAGAATGTACGCATCATTGATGGGCACATTCGATATTCCATCTTTGATTAATTATCTAGGTTCTACTAGTGTAGGGAAGTCTATAGCAACGGTTGTTGATAGAACAGATCCTTGGGTTCTTCCTTCCCACCATGAACTTGAAGTGCCCTTATCGGTAGAAGAAGTAGCTTATCAAGCTATCATTCATACCGTTGTTGATCCCATTCCGGTCCCTCTCACAGTCTCAAAGGAACCAGAAGAAGCCTATATGCCTGCTTGGGTAGTGAATTCTTTGCATTATAGAGACTGCTTAGAAATGGTTTTTCCTTCGGATGAAGCCATTCTGGAAGCCATGTACAGACGAGATAAGATCTGTGAGGATATTCACCATCGATCTTATTTTCTTCCAGAGTTAAGCAAGATCGAGAACCAGGAGTTCCATATGATACTGGCAGGTGATGTTGATACACCTATTAATCCCTTACCAAGGGAAGGAATATTTGCTAAGGGGAATATGGAAAACATTTCCTCTATGATTCCTATCAACATCTCTGTAAACCCAAACGTTGTGGAAAATGTACACATTGGCGCGAACTGCTCTCCGGAGGAGATTGCGATCTATATAGCCTTGTTTAAGGAATTCCACGACGTATTTGCCTGGTCATATGAGGAGATTCCAGTCATAGATCCATCAATAGTCGAGCATGAAATAGGAACTTACCATGATGTTAGACCCATTCAACAAAATTTGAGACCTGTTAATTCGTGTAAAGCGGCAGCGGTTAAGGTTGAAGTTGAGAAACTGTTGAAAGTCGATTTCATTTACCCGATAGCTTTGGCAGAATGGGTATCCAACCCTGTTCCTATTGACAAAAGGTAAGGGACAATACGCCTTTGTACTGAATTTCGAGATCTAAACAAAGCCTGTCCCAAGGAAAACTACCCCATGCCATTCATAGATAAAATTATTGATGCCTGTGCAGGGAGTGAAGTCTTTTTGTTTATGGATGGTTTCTCCAGGTATAATCAAATCCAAATTAAACTGAAAGACCAACATAAAAACAACTTTTATTTTTCCTTGGGGTACCTTCACGTACAAGAAAATGCCCTTTGGATTGAAAAATGCAGGGGCAACCTTTCAACAGGAAATGAATTTTTCCTTTCACGACATTAAAGCCATTGTCAAACCCTACCTTGATGATCTGCCAGCACATTCTCATAAGAGGATCGATCACCCAGATCACTTGCATTTGATTTTTTAATGGTGTAGAACTACAAAATTTGCTTGAATCCCCACAAGTGTGTTTTCTGTGTCGATTCAAGGAGACTACTCATATTCATTGTTTCCAACAAAGGCATTCAGGTGGATCCTTTGAAAGTTGAGCCATCGTAAATCTGCCTCCTCCTCGTTCTATCAGGCAGCTTCAAAGCCTGGAAGGGAAGTCCAACTTCCTTTGATGTTTTATTGTAAATTATGCCAAGATTACTAAAGGTTTCTTGCACCTGTTGAAACAGGACACCCCATTTGTATGGGATGAAATCGCATAACTTGCATTCGAGGCATTAAAGAAATATTTGTTGTCGGCACCGTTATTGTGCCCGCCAGATTACTCTCGTGATTTTATATTGTATCTGGCCGCATCGGAGTCAACCATAGGGGTAGTACTAGTCCAAGAGGATGATAAGATCTAAGAGCATGTAATATACTATCTCAGCCATGCTTTAGCTGGCCCTGAACTTAGGTATTCCCACGTTGAGAAGTTGGCCTTGGCAACTGTGTATGTTGTTCAGAGGCTGTGTCACTACATCTTACTAAGGACTACGATGGTAGTGGTGGATGTTAATCCTTTCCATTATGCTTTGTCCCAACGTATAGTTGGAGGCAAATTCAATAAATGGATAGTCATTCTTCTAGAGTTTGACTTAGATTTCCAATGCGCCAAATCCAAGAAACCCTTAGTTTTTGCTGAGCTCATTGCAGAATTTTCGGTAGAGGAAGATGTAGCCATTGAAGAAGACTCATTCCCAGATGAGCATATCTTTTTGATTTCCACCTCTGACCCTTGGTACGGAGATATACTTGTATATCTCTATACTTTGAAGTACCCTGCAGGCTTCTCGCGGGAACAGCAACGCAAACTATGCGTACATGCCAAAAACTACCCCATTATTAGAGATACTTTATATAGTAGTGGGGTAGATTATGTTTTGCATCGTTGTCTTACCCACGAAGAAGTAGAGACTGTCCTAAATGATTCCCACAGTGGAGCATGTGGGGGTCATTTATCTGGGTTAGCAACGACCCATAAGATCTTACGTGTCGGTTATTTCTGGCCCACAATCTTTAAAGATTGTGTGGAAGCCGTGAAGTGCTGTCATCCTTGTCAACTTTACACTAGAAAGATGCAGTCGCATCCTACTCTGCTATTTCTCGTCATCTCAATGGGCCCCTTTACGAAGTGGGGGATAGATTACATGATGTGTAACCCAGTCTTGGCTGGGGGACACAAACATATCATTGTCACTGTAGATTATTTCACGAAGTGGGAAGAGGCAATGCCCACCTATAAAGATGACGGAGAAACTGCAGCTTTTTTTGTTTTCAACCAAATTATTGCACGATTCAGTATCCCTAAAGAGATTGTCACTGACCATGGCAGTCACTTCCAAAATAGTATGATGATTGAATTGGCCACTATGCTAGGGTTTAGACAAGAGAATTAATCTTCTTTCTATCCTCAAGCAAACGGTCAAGTCGAGGCTGTAAATAAAATCTTGAATACTATTCTTAAGCGCACTATTAATGCAGCCCGTTCCAATTGGCACATCATGCTATATCCTACACTTTGGGCATATCAGACCAATGTGAAAACTGCTACAAGTTTCTCTCCTTTCCAACTCGTTCATGAAGTGGAAGCAGTCACCCTAGTCAAATGCGAAATCCCGTCTTTAAAGATTGCTATTCATGTGTTACTTGATACGACTGAGCTGGAAGAACATTTATTAAATTTAGAACATCTAGATGAGTAGCATAGAGATGCGTTGATAGCAAATGAGGCTCATAAAAATAGGGTAAAAAACCAATATGATAAATCAGTTAAGCCTCGAATTTTTTTCTGAAGAGGAGCTTGTCTTGCTCTGGGATCAGGACAAAGAACCCCTGGGGGTAGGGAAATTTAGGTATATGTGGTTAGGACCTTATGTCATGTCAAAAGTGTTGAAGAAAGGTGCATATGAATTAACAGATTTCGAGGGGAATAAGATGCCCAAGCCTAGAAATGGGATCTACTTGAAAAAGTACTATGCTTAAGCTTAGCGCTTTTTGCTGTATTTTTATTGTATGGATGTTATGTACAATAGTTCATCGGTTTGTGTTTTTATACCATTTGGTGGGTGTTATAGATGTCTTCCGAGTGGTTCATAGGTTTCACAGATGGCACTAGTCACCACACTTGTAACCTGGCTTTAACCGCATGGGTCATCTACTTGCCCTTAGGACAGCTAGTTTCCCTCTGGAGGCGCTTTCCTAGGTCCTACTACCAATAATGTGTCCGAATACAGGGCTATCATTGAGATTTTATGGGATGCTTTGTCACATGGTATCACTCAATTGGAAGTTCGACTTGGCTCTCAACTAGTAGTTTCCTAGCTCAATCGAGCTTATCAGGTGCGAAACCCTATTTTACTACGTCATTTTATGTAAGTTAGGTTATTGGAAAGAAATTTTGAGTTTATTACATTCAATCATATTCCAAGAAATCAAAATTCATTAACTGATGCATATGCTAATTATATCTTGGATTGGCACTTAACACATTTTGCATAAAAACATAAAACAGACACATTACAAAACACATGTAAATAAAACCAGCAAAATATATAATATATGTGTGTGTGTGTGTGTGTGTGTAAATATCTGTCCATATAGATAGGTCGAGTTTCTGATCCTCGGATTCAGTCATAAATGTATAATATACAAAAAGTGGATCGAAGTCCATAAAATGCTCCTAGGTCTAAGCTTAACCACCTTGGTCATCATGTCCACCCTGGTCCCCCTGATCATCCTGATCACCCTGCTCTTGGGCTTCTTCAGCTTCCTCAACTGCAGCAGCCTCAACGACATTGATGTACACAAGTACTACTCTAGCTACTCGCCTCATAAGGCGTATCTAGACAGGTGGTATACCAACCACTAGCTCCTGCATAGCGACAGGGATATGCTCAATATGTAAAGTAGGTACTCTTTGGGTAAGCCTAGTCAGTTTTCCTTCAAGAACCCTAATCAAACCATGGTCTTCTCCCGCCACAGGATGCACATACATATGTGGATGCCCAGCAGGGTGGACTGGTCCAATATCTACATTTTAACATTTTAAAGGATTAAAAACGTTTATGCATATGTATATATCTTTATGACTAAAATTCATAAAAATTTAAAAACTTGAAAAAAAAATACCTTATGCTCCCCATGCTCCTCCAGGAGGGAGGACAAGGTCAGTGTCACCTCAAAAATCTATTCTAGCATATGGAAACTATTCCAGTGTTGGTACTTGTCGCTCCCACCATAAGTAGAAGTCGTCATCGTATACACTCTAAACCGATCCGCTGCCTCCCTTGTGGAGGAATATTTCTCCCCACCTACTTAGTCTAGGATGACAGGGAGAACGAACTGGTAGTGGTACTGCGGGACTCAAACTAGGCACCCTCTCAAAGAAAAAGGCCACCAATATGCTAGAATAACTGAAGTTTCTGTTGGCCTCTTTTATAGTCAGAGAGTTGCTTCCTCATTATCGGGATTACTCCTGAACACCAGTCATATAGGGCTCCCTGTATGCAGTACATTGCAAGTCTCAGTTGGTTTCGAGTTGCAAGGTGAAGTGATGATGACCCTGCAACCCTCACTATAGTACTCGCCAACACCTGTAATGAAAAGCTATGAATATGAACAATAGGGATGCAGCTACCCCTCTTTTGAGTACCAGACGCACAGTATATATCTATGTAGTTCTGCACACTTAGAAGGTCACCGCCTCTACCGGTACCTTCCAAGTTAACCAAATCTCCCCATCATGACAAACCAGAGATAAAGTAGACATCTTCCGAGGTAATCTCTAGAAACTCACCTTGTAGGTCAAACATACCAAGATCATGATCCCAATAGTTTATCATAAACTCTAGTAGACGGACATTGGATCACATAGGTGAGGTACAAAATAATTTAAGCAACCCACTTTACCGTAAAGCATTTACTATGGGGGCATCCCGTAGAGCTTCTTGGTCCATGTCTTCATGCTCCCTCTCCCTCCACTCAAGCACCATGTTTCAATCTGATAATAAGCCATTTATCAAACATTAAATTCATATAAAAAAAATAAAATTTCCCTACATAGATTTTTCCTACCCCGGAGTGTATGTGACTTGCCTCTGGGAAACCCACGTATCGAACACGTGTACGTGACTGTTGATATACCATACCCGCGTACACAACATGCTTGCTTTGAGAACGGTGGAAAACATCAAATTTTAGCCAAAAATTGAAATTTGCTTGGATCAAATGAAAGAGCATGGAGTGTAGTTTTACCTAGCACTTGCAGTTTCAAGAATTGTCCACGAAGTTTTCCACAACGAGCAATCAAAGGCAGAGGTAAAACTTGTCTATTTTGGGCAAAAAGTCAAATGGTGAAATTTTTCTTTCTATTTTGAACTATCTATAGAAATATTATTTTAAACGTGGTTTTTTACCTATAGTTCATATTTTTTATAAAAATCAAACTAATACCATGTATTTTTCTTCAATGTGACAAGTCTAAGGTCATTAAAAGTAGTTTTTTCGCTCATATAGGATAGGATTTTGGTCATTCACATGCATTTTTGCATTCATCCCTAATCCATCTTAATCCTAGAATTACCACTTTGACCACGGACTATGGTATTTTAACCATTAGTACCTCGTTTATGCTATTGTTCTTCCGTGGATAGGACTTTCCTCACATGAGTATCCTCAATTAGGACCCACTTATTGTCTTTTGATACTCATGTTGTAGTTGTCATAGGTTCAGGGGAGTCTCCTTAGCTATTTTTCACGCCAAATTGAGCCTCATTTTGGTCTCTTTTTACAAGCTATCCTTTTATAAGACTCCCCACCCTTATGGAGTTTCTTCAGGCCCAGGTCTAACTCCTCAAAATAGACTTGAATGATGAGTAAACTTGTCCATTCAAGCTCATTAAGAATATGTGAATGGGTACCCACATTGGTGGTAGGTTATCTCTTTCTCGGACCATGTGGAATAATACGAGAAAGGATCACTCTCTTTTCTGCGGAATTGAGAAGAGTATTCTCAGGTATAGGTTTATCACTTTTCCGGACCTGAGGGACTAAATTTATGGAAAATGAACACTCGGTATGAGCTCGGGTTTCTCTTTTTCGTGCTCTAGACCTAAACATGAAAAAGATTCCTACTGTATGTCTTTGTCATGCTCGTTAAACACCAAGAACAAAACATCGAGTTTATTGTTATAAGCCCCATTCCTCATACTCAAATGGAGCTTTTCGAGTGATCTTGCTTTCCTTCACACTCGTAAAACTCAAGCTATATGCTGCTTTTGAAGGAGCATTGGGTAGGTGGTAAAATAACCTTTTTCGGACCTCCCTAACTAAGTATGAAAAAGGTTCACCTTTTCTTCTACGGAAGTTAAGAGAGTTCTTCTGTAGTATGTTTTATACTTTTTCGGCCTCGGGAGACTAAATTGGACGAAAAATGACCCCCCCCCCCCCCCCCCCCCCCGAAGTCTTCTTCGGAGTTTTCAAACTCTCTAAACATGAAAACACCGAGTGAGCATGTACTAGTTCGAGCTCATAAAATGCATGAATCAGTGACACTATCAAGCATTATTTCCTCTTATCTTCATGCTTGTCAAAAAATGAAGAGAGACTTGAGTTGACTTTCCTGGACTCGTTAAAATTTAACAGGAAATATAAGGAAGAAGTTTTATTTTGATTCTCATTCGGTGGTAGCATGTATTCCTTGAACATAGCACTCACTATTTTTTTCGATACTCATGTCTCAATGTTTACTTTTAGTTCAACTATCACTTTGAGTTTCTTACTCCTCCTCTTGTTCGTTATACCTAGGGAATCTGATCATGTCTCCTACATGACAGATAAGTCTAGTTGTATTATCTGCAAATTTAAAAGTTTCCTTGGATCATCTCTGTGTCATGCTCATCGTTCAAGGATTTAGCCCTGCATATGATCTGTATCCTGTTTCCATCAATGTCCTATCTGTTATTACTTGTGTATCCCTTCCTTTATCCCAGTTCCTAGTCACTCTTGTGATCCGTTGGAGGATCTATTTCCTTCCTCATCATAGTATGGTTTCTCATCAACACTTCATGACGATGAAGACCTATATTTTTTGACGATAGTACCTTAGGATTCACTTTCATTATTGGTGAATTCCTTTGCTTCAGTTGTCGATTATCACCTATTGGTTGACAATCTGTTGAATCCTATCCATTTTCAACTTCAACATCTATTCACATGGCTTGGAGTGTATTGGTTCTTTTGGATTTTTTATGAAGACCTTGGGTTCATATCTATGGCCTAATTTGTGCAAGATTATGTTTTGTTAACCCTCCTTGTTGATCGGAGGGCAAAGTCCCCACAGTTGTGGGGCACTAGGGTTATTATACTCTCCTAGAGATGTCGGCCCTAGTAAGTAATTGTTAAGTAAGGTCCACATGTTGGAGTGGACATTAAGTGAATGAAAGAATATAAATAGAGAGTGAGCCTCTCTATTTATCACACACACACCCACTCACTGGGGTGCATGAATGAGATAGGAGAAGCTCTCTCAAGTGTGAGAGAGAGAACAAGCTGTGGAGATCATCTTTTCTATTTTTTTGGGTTTTACTGGTGCCATTGGTGCTCATTCTATCTCTGAGGAAGTTGAGGGGTTTTCTCCTTTATGGTTTCCCCGAGGAAAATTCTTTGTGTCTCTTGTCTCTTGTGTTTATTGTTGTGCATGTTATTCTCCGAGTTAAAGATCCTAAGATAATGCTAGCTTGAATGATAAAAATCTAACATGGTATCAAAGATAACATAAGAAGAAGACATTGTACAGCTACAGAAGCTAGGGATTCTTACTTTTTGGGTCTCTCTCCACAATCCATCAGCAAAAGTATTCTATGCTGACTCTCCATTGAAGGGCGCATCTTTCTGTCGAAGCAAAATTCGATTCCGGGCATTTTCAGTTTTTGGTGTGGGAAATTAGGGCTTTTTATAGAAGATGATTTTTTCAGTGATCCCGGCATAGGATTACTCTCCTCATCAAAACCGAATTTTAGAGACCTGGGTCGATATTTTTGGTTGGGTCAAACTCCAGGAAAGTCAAACCCTAGTTTGACCCCAAGCCAAAAAAAGCCTAAATACTAAAACTTATAAGTTTTGGTACATTCGCTATATCTAGGGATTTCAGAAGTCTCAGGGGCCAAAAATTTCATAGGTCGAAGATAAAATATGGATGTACACTATGTCCAAGTTTCAGCCTTATATTCTCTATATTCTAGGAGATATGATTCCGCCAAGTCAGGGTTCCAGCCTCTTCCGGGATTCATCCCTAAACAGGACACCTGGGGATAATTACTATATCTTAGGATACAAAGGTCCAAATGAAATTTATAAATTTGTTCCAAAAAGGGAATGGAATTTAATTTATGTGGTAAAATTTTTATACCCTGAAGATAAAAAAGTGACACATGGAAGTCCGTACAAATTCGCTATTCTGAACAGTCCTGAAGCAGGTCACCTTGGTAAAATGCTCATTCATCCCAATTGGTGAAACCAATTCTGATGAAACCTATGGTGTTGGAACAAGGATAGGCAAGGATAACTCAGTACAATTTTTTAGAAACGTAGGAGTAGTAATTGTGGAGATACCACAGAAACAATATCAGGCATTTCTACAGAGGAAATTGGAAAACTAGGGCTTCCTATTCCGAGAGCTTCCCTCCACTGTTTTCAGAAAAGGAGTACATTGGACAGCTCACCTTGAAGAGTTCTATCTTTATATCCAATCAAATCTAAAAGATTCCAAGTTTTCAAAATTAGGGTTTCTCTGACAAACCCTAGATGAGCCAGCTCTGGAATGAGGATAAACACCTCAAATCAACCAGCTCCAGAACGAGGATAGACACCTCAAATCGGTAAGATCTATTCTTTTTCTATTTTCATTTGAGGTTCTCATTTCAAAGTGATATATCACATCAGCTTGATGATAAGCTTGGTGAAGTTGACAAATTCCAAGCATGGAAGTATATGATCTCCCTAAAGAAAATGAATTGGACACCTACATAAGTAGAGAGGTTCCAGTTCCAGAGGGAGATGAGGCTAAAAGCCTTACACAAGAAGAACTTGGTCAAGGCTAAGAAGATCATTGTTGATTCAATCAAGGATCACCTTATGCCACAAGTGTCTTCCCTAAAGACACCGAAAGAGATGTTTGATTCCTTGACCAATCTATTTGAAGGGAAGAACATAAATCAAAATATGACTTTGAGAAACAGTTGAAGAATGTGAAGATCCAGAATGCAGATACCATACAGTCATACTTTACGAGGGTCTCTCAAATCAAAGAACAACTTGTAGCAGCAGAAGAAGAAGTGGAGAATGCAGAAGTGGTGATAGCCACCTTGAATGGCCTCCCATGATCATGGGATTCATTCATGCGAGGAATGTGTGCCAGAAAGAAGAGATTACTTTCAGCATACTCTGGGAAGAAGAAGAAGCTCGACTCATAATAAGAGAAGAGAATATGGGAGCAACTGACGATCAAGATCTCACCATCCAAAGAAGATCCCTCAAGCGATGAGGAATACGAAGGACTCAACTCTTGAAGAACCTCTTATCCATCTTATCATTTGGATAAGAAATGATGAATGAAGAAGATGAGGAAGCTGAAGGCTCAACAAGGAGTCTATCCATGAAACAAATAAATATAAGTATTCAATTGTCATTTCATGATATTGTTTTGTTATGCATTAGTTTATATTCACTTGATGTATTATGCACGGTAGAATGTTTGCATTAATGACAGTATACTACTAATATGCATGTGATGGGTAAGTAGCTCATGGTGCTATACAACTCTCCATTGCTACTTATCTAGAATGAAACCTCTTTGCTGACATATTGGATTAGTGCACAATCTCAATGTTTTCCTGGTAGAGATGGAAGGCATCTAGAAAGTTTCCATGAGATATGGATGAATGTTGTGTTGGCTAAAATAGTTGCATGATTATATCTTTATGCATAAGAATTTACCATTATGAATATGCATTATGAAATGTTTCTAATCATACAACTGGTGCATTTGAATTGTAGAAAAGATCACATACAATCGCCTACAAGAAAAGAAGGATGAGACTTGTTCCAAAGAACAAGTGACAACAGTTCAAGATTCACTCTAATAATCCAAAATGAAGAATGATGTCTAGGATGCAGTATCGAGACCTGAAGGGAAGTTCGTAGATCCATCATGCAGTAGATGGAAACATCGTGGGATACAAGGTAGGATTCATAGCACGAGGCTTCTCATGGAAAGAAGGCATAAACTACGAAGGGACATTTGCAGCCACCAGAAGTTAAGACACGTGATAGGCAAACTCATGTGTGCAAATTAAAGAAGGCCTTGTATGATCTCAGAAGACACCCATGGGATAACAGATACATGAGGAGCTTGAAGATCACCTATAGTAATGAAGATCTTAACCTTTGATACAAGGTTGAAGTTGAAAGCCTATAAAGGATGACAAGCTCACATATGGGTGCGAGAAGAACTTTTGAAAAGGTTCAAGATAGAGGATCTTGGTATCCAGTGACCCTAGATGGATACATAGAATAATAGGAGCAGCAAAAGCTACTTGTCACTCTGGTACATAATGTTTTAGTGCATAGAGTATGAAAGATAGAGGGAGTATGATGCTCTGCTTCAAAGGGAGTGACTGCAGAAGATCCCGAGGTTCGACATGGTACGACAAGATGGATAGCTTACTGATGACTCTAGGATTTACTAAGAGTAAAGAAGATTCCAACATTTTCTTCAAGGTTGAAGGTGGAAGACCAGTTATGCTCATGTTATATGTCGATGACTTGTTCCTGATAGAAAATAGGAACTCATTAAAGTTGCAAGAAGGAGACTTGCTGCCAAGTTCGAGATGAAAGACTTGGATATGATGCACTACTTTCTAGGCATGGAGGTTTGGCACAATGCGGATGGAATCTCCCTGGGACAAGGGAAGTATGCAGTAGAGATCTTGAAGAGGTTCAGGATGATGGAATGTAAGGCCATTACCACACCTATGGCATCAAACCTAAAGCTATTGAGTGTTGCTTCATCAGAGACGAATGATGCTACGATGTATCGTTAGATGATTGGTTCCTTGATGTACCTGAAGAATACGAGACCAGATATTTGCTTTGCTGTGAAAACATTGAGACATGCTCACCCGATGGTTGCAAATAATGCAGTGAGGTACCTGAAGGGTACAATTGAGTATGGGCTCAAGTATGAGGTGAATCAAAAGATTAACCTAGAAGGTTATGTTGATTCAAATTGGGCAGGCAGTGCCATCGATAGGAAGAGCACTTTAGGGTGCTACTTCAATATGGGATCAGGTGTGATCTCTTGGTTTAGTAGGAAACCATCTTGCGTGGCACTGAGTATAGCTGAAGCAGAGTATGTCGCATCTTGTTCAAATAGTTGCGAGGCAGTATGGATGAGGAAGCTATTGTCTGATTTATTTGATCTCCAATTGGATGCTACTTGTATATATTGCAACAACCAGAGTTGTGTGAAGTTGTCTGAGAACCCGGTGTTCCATGACAAGTCGAAGCATATCAAGATCAAATATCACTATATCAGGAATATGGTGCAAAGAGGAGTAGTGAAGCTCTAGTATGTTGAAACGGACAAACAGATAGTCACATGTGTTGACTAAGCCATTGGCTAGATTGAATTTTGAATACTTCAAGGAGAAACTTGGTGTTCTCCAGATCGAGGTTCCCTCCAAGGGGAAGTGATGAGTCCATGAGCCATTCTGACATGGTGAGAGGATTGGTTCCTTCCATGGTTAGATGTAAGGGCTGATCCATTTTGTCATGGTGAGAGGATTGGTTCCTTCCATGGCAGATGTGAGTGCTGAGCCATTCTGAGGTGACTGTGGGATGTGTTCCCACATGATTAGATATAAGCGTTGAATGCCATTCTTTAGGAGAATGGAGGTACCTGGTCAGTTACCAGGAATACTCAGTCTGGGACTGAGAGCCATTCCGATCCGGTGTGTTCTCACATGGTCGGATATAAGTGAAAGATCCATTCTGGTGCGATGTGTTTACACATGGTCAGATGTAAGTGCAAATCCATTTTGGCACGACGTGTTTACACATGGTCAGATGTAAGTGCAGAGCCATTCTGGCGCGATGTGTTTACACATGGTCAGATGTAAGTGCAGAGCCATTCTGGTGCGACGTGTTTACACATTGTCAGATGTAAGTGCAGAGCCTTTCTGACAAGATGAGGGCGGATGTGAGTGCTGGGCATTTTTGACATGGGTTTTTGGATGTGTTCCTCCCATGGTCAGATGTGAGTGTTGGGCATGCCTTTCTGACATGGTTCTTGGATGTGTTCCTCCCATGGTCAGATGTAAGTGTTTGGCGGGCCTTTATGACATGGTTCATTCCATGGTCAGATATAAGTGCTAAAGAAGATAAAGACCTACATGGAGGCTAGGGCTACAACCAACATGAAAAAGAGCTGGCTATGTAGAACTTCCTGTGACGAGAAGAATCAAGAGATAGCACCATTTGATTGAGATAGCGGAAGCAGTGATGATGATGATGATCCAGTGACGATCTAGATCAAGTGATGATCCAGACTTGATGATGATCCACTGATGCTCCAGATGCCAAGAAGGTCTAAGACTTTGACATATAGCATGTTTTTCTTGTTTACTGATGTTGAGAGTTAATTGTAAGTACAAGTGTGTTGGAAAAGCTCAACGAGGATCTACATCAACCGTTTGAAATAAGGTACGCTTCATATCCCTTAGTGTTAGCAACATTTGTTTCTCTTGCATATTGGAATGGATTGATTTCTGGTGCCATTTAGTCTATTGTGATCTATCCCAAGCCATAGGAAGTTTCTCTCCGTAACATACAATTTCGTAGAGTATATTATATGTATCTTAGAGTCTGTTCAAATGTGTGAAATTTTAAAAATAACACATGAATTATTGCGCTAAGGACTTAAATTCTAAGTCCATTTAAATGATAAAATGTTGAGAATAAAGTATGTATATTAGTAAATGTCTTAGTGGACGAGGCAAACCTACATTGTAGTATTGTAAACCTAAGATTGTTACCAATCATGAATTTAGTATTAAAGGTAAAATCTACTTTTAAAACTATTTGTTTTACATATATAATTGATAGTTTAATATATAGGTAGATAAACTAACTAAAGAAGTTTTTCTCTTATAGGAGGATGTTTTATTGAACTTGAATTCAAAGGAGAGTGAAGTTTAATATATAGGTAGATAAACTAACTAAAGAAGCTTTCCTCTTATAGGAGGATGTTTTGTTGAACTTGAACTCAAAGGAGGCACTCTCATAGATGCTAAGAAAATGAAATTTTATTAAAGTCCTTTTAGAGTCAAGTCAAAAGTTTGTTTCAATATGAACTTTTGAAAAATTGTGGGTTATTTAATTCACAAAACAAGTATGACAATGCACAATTTTTCGGTTTCTAGGCGGAAAGAGTATAGGTCTACAAGACACTACACTAGAGGAAGTCTATAATATGTTTAGACATAGTATGGTGAATAACATAAACAACACTAAAATTTTGATATATTTGTACATAATTTATCGACAAACCAATATATATTTTGATTTCTCTCCTAGAATTAGAATAATAAAAAAAATATGTATAATAACTATTTAAAAACATGGAATGTTGAGCGTAAAGTATGTATAACTACATTAATAACCTAAAACTTTTTATATAATTAGTTATTTTTTATTTATTTGATATTTATAAATATTTTTAATTAATCAATAAAAAGTTAACAATTTCAATTATATATTAACATGATAGAAATACTCATTTTAAAATTAAACAAAAATAAAATATTTAAACCTTACATCTTTATGATGCATGACCAAAAACTTTACAATCTAATCCTAATATATATTGACTACACTCAAACAAAATGTAAGCAACACATGCTCCTTGTTTTCAAGTATGAAAACGAAAGCACAAGGGCTAAACAAAAAACTGTAGGCAATACAATCTTCTTGTTTTCCAAGAATCTCTTATCCACTAGGGCCAATTATTATCCATATAATAAGAAATGTTAGTGCGCAAAGCTTGTAAAGAAGGGAACACAACATGTTTTATTATTTGCAATTAGTTACGTTTATAGGAGTAGATCTGGTTTAATAGACTCCTTGAATTTTGGATTTAAAGATAGTTTTCAATCTTCTAGATGTAACAAATTCTAAATAATAGTAAACATTAATTCTAACACTATCCTTTAATGTTTACATTACAAAACAAAACAAAAAATACAATACTGAATCTTGTTTGACTGGTCATCATCATCATTTACATCTATTTTGAAGTCTTAGAGTTTACACTCTTTCTTCACTTCATCTTCGAGCTTTCCATTTGACACATTTAAGACATAACCGCTTTTGACCAACAATAAAGTAATTGTAGTGACTAACAATATTGAATACTTAACTATGCCAAAGTACATAGCTCGCTGAGTTTGGCAAAGAAGTATCCAAGTACTAGAGTGTTTTATGGAGATACTCCCATTTGTCAAACACATTGCTCCTTGAATCCAATAGTAATCTAGGAAAGTACTCTGAATACTAAACATATCTGGAGGTTATTCATACAAGTGACCTTTTACACAAACTTACACAGACACATAAAATATTACATAATTAATAACTAATTCTTATAAGAGTTTAAGAGGGTTTCTATTGACTTCACAATCACTGTCAAAATTTGGCATGACTTCATAGATGGCATCTAAGATTTCTTTAGAGATTGCTATGTTAGTCGACTCTTTCAGTTTTCCCTTTATTAGATCGCTAGCACGAATTTTACAATTTATTTTACAATTTAGTGTTGTATGCACGCGTCTTTTGCAGTAGAAGCATTCAATTGTACCCTTGTTTTTATTAAACCTTCCTTTTGAAAACATTGCAATTTCATCTTGTGGATGGACATCTTTGTTTCCTTGTTTCAACTTCTTTTCTTCTACTAATAATGCTGCTATCCTTTCATCCAAAGATTTAGTGGAAAATTGACTTAAAAGTAAAAATAATGTTATAATAATTTGATGATAAACTATTTAATAATATTGCTTTTGCATCATCCTCTTCATTTGGAGCTTTAATTTCTGTCAGTTGCCTCATAAGAGACTTTAAATCATTGATATGAGCAGCTAAAGATGTCTCCTCATGCATTTTTAATTTGAATAACTGTAATTTCAAGGAAAACTTGGCATTTGTATATTTTTCCCCAAACAAATTAGTCAATTGTTCCCACATCTCTGCATAATATTTTTTTAAATCAATGAGGTGTAATTCAGAATAAGAAAGAGTTACTCCAATGATGGACTTAGCTCTCTCTTCCCTTTTCTCTCAAGCACTTAATTGAGTGGATTTGTAGGTACAGTTTCTGAGCCATCTACAATTCCCCATAAATTCTTACTCATAAAAAATAGCTGAATTTTTACCTTCCAATTGTAGAAACTGTTTCCATTAAATTTTCCACCAGCATAGGCTCCATTTAAAAAAAAACTTGATCTAAATAATATTACCTCACACAACAACAAGAAAGATGACTTCAATCGATGACTCCTACACTGGGAAACTCTCTTTTACGCGGGCTCTTGAATTTGTTGTCAGTGATTCTGGGCATCTCTTTTTGCAATAGAAATTGAAGGTAGTGACTCCTTCCCACAGGAAGGGAAGCTCACCTCAGCAGCAACCAACACACCTCCACATATCTTCATGGTGACTCAATGCAGGTGGATAAACAATGGCAGCACTTCATTTGCAACGGAAAAAATGATTGGATCTCTATGCAACTGATATTGCAGATATTACACGCAACATCAAATATTACACACTACAAACTTCAAAATTCAATGAAATCCAATCCACTGGAACACACACTTCCTCTCCAATAGCGGCCCCTTCCTAAACCAACAATGACTCCTCCTTCACATTGACTCCACCTGCAGATGTGTTCCAAGAAGTGATGCTTCACTACAACATAAATTCTACAATAAATGGTTCATGTAATGCGAAACACCAACTCAAACTAGTGGCGGTTATGGCTTCTCCTCTCACAAACAACGACTCAATATTTCTCCACGCACAACAACAATCTCAAGGGAATAAAATCCAAAGATCTGGAAATCACAGGCGCTCTCTCTTCTACTTACGCTCTGATACCAAATAGGAAATCACAGGCGCTCTCTCTTCTACTTACGCTCTGATACCAAATAGGAAATATTAGTGTGCAGATCTTGTACAGAACGGAACACACAACATGCTTTATTAGTTGCAATTAGTTACATTTATAGGAGTAGATCTAGTTTAACAGACTCCTTGAATTTTGGATCTAAAGACCACTTTTAGTCTTCTAGATGTAACAAATTTTAAATAATAGTAAACATTAATTCTAACTCATGTTCATTATTATTAGATAAATGCATGTGCCTAGGAAGGTTATGCAATATCTATGATAGATATTTATGTGGGTTAAGATCTTCTTTATTAGTTTAGTGTTTTTATTTTAATCTCAATGTAATTTTTTATTGTTGTAAAAAACCATACTTTATATTGATATTTATAGCCATCCAGTAGAGTAAAAAATCCATTTTCATTATTAATTCTTTCTAAAGAGGGAGTATATTTTTCATTTGCAAGTCAAAGTGCTTTGACTTGCAATAGTTCAATTTAGGTAGTCTAAAAATTGGACTATTTCAGTGGTAATAGTTGTTTTTTTCTCGACACAAATTTGAATAATTATGGTTGTAATTTTCCAAAATCCAAGTTACAACTGTCAAGTTCTGAAATTTTGGATACCCCAAGGGTTTCTAAGGGTGTTGAAACCGGTTATACCATCAAAATTTCCATTCAAACACAGTTAACTTCATATTTTGAAAAATTAAAACGTCAGATTCAGGCAAAAAAATGGTCGTATGACCCAAATCGTCAAATTGTTAGACGATTTCAAATCAGATTCAGGCAAAAAAATGGTCGTATGACCCAAATCGTCAAATTGTTAGACGATTTCAAATCAATTTCATACTATAATTTGTTATAAAGTTTTCCAATGTTTTAAAAAAACTAATTATTTA
>LPNX010864590.1:255035-473153 GCA_001517045.1 Pseudotsuga menziesii | reverse complement strand
ATATATTTGATATGATTTTTTTTTAAATATTATGTGACAACTTGTACATGTTATTGTTCAATTTTGTTTACTAAATATAAAAAGAAATTTAATATTCTAACTTTCTATCTTATGTTTGATTTTGATATCACTAGATTTTGATATCACTAATTTAATATATTTTTAATTTAATGTTTTTTATAAAACTAATTACTTAAACAAATATATAAAAAAACAAATTATATTCTTATGATTTAGGCTTTACTTTTTCAATATTGTATTTAATAAATTTTCATTTTTTATATTTAACCTTATAGAATCAAGAGTCCATGTTTTTCAAAATTGTATTTAACAATTTTTCATTTTTTATATTTAACTCCATATAATCAAGAGTCAATTTTAGTTCCTTAAACTTTTGATAGTTTTGATCTTGGTCATGATAGTGAAGTGAATGGCCTTATTCATAAGACTAAATATGAATGAAGTCACCATGATGGATGGATAATAATATAATAATGTGCATGGATATTCATGTCCATGAAGCAAAGTTACATTAAGATGATAAAATAGTCACTATTTTATTGGTCAAAATATGGTCACCTGGAAATAAAAGTAAATAGCACCAATATGCAATTCCATAAGTTGAAATATTTACTTAAATGTTACATATTTATTGGTGAAGTTGGAAATTGTGGAAATTGAACCTAGGTGTTAGAACAATTACACTCACAAAAATTGCCAATTACACATGCAAATTACACACAAAGGAGACTAAATATGGAGCAGAACACTAATCTGTATTGAATAAGTGTACAATAGCCAACCCTGTGAAGTCATAGGCTGCCAAAATAAATAATTACATGAGATATTCGAATGCATTGCGATGCCATTCGAATTTGGTCAAAAGCAGGCTTACTAAATCTAAGCAAATCCCCCATAGGTGCATAAAGCAGTTTCCAAATCTGTCTAGGAGCTCACGAATTGGAAAAATCAATTAGGCAAGCTAATAGATGATGGAAGGACAACTCATACATGTTTTTCTTAGGAGAAAAGAGTGGAGGATGATGAGGACAAAAAACAAGTTAACTTCACCTAGTCAAACTTTCCCAATTGCCTTAAAACTCAGCAAAAGCAGGCAATAAAGCAGAAAAAGCAGACATGCGCTAAGAAGGCCAGGAATAAAGCATATTTGATTCCAAGTGGTTTCCCAAGCGCTCCATGACTCAATTTTAGCAAGTTTGACCACTTTGGACATGTGGAGGACAACTTGCATAAGGTGGAATATGGAAACTAGGAAAATAAGACAAAAATGGATTAATTAATGTCTAAGGTAGCTAACTATGGGTTGATTATTCTAACACCCCCCCTTAATCCTGACTTATGAGTAAAATATCAAAAAATTATAGGGCCTAGCAACAAGGCTTAGTCACCCTTTACATACTGCATGTCCATTTAACCAAGGAAAGAGGCAAAAACCCACTGGGAAAAATCCTCCCTTAAACATGGATAGTAAAACAAAATTTGAAAATCTTGTCATCACTCATGCTTCACAGCATGATCAGAAATCCCCAACAGTGATTTGAGATTGTTGAATGTCTTCTCACAAAAAACTTTGGTGAAGATATCTGCTACTTGTTCTGAAGATGAACAGAAAAGTAGGTGAATGGTGCCATCATGCACAAGCTGTTTGATGTAGTGCATATGGATCTCAATGTGTTTGGTTCTCTGTCTCTAAACTGGATCATTGCAAATTCGAATGGTACTCTGATTATCACAATATATAGTAGTTGAGTATTCTGATTCGAAGCCACACTCACCAAGTAACTCTTGCAACCATAAACATTGAGTTGCTGCATTTACAACTCCTCTATACTCTGCTTCTGTAGATGAGAGTGCAATGGCACTCTGTTTCTTGCTTGACTAGCTGATTAGTCCTTCAGCAAGCATGAACACATATCCTGATGTTGAATTTCGATCTCTGTTGTCACCTGCCCAATCACTGTCAGTAAACCCAATCAAATCACAATCAGATTTAGCTTTGTAGAAGATCCCATGAGTCCTTGTTTCCTGAACAAAGTTAAGGATCCTTTTGGCTACTCTCCAATGGATCTCATGAGGCTGATACATGTATCTTGAAGCCACACTTACTGCATAAGAAATATCAGGTCGAGTATGTGTAAGGTATAGCAAACACCCAATCAGTTGCCTATACAGTGTATTATTTACCATAGGTGAAGAATCTGCTTCTTCAAGCTTAACTCCTGAAAGGAAGGGAGTCTTGCTTGGCTTGCAGTCCTTCATGTTGAACTTGTTCAACAAATCCAAGGCATACTTGGACTGATGTACTTTTATTCCATGTTTGGTTTGAGCAATCTCAAGCCCCAAGAATTGGCTCAATAACCCCAAATCAGTCATAGAGAATGCATGGTTCATTGCATCCTTCAATGAGGCAATTTCATCCTTTGAGCTTCTTGTAATGAGAAGGTCATGTTCATACAAGACAATAATCATCAAAAAACCATGAATCAGCCTCAAATAAACATTAGGATTTGACTTGCATCGAACAAAACTCAATGATAGCAAAAGGCCATCAATCTTGGCATACCAAGCCCTGGGGGCTTGCTTAAGCCCATACAATGATTTCTTTAGCCTGCACACAAGAGATGGATTAGTAGAAAAGCCTTGAGGCTGCTGCATGTAAATATATTCAGTAAGATCTCCATTCAGGAAAGCACACTTCACATCCATGTGGTGTACCTCCCACTGCTTCGAAGCTGCAATGGTTAAGGCTAGCCTGATGGAGTCCATCTTTTCCACTGGTGCAAAGGTCTCATTGTAGTCTATGCCATGTACCTGTGAGTAGCCCTTGGCTACCAATATTGCCTTATATTTCAAAGGTGAACCATCAGCAGCAAACTTGGTTTTGTAAACCCACTTACACTAAACTAGCTTCCTCCCTGGGGGAAGATCAACCAGCTCCCAAGTGTTGTTCTTCTGGAGTGAGTTGAACTCTTCTTTCATGGTTGTTTGCCATCTTGGATCATGTGCTGCATCTTCATATGTCTGTGGGTCTAATTCAACCATCAGATAGCATTTCTTTGAAAACAAAGGATCTTTCATACACAGAGCACTCTCAAACTGAGATCTAGTCCTCCTAGGATCATTAGAATTTTCATCTAGTTCTCTAGCTGCATGAATGGTCTTTGCTGCCCATTTTGTTCTTGTAGGACTGTTAGGATCTACAATTAAATCATCATTATCAGACATATCAGAATCAACAAACTCAACTATCTCTTCACTTACATTCAATGGTTCTAGTGGTGAAGAGGATTCTCCAACTTCCACTGCTGCTAAAGGTTCTTCTTGGAACTGAACACTCCTTTCAATGAAGGATTTGTTTGTGATCAAATTAATCAGCTTGTACCCTTTTGAATCTTTAGAGTACCCAACAAATAGACACTCTTGGCTTTGGGGCTGCAAAGCCTTCCTCTTTTCTGTTGAAATTCTAGCCCAAGCCCTTGAGCCAAAAATCCTGAAATGGGTCACATCTGGCTTGTGTCCACTCCATGCTTCGAAAGGGGTCATACCATCAAGCTGTTTATGAGGCACCCTATTCTGGATATAGGCTGCATAGTTTATAGCTTCAGCCCAAAACTTTGGTGGAAAAGTCTTAGCCTCCATCATGCAGGTTGCCATCTCTTTCAGTGATCTATTCTTCCTCTCAGCAACACCATTTTGCTATGGTGTGTAAGGGATAGAATGTTGCATCTAAATACCTGCATCTACACAATATTGAATGAACTCAGACTTGACATACTCACCACCATTGTCAGATCTGAGGACCTTGAGTTTCCTCCCAGATTGGTTTTCAACCAAAGCCTTAAAGACTTTGAAGAGGCCAAAAACTTCAGACTTGTGTTTTAGGAAGTAAACCCAGCAGTACCTGGAAAATGCATCTATGAATGTCAATGTATATTTGTCCTGACTCATTGACATATGAGGAAATGGGCCAGCAACATCACTATGGATCAACTCAAGAGGTGCAGAGGTTCTCTCATGACTAGCTTTCTCAAACTTATGCTCTGGGTGTTTTCCTAAGATGCAACCTTGACAGACTCCTTTGGAAAACTTAATCTTTGGTAACCCTATGACCATTTATTTTTCACTAAGATCAGAAAGATACTTATAGTCAAGGTGGCCAAATATTTCATGCCAAATCTTGCTTGCCTCATTAGCATGAATCAGAAGAGCAGAGGGGTTTGAGTAGGGTAGTAAGTGTGAGAACATGTATACCTTCGAAGTGTGATTTGCAATTCCTTTTGCAATGACTTTACCACTTGAGATCTCTGTGATCTCAACTTCATCAGGGGAGAATATGACCTTCTTTGGAGACCCTGTGTGGGTCATCTAATACACTGATAAGAGGTTAGAGGCAAGACCTAGAACATACAATACATTGCTAAACTTACCATGGTCAAGATCAATCCTCCCTTTGCCCAAAATTTCAGTGAGAGAGTCATCTCCTAGTACTATTGGTGGACCTTTCGAATGTCAAGTGAGGTGAATGCCTCCTTGGTCAAAACCATATGTCTTGAAGCTCCAGAATCAATGATGAAACTAGCTGAGCTTGTTGTGCCAGAAACCAATGCATGAACTCTCTCTCTATCTTCTAAATTTGATCCTCCTTCCCTCTTCTTTGAGTTATCAAGAAGGGAGATGCCATTCTTCTCCAGGAGTTGGGTCAGCATGTCAATTTGCTTCTTCATGCAGGAGCTTTCAGGATGATTTCCCTTACTGCAGTATGCACACTTGCTCATTTCTCCTTTGTTCTTCTTCTTCTGGAAGTTCTTCTTGGAACCTTGGGGCTCCTCTGGAGACTTGTTCTTGTCTCTCTTTTGCTCAGGTGGCTTCTTAGCTTTCTTCTTTCCTTTTGAATCCACCCTCAAATCTCCAGCAACTAGAGCTTGGTCTTTGGAAGGTTTGATGGTGCCCATCATCACTAATTTATCTTGTTCTTGTGTGAGAGATTCCATGAAATTTGCAAGGCTAGGCATTTTCCAGGCTCGAGCTGTCAACTTTGTGGCATGGAAGGTCGAGACAAACACTGAATAGTCAAGACCAAGCTTTGAGAGTATGGCCAAAACCAGTTTCTCCTCCTTCTTTTCGATTCCACATTGTTTTAGCTGCAAAACAAGGGCTTTGAACTTGGAAAAGTAGAGTTGCAGGGTTTCGAAGCTGTTGGGACTCAGGGAGATCAATTCATTTTCAATTTGATGTCCCCTCATCTCATCTGTCTTACCAAAAAGCTCAACAATATTCTCCCATACTTCATTTGGTGATGTTAATCCATCAAGATGGAAAAGGAGGTCTCTGGATATGCTCAAAGACAGGAGACCATAGGCCTCATCCCTCCTGTTGTGCCATTTAATTTTCTCTGCAGCTGCATTGGGCTCTGCTTCTGTTGCCATAGTCACTCTGTAGAGGCCTTTCACTCTCAACAATATCTCCATCTCTTCTTTCCATTCAAAGAAGTTAAATGGAGTCAAGATGATCTTCTGAGATTGATCCATAGCTCAGAAATTGTCCCTTCAGTCAGCAGAATGCTCCCAGTCAATGATGTCGAACCTGCAATAACAAATTGGAAGGATAGAAATCGATCTACAAAGGCTCTAATACCATGTGTAAATTTAACCCAGGTGTTAGAACAATTACACTCACAAAAATTGCCAATTACACATGCAAATTACACACACAGGAGACTAAATATGGAGCAGAACATTAATCTGTATTGAATAAGTGTACAATAGCCAACCCTGTGAAGTCATAGGCTGCCACAATAAATAATTACATGAGAGATTCAAATTCATTGGGATGCCATTCGAATTTGGTCAAAAGCAGGCTTACTAAATCTAAGCAAATCCCCCATAGGTGCATAAAGCAGTTTCCAAATCTATCTAGGAGCTCACGAATTGGAAAAATCAATTAGGCAAGCTAATAGATGATGGAAGGACAACTCATACATTCTTTTCTTAGGAGAAAAGAGTGGAGGATGATGAGGACAAAAAACAAGTTAACTTCACCTAGTCAAACTTTCCCAATTGCCTTAAAACTCAACAAAAGCAAGCAATAAAGCAGAAAAAGTAGGCATGCACTAGGAAGGCTAGGAATAAATCAGATTTGATTCCAAGTGGTTTCCCAAGCATTCCATGACTCAATTTTAGCAATTTTGACCACTTTGGACATGTGGAGGACAACTTGCATAAGGTGGAATATGGAAACTAGGCAAATAAGACAAAAATGGATTAATTAATGTCTAAGGTAGCTAACTATGGGTTGATTATTCTAACAAAAATTTCGTTCAAATGTTTAATATGCCTAATCTATTATCAGTGGATCACAATGCAATGATTGAAACAAGTTGCATTGGAGAAAATTGTGATGGAAAAACCTTAATAAATCTACAAAAGAGACTAAATTATATAATCATAGGTTTGGCAAATAATTATTTCACTTTTTTATATATTATATTGAAATTATAAATGAGTTTCAATGTGCAACATTTAATGTTTACTTTATTTGGATATGTTTTGTAAATAAAATAACAGTGGAGAATTTTGAGAATAACCTTCTAATATAAAAAAAAAAATTATAATTTTTTTATTGATATAATGTATATTTGAGTGTGGTAGGTGTGTGGGAGTTTATTAGATATGGAAGGAAATACAATGCTTACTTATAAATGGAGAATGAGACAAACAATTACTAATCAAGATAAGAGGTATGTTTTGTACATGGGCTTGGAATTCATCATTACTTTTAGATTCAAAATGTATTAACCCTCAAAGACTCCCTCTTGATGAATACACAAGCAAGGAAAATGATATATAAAGAAGAATGAATTTTGGACGACTTCATAGGAGAATTGTTAACAATTTTTACAAGATCAGGGAGACTAATCTCATTCACATCCGAAGGGCTTGGAATTCATCATTACTTTTAGATTCAAAATGTATTAACCCTCAAAGACTCCCTATTGATGAATACACAAGCAAGGAAAATGATATCTAAAGAAGAATGACTTTTGGATGACTTCATAGGAGAATTGTTAACAATTTTTACAAGATCAGGGAGACTAATCTCATTCACATCTGAAGGCATAATAACCCAATAGCTAATAAATTGGAAAATAGCACTATCTATTTGGATTGAGGAGTTTTCATAAAAAATGGGGGCTGCCCTCAATGTTGGTGGCTCCCTTAAGCTTATTAGTTCATTGTTGTTCATGGTTGTCACATATGGTATCACTAAAGTGTCCTCTTAGAAAGTGGGACACTTGGTGTGTTTTAAATGCATCGGGTATGAGGTTCAATTCACAATTAATCCATCATAAGGAAGATATATCCCCTCAATCCTCCTTTCTCTTCGTTGCATTAACTGGTGCGTTGTTATATGGTGTTGTATGTGTTATTGGATTCTGCTTGTGGGATATCTCCGCTAGGAGATATCCATGTCAAAGGTTTGCACAACTTCAGCTCTAGTGGGGTGATCTGTTATGGGCGACCTTCCAGAAAACACCTGGATCAATTATGGCATCCTTTGAAAGGTATATCCCCTTCCCCATAGCTCTGTTCTAGTTTGGATTTAGCTCAAGTTTTCAGTACAGTTGGGAATATTGGTGGCATGTCCTCTTGTTGGCCTTTTTTCCTCGAGCTTTTGATTTGGGGACTAGTGAGCGGTTTGGGGGCGCAAAACATGTCGAGTTCAATCTGGGGTTCATGGCTTGGTTATGTGCAAGGTCAAATTAGAGATATAATAAACTTGATGATAAGGTTAAATATGCAAATAGAGAGTGCCATATTAACAACTGAAGGTTAAATATGCAAATCTCATCTCATGTTGTGCATTTGGATGCACGATTTGATGATTTGGAGAGCTAAACGAAGGACCATGGGGGTCAGACAGAGAAGTTGATCATAGATATAGAAACCCACCATTAAATGTTATTGGTTGTCACTTGGAGGGGGGGAGTAGGGTGCACTAGTAAAATAATATGTTTGTTGACTTTGAGGCACTAGATGAGGACTCTATTCATTTGACTACAATGGACATTGTAGAGATTTCAAGTTCTCATGATGTAGTGGATGAAGAGAATATGGATCAAGCTCTCAATGGTCACAACTCTCCTTAATCGTTTGTTTAATGTACTTTTTTTGCAGATCCTTTCTAGGGTACTTTATACGAATATATAGTTTTAAATTCTCTATGAAAAAACGTTATACTCGCTATAATTGTTCAAGCTAAAAAGAAATTTTGATATACATTTCGCTTTAAAAATAATAGTTTTCATTATATGTTTGTATGTCTATATGTATTTGATAAATTGATTATTTATTGTTTAGATTGTAAATATTAACTATACTTTAAAAGAAAAATATTTCACAATTGTAAATATTAACAGTACTTGAAAAGCAAAGTATTTCACAATACAAAAAACTTCGTACAAACATAGTGGAAGCGTCTTACTTGTGGGTAGAGAATTCTCTCATCCAACATCAAGGCTAGCCTCAACCTAAACACAACCTAGTCGAAAAAATAAATGAATAAAAAACGAAAAACAATTAGATAGCTACATCCAATTTATTTCATTTTCTACTCATTTAAAGAAACATACATTTTGCACAAAAGTAATAGGAAAGTGATTTACAACTAACAATGTACACAAAGGTACCAAAAAAAACTAATAGTCAATTTAAGTTGTTATGAAAAGAAAAATGGTCATTATATATTTCTCTCGAAAAGAAGAAGAGATTAAAAAATACAAGATGAACTAATCACATCAAAGTGTGTCCCTTGAATCGGTGTGTCCCGTGAATCGTAAAAGATTCCAAAAGAAATGTAAAAAGATCAATTTCATTGAAAAACGTTCTAAAAGTAATTATAAATAAAATAATAATAATAATAATAATTAAAAACCATTTTAAAATGATTTACCATGGTTTTTATCATTTAAAAATGGAAAAGAAAATAAAACTATTTTAATATAACAAAAATTAAAAGCCAAAACATTTTGAAGGTAAAATATTATAAAATTTGATATATATATATATAATTGATTATAATTTGTCAAGTGGTCCTACTCAAATTCAAATTTTACTTTGTGATATGTTTGTTGTTATTAAGTTGACTATTGATGAATCATTATGATTTATGTATGAGTTGTTGACTTGGCATTATGCTTTGGAGAATTTAAGATTTATCTTGGATATTATTTTTAAAATAAGGGGAAGTATTTAAGTGGTTTGTCTAAAAAATATTGCCTAGAAAAAAATGTATATGATACATTTTATTAGTGCATAGTAATGTGTTCCTAATCTATATAGGGTTGAGGGCTTAATCTATCTATCTAAATCTCAAAATATATATTTAGAACTAGACTGAACACAAGTACTAATATATGGGCGAATGTAAGCAATTGGCTATCTTAGTAAAGAATGTTTATTGAAAAAGGTGTAATTCACATCCTATTATTGGGAGGTTTCAAGTTGGTTATATACTAGGTAACATGGTTAATATGTATGTGGAACCTAGTCTTGAGATCCTTGTTTAATCAAGCCAAGCTAATGAAACCTTTTTTCTCCATTATTTCCTATGTGTATATTTATAAATAACTTCATATCAAAGATGGTGATTTGTCTAAAAGCATTACATGTCATTGAAGGATCCTAGGAAACATTATAAGAAGATGTTGATATACTTCTAGCAATAACAATGAGATCCTTACATGTCCTTTGATATTAGTGTCATGTTGTTGTGGCATTTCAGACTCTTCTTTTAATTCCCTATGAGTTATATAGTTGATGTAATGTTCGTGATATAATTGTTTAGAGGAGTGATTTCATTGATATGATTCTTGTGATTTATTACTTGGACCTTTAACTTAGGACCATCTTTTGCCTTTGATATTTAAGACTATTAGGTTGAAAGCTCTCTTTATTTAGACAAACATACGAAACATAACTTTTTTCTACTTGAAATGAAAAATACATTTTTGATTATTTTATATATATTTGATTAATAATTATACGTCATGTAACAAAAATTTAACACAATATAAACAATGCAAAATATCGCTTTATCATCTTTGGTGAAATTTTGGTGAATATGGATTTGGGGTCACACCTTCATCCATTCAAAAGAAATATTGATAATATGTAAAATATGTAATTTTGCAATGAGTATGTACTATATTGATAATATGTAAAATATTTAATTTTGCGATGAGTATGTACTTGAGACGGATGCAAATGTTATTTAAGAAGTAGCATTAATAGAAAAAAAAAAGGAGAATTCAATCCTTAAACCATAAGAATTAACTTGCAAAAAGGATATATGACTTAAACCTAATTATTAAATAAAATATTAAATTTTGTTTGATTGTATCACGAGACATATTTACAACTCATTATAAAGAAGACGTGTAATTATTTCTATACTCAAGATGGACTTGAGATATAAATTCAAATAAATATTGTCTACTTAAATCATATATAAAGTAAGTGAAAGTAAAAAAAAAATATTGCATCGAGAGATACGTTTTACAACCTAGTATGAGCGAGATGATGTAATTCTTTTCATGCAGCATCAACATGATGTGACACGACAAAAAAAAAATTATTAATATTGTTTTTCAATGTGCTCCTTATGTAAATTATTTGTATTTTTTTCACATCGTAATTTTTTATTGTTGTAAAAAACCATATTTTATATTGATGTTTATAGCTATCAAGTAGAGTAAAAAATCCATTTTCATTATTAATTACTTCTAAAGAGGGAGTATATTTTTCATTTGCAAGTCAAAGTGCTTTGACTTCACAATAATTTAATTCATGTAGTCTAAAAATTCGACGATTTCAGTCAGAATAGTTGTTTTTTTCGACACATATTTGAATAATTATGGTTGCAATTTTCCAAAATCCACGTTACAATTGTCAAGTTCTGGAATTTTGGGTGCCCCAAGGGTTTCGAAGGGTTCTAAAACCATTTATACCATCAAAATTGCCATTAAAACACAGTTAACTTTGGATTTTGCAAAATTAAAACGACGAATTCTGGCAAGAAGTGGTCGTCTGACCCAAATCATCGAATATTTAGACAATTCCAATTCAGTTTCATACTATAACTTTTTAAAAAGTTTTCCAATGTTTTCAAAAAACTATTTATTTAAACTTCACTCATTCCATTTTATGAATGGTAAAAGAGGCTATTAATGAGACACAAATCTTGGAGAGCACGGTTTTATTTTTAAAACACAAAAATACATATACATTTGATATAGAAATTTTAAAAAATATTATGTGACAGTTTTTACATGATATTGTTGACTTTTGTTTACTAAAATATAAAAATAAAAAATAATATTATCACTTTCTATCTTATATTTTATTTTGATATCACTAATTTAATATATTTTTAATTTAATTTTTTTTATAAAAATAATTACTTATTAACATGACAAATATATAAAAAAGAAATTATATTCTTATAATTTCGACTTTACTTTTTCAATATTGTATTTAACAATTTTCCATTTTTTATATTTAACCACATAGAATCAAGAGTCAATTCCAGTTCCTTAAACTTTTGATAATTTTGATCTTGGTCATGATAGTGAAGTGAATGGCCTTATTCATAAGACTAAATATGAATGTCAATATGAATAATAAGCAACCCATGAAAAATTTGATCGGCTAGGGTTTCTATGCAGGTTGGAGGCCATGGTGCCCGACGTCTCTGCTCTTGCCCGGTCAAGAGGTATCCATGAATTCTACTTTGCCTAGCCTTGTCTCGACTGGTTTAGGCTCTCATGGTAAGCATCTCGCCGTTGTTCTTTCCTCTGCTTTGCCCTCTGCCTACCCTTTTTTTTCACTGGTATTCTGGCATTCTTCCTCCCAAAGTCCCTCCCCCGTGCTGGGGGACTAGTACCAACCAGGATACAAAAAGTGGGAATTATGCTACGTTTCTCGTTGTTTTTGGGTGAGGCATGGTGGTGTCTCTTTCCCCTTAAATTCTTAGGTTTTTAGCTCCTTCAACATGGTCATCTCTATTGGGGTGGTGATTGTTTTGTTCTTATGTCGTGCTGTGGTAGTACTCTTTGTCTCTTTTTGTATCACCCGGGATTCCCGGAGTTGACTCTGGGGGTTTTCTTTTTATTTCTCCTTTGCAACACTTGAGTTGATGTGCTCACATTATCTTGGTGGTAGGGAAAATTCCTTCTGTCATTTGTCATCTGGGTTTACCCTTCTTATTCGGGATTCTAATACTCAGTCCTTTGTTGTCGGACCTTGGGACCTGGGGTTTTCCCTGGACATGCAACGTGCATCACTAGCTATTTTCGCTCAGTGGGTTTTGAATCTTTGCTCCCCTTTCCTCTTGGTCGAAGCTTTGGCTTCTTTTATCTGCTGGCTGGAGTACCATTTTCACCGCCACCTTTTTTTTCCCCATCTATTGGGTCTCCGATGGATATTTTGGGGTGCATGTTGACCTGGCACGTTGACGGTGTTCGTGGTGCTCGGTTTCTGCCACTGCCACCTATCACATTCTTGATGACGGGGCCTGGGGTACCTGGGTTCCCTTTAGAACTTGGCACTGGGGAAAAGGATGGTTTTTCTCACTCACATAGGAGAAGAAAGGCGAAAGCTTTAAAAGCTCAGGAGGGCAAGGTGTGGTATGTGCTTGGTCGTGACATCTATATGGAACGTGTTGAGGCACTGTGTACTCGCGCTTTAGTGGCCAGACTGGAATACTGCCATATGGGTAAGAAAGAATGGATTTCTTGGGCGATAGAACATTGGAAACCCTTACTCACCTATGTACCCACAATTAGTTTGCTTGCTAAGGGTTGGCTTGTTTTTGTTTTTTTGGAGGTTGCTCACACCTTGGCCATTCTGGACTCGCTCTGGAGGATTGGGAAGGGGTCCCTCATCCTTAGTCGTTGGAATGCTCACTTCAACCCTCTTTGCGAACGGGTCAAGAAACGCCATCTATGGGTTTTGCTTCCTTCTTTGTCTTTCCCGCTTTGGAGTCATGGGTTTCTAGAAGGTATAGAAAATACCATCGGTAGGTTTGTAGCGGTGGAAGATGATTTTCAGCACACCTTTGATAAAAGGATGGAGAATATACTCATGGAACTGGATATCTCTGATGGGCTCCCGACAAAAGTGGAAATTCTCTGTTATGAACGTCTCTTTTGCTAACGTCTGGACTACCTAAATGTCCCTTTTAGATGCAGTAGGTGTCAGGCGGTTGGTCATCTCTGTAGAGAGTGCCCTGTTCTCCTTCATGGGTCTGTTAGTCCGAGCTTTGGACTCCACTCTTCCCCTTCTTACATGGACCTGCACCAGCATGACCTTGCTTTAGCTCCTCAGGTTCCTCCTTCGACAGGTAATTACTCTCATGCCTTGTCTTTATTTGGGGAATGTATGATCTTGATCTTCAGTTAATTGATGATTTAGAGGTGGATGCTTCTCTATCAAAAACCCCTTCAAGATGTATGCCTATTCTACCCTTCATAATTCCTCATCCAAGGACCCACTTGTTTCACTGCACTCCACCTCTTACTCACCATCACCTGTTGCACCCTCCCCTTCAAGTTCTGAACTTCGTACTCCTATGGAGGCTGGCCTGTTTTTCTTTGCTGATGATTTCCCTCCTCCTACAAGAGAAGGTTCACCTATTCGAATCAACTCTCCTCCTAACCCTGTCATCTCACCTTCTTTTTCTGATCCTACGCTTTAGAAATCTCTGGCAATCTTCTCTTCTAAAACTCCCATCTCGCCTTCGACCCTATCGCTGGACTCTATACGTTTCGAAAACGTTACTATTCGTAAGCATAAAAATAAGTTAGGCCCTACTGTGGTGGGGAACTCTGGTGCTCCGACCTACACCCCACTGTCATCCAAAATAAAAAATGCTATGAGAAATCACTCTGTCTCACATCCCCGAGTACCTAGAGCTTTGTCACCCACTTTAGGTGGTCCCCAATGAAAATCCTCTCCCTTAATGTGCATGGCTTGGGAGGCTTGGCCAAACAAAAGAGCCTTCACTCTCTACTTTCTTCCTTTTTTCCTGATTTGATGTTACTCCAAGAGACCATGTGCAGTCCATATCCAGCTCTCCTAGCTTTTTCCAAACTCAAACCTGGTTGGGAATTATGTGCAACTAGTGTTAATGGACTGTCTAGAGGACTGCTTACTGGATGGGACCCTATTAGGGTTTGTTGTAAGGCTTTTGAAACCGTTGCGGGCATCCTAGTCAAGGCTCGGATTAGGGGCTCACACTCTACCCTTTTGATCTTGAATTGCTATGGGTCCTATCTCAACTGTGATGTTTTCTAGAATTCTGCTATGAATGGAGGTCTTTTATCTTTACCAAACCTAATACTTGCTGGGGACCTTAACCTTACTTTAAATGCTTCGAAATTTGGGGGAATAAAGCCTTGATTGACCCACTTGGTCCTTTCTTTACACAGCTCTTCTTTGACTGTGATCTGGTGGACATTGCACCTTCCTGTGTAGGGCCTACCTAGAGGAATGGTAGGGCTGGGGATGAAGGCATCAGTAAAAGAATTGATAGGTTTTTTATCTCTTCGAACCTGATTTTGTTGTTTCCTAGGAATCGGGTATGGTCTTCTCCTTCACCTATTTCTGATCACTATCCCATATGTCTTGAATGGGTGGAGGGGGATGGGGTTCACAATTATCCTTTTAAGTTTAATCGTGCTTGGCTCCTTGATGAGGACTTCACCAATATGGTCAAAGATGCTTGGACCCTGTTACTTCCTATGGACCAAAAGGATGACATGGATTCACTTTCTCAGAAGCTCTGTTAGATGAAGAAAAAGGTCAAATATTGGACACGTTCCAAGTCCCTGGAGATGAAGAGGGACTCACTTGCTCTTGATTTAGAAATTAAGGCCCTATTGAGCTCTTCTGTATCGAGCATACTCACCTTGAAGGAACAAACCCAGCTCTCAAAGATCAGAAAGAAAATGAAGCTCTTGTTGGATCATGAGCTCCTCTCATTGCAATTGAAGAGTAGGGTGACCTGGGATAAACTGGGAGATGCGAATACAAATTTGTTTCACTCTAATATGGCATCTGCTCGCAAGAATCAAAATGCTATTTGGGCTCTAAAAGATGACAAGGGTACCTAGGTGGAAGATGAGAAGGGTTTAAAGGATCTAGGTGTTAAATACTTTTCTAATATATTCAAGGATGATCATTAGACAAACATTGTGGATCAGCTCAAGGTTATAAGATGGTTTCCTTCTTTTATCCCTTGAGATGAGGTTGATAGTTTCACCTTGGAGATATCCATGGGTGAAATCTAGGCTGCTTTGAAGTCTTTCAAGAGGGACAAAAGCCCTGGGCCGGATGGGTGGCCAGTTGAATTCTTCCTGGAATTCTTCGACATTTTGGCAAAGGATCTTTTAGCAGCTATAGAATGCTCTAGATTGGAAGGGAGGGTCATGCCATCTTTAAACTCTACCTTCATTGCTCTGATTCCTAAGAGATAAAAGCCTCTTACCTTTGCGGATTACATACACATTTCTCTCTGCAACTTAGTGTATAAGCTCATTACCAAGATTGTGGCTTTGACGGTTAAAATCATTCCTCGACAAGTTCATTTTCCCCCAGTAGTTTAGATTTCTTAAGAATAGGAAAATTGTCGAACCGATTGGTATATCTCAGGAGGCTTTACACTCTGTGAAGACAAAAAACAAAATTACCCTTATCCTTAAGATAGACTTGGTAAAAGACTTTTATAGGGTGAACTGGTCGTATCTCAGACTTATATTATTGCAGATTGGGGTGCCCTTGGGTGGTGTTAATTGGATTATGGGATGCCTATCATCTGCTAACGTTTCCTTACTGCTCAATGGTACTTCCTCCAGCTTCTTTTCTACCTCTAGGGGTATAAGGCAGGGTTGCCCTTTATCACTTCTCCTTTTTATTCTGTTCATTGAGGGTCTTAGCTTACTAATTGAAGATGCCAAGGAAAATGACAAGATCAAAGGTATAAAAATCTCCTCACAATTGACCCTCACACATATATTATTTGTTGATGATGTGGTTCTCTTTGGGACTGGTACTTTGGAGGACTGGGTTGCTTTCGAGGTCATCTTGGATACTTTTTTCCTGGCTTTAGGTATGAGCATCAGTATGGATAAGTCTAGGTTTCTCTTCAATAATGTGGAGGTGGACACATTAAACAGTATCACTCTCTCTCTGCCTTACAAGTATGATAACATCACTCATGGTTTCAAGTACCTGGGATATTACATCAAGCCCCTAGGTTATGTGGTGAAGGACTGGTTCTGGTTGTTAAAAAAATTTGAAAGACGAATTAAGCACTATACCTTTAAATTTATCTCTCTCGGGGAAGACTCGTATTGATCAGGGTCGTGCCTATCAGCATGCCAATCTATTGGATGGATCTCGCCCCTATTCCTAAATCTATTTTGGATAGGTTCAGTGAGTTGATATTTTCCTTTCTGTGGGGCTCGTCAACCAACAAGAAGAGGTATCATCTGGTGGACTAGTCGTCTCTCTCCCGACCTATAGACATTGGTGGATGGGGTATTAAAAATATTTCTTGGTTCAGCCTTTCTCTGTGGTTGAAAAATATGTGGCTAGTTCTTAATGGAACTAGGATTTGGCACCAAGTTATTACCTCTAAATATTTAAAAAATAGTTTTGTTGTGACTTGGCTCAAACTTAAGTTGTTCTCTATAAAGGGTGTATCGATTACCTGTAATAGCTTTCTCAACATTCTCACCTGGCTCGACAGATGCTTGTCTTGGTAGGTAGGTAATGGTATGCACACTCTTATCAGACCTGATCCGATTGTTGGTTCAAACACTAAGCCCTTTCTACCATCTGACCTCAAATACTACTTAGAGGACTATGGCATTACCTCTCTACAACATGCACGTAATCTTTCACATGGGTCTTCGAGGTACTGGCTCGATGCAGATGATCTTGAACTGGGTGGAAACTGGAAAATTTTAAGGGAGAAGTATATTACAGGCCTCAAACATGGTAGGATTCATCTCAATCACTCTTTGGATTCTCTGATTTGGACTCACAACAAAAGGGATGGAAAAATTAAGGCTTCCCTGCTATATGATTTGATTTCCAGTGCTCTTCATGGAACCGTGGTGGATCAGGTTGTTTCTAACCTGTGGGGATGTAAAATACCATTAAAAATATGTTGTTTCACTTGGCTAGCAGTTTAGAATCGAATTTTGACTTCGGATAACCTCATGAAACGTGGATGGGTAGGGCCCAGTGTTTGTATCCTTTGCAGCTCCGGTGAGGACTCAGTTCATCACATGTTCATCGATTTCCCTTTTACCAGACATGATCTTATTAGTATCTGTGAGAGTTTCTATGTGCCTCCTTCTATAGATTGCACCCTTAGTTTAAATTTGGATCACTGGTTCACCAAGCACACCATTCACTCTGCCCACAGCTACATTCCTATTTTTGTTTTTCGGAGTGTCTAGAAAATGCGCAACGGGTGCATCTTTGATGGTAATAAGGCCTCCATGATGGACATCTTTCACCAGGTGGATTGCCTTATGCATTTGTATCCTGTTCCGAAGCAGAAGAAAAAATTTAGGAACATTGGAACAAGCCTAAAGATTACTTTCCCTTGTGTTTTTTTTTATGGGGCTGCTACAGGAAAAAAGGGTGGAGCTGGTTTTGTCTTGATTCTTAATGAATCTCTCTCTCTCAGCGTCTCTATGGGCTGTAGTTTAAGCACCAATACCAGGGCAGAACTTCTTGCCCTATGGGCTCTTCCCTATCAAAAGACACCTTGGATTTGGCTCGTTGATCTGGTATTTTCACTAAGTTTATAGATGGTCTAGATGATTTGAATGGGGTTTTCATCTCTTTTATAGCATGGTTACGGGGCTCACCCCTTTATTTTTTATGGGCACTTGTTATTTTTTGGCTGTACAGAGTTGGATGCTTTTGGTAGAGCTCTGAGCTCCCTCTTTGTGCTCATGATGGTTATCCTTGGTTGTCATCTGACTCTTTGGTCATGACTGTTAGCTCCTTTTTATAGCCCTTCTATGTACTGGATGTAAGGATCCCCTCTCTGATCCTCTTCTCATGGTGAATTGATGGCCTCTTGGCATCTTTTGGTTTCTATTAAGCATGTTTAGAAGCCTGGTTGAAGGATGCTCCTCTCTATGTCATTGCTCTTGGTGACTTGATTGACTGTTGGAAACTTTTGGTGTTAGATTTTTATCATTTAAGCAATATGATCTTAGGATCTTAACTAAGAGAATAACATGCACAACAATCAATCACACGAGAAAATAGACACAAGAGATTTTCCTCGGGGAAACCATTAAGGAGAAAACCCCACAACTTCCTCAGAGATAGAATGAGCACTAATAGCAAAATTAAAACCCGAAAACACAAAGATGATCTTCTAACAGCAGTTGTCTCTTTCTTTGATCCCAACTCCTTCTTTCTCATTCATGCGCCCCAATTGAGTGTGTGTGTGTGTGATAAATAGAGAGTCTCTCTCTTTATTTATATTCTTTCGTTCACTTAACATTTAACCCAGTTATGTAGGCTCGAGTAATCCTAACTCAGTTATGTAGGCTCGAGTAACCACAACTAGGGTACTAATGACCCAACTTACAACGGAGGGTACTACCTCATGACGTTTAGTAATTCTCCTGATAGGAACATCGAGGTATAAGGAAATACAAGTGATTCTCTCGATAAGAGCATCGGGGATCAATGAAATATAATATATAAAAGTGAATACATTCCGAAGTTACAAATGCATCAACACTCCCTCTTAACTAGGAAGTTATTCTCTTGACACAATACATCATCACAAGTATTATTCTCTTGATCATCATGAAAACTAGATCATCACTGGATCATCATCAAAGCTAAATCATCATTGGATCATCATCAAAGCTGGATCATCATTGGATCATCATCAAAGATGGATCATCATCACTGTTGCCGCTATCTCGATCAATTGGTGCCATCTCTCAATTCTACTCATCAGAGGAAGTTCTACAGAGCTAGCCCTTTTTCATGTTGGTTGTAGGCCTAGCCTCCACGTAGGTATTCATATTCTTCAACACTTATATCTGACCATGGGAGGAACACATCCCGCAACCATGTCAGAAAGGCCCGCCCAACACTCACATCTGACCATGGGATGAACACATCAACCATGTTAGAAAGGCCCAACACTCACATCTGACCATGGGATGAACACATCAACCTTGTCAGAAAGGCTCAACACTTATATCTTACCATGGGATGAACACATCAACCATGTAAGAAAGGCTCAACACTCACATCTGGCCATGGGATGAACACATCAACCATGTCAGAAAGGATCAGCACTTATATCTTACCGTGGGATGAACACATCAACCATGTAAGAAAGGCTCAACACTTATATCTTACCATGGGATGAACACATCAAACATGTAAGAAAGGCTCTGCACTTATATCTGATCATGTGGGATGAACACCTCTCGCAGTCACATCAGAATGGCTCTGCACTTATATCTGACCATGGGATGAACACATCAAACATGTCAGAAAGGCTCAAAACTTATATCTTACCATGGAATGAACACATCAACCATGTAAGAAAGGCTCAACACTTATATCTTACCATGGGATGAACACATCAACCATGTAATTAAGGATCTGCACTTATATCTGATCAGGTGGGATGAACACATCCCAGAGTCACATCAGAATGGCTCTGCACTTATATCTGACCATGGTATGAACACATCAACCATGTCATAAAGGCTCATGGACTCATCACTTCCCTTTGGAGGGAACCTCGATCTGGAGAACACCAAGATTCTCCTTGAAGTACTCAAACTTCACTCTAGCTAATGGTTTGGTCAACACATTAGCTATCTGCTCATTTGTCACAACATATCGGAGCTTCACTGCTCCTCTCTGCACCATATCCCTGATATAGTGATATTTGATCTCGATATGATTTGACTTGTCATGGAACACTGGGTTCTCTGACAACTTTACACAACTCTGGTTGTCACAATATATGTAAGTAGAATCCAATCGGAGATCAAACAAATCAAACAGTAGCTTCCTAAGCCACACTGCCTCACAGCTAGCTGAACAAGCTGCAACATACTCTACTTCAGCTTTACTCAGTGCCACACAGGATTGCTTCTTGCTAAACCACGAGATCACACCTGATCCCATACTGAAAAATCACCCTAAAGTGCTCTTCCTATCAATGGCACTGCCTGCCCAATATGAATCCACATAACCTTCTAGGTTAATCTTCTAATTCGCCTGATACTTTAGCCCATAATCAACTATACCCTTCAAGTACCTCAGAATATGCTTTGCAGCAATCAAGTGAACATGTCTCGGATCTGTCACAAACTGGCTCAATGTGTTCACATCAAAGCAAATATCTAGTCTCATACTCTTTAGGTACATCAAGGACCCAATCATCTGACGATACATCATAGCATCAACCGACTCTGATGAAGCATCACTCAGTAACTTCAGGTTCGATGCCATAGGTGTGGTCATGGCCTTACAGTTCATCATCTTGAACCTCTTCAAGATCTCTATTGCATGCTTCCCTTGTCCAAGGGGGATTCCATCCTTACTCTGCCACACATCCATGCCTAGAAGTAGTGCATCATATCCAAGTCCTTCATCCTGAACTCAGTAGCAAGTCTCCTTCTTGTAACTTTAATGAGTTCCTCTTTTCTGTCAGGAACAAGTCATCAACATATAATAGGAGCATCACTGGTCTTCCACCTACAACCTTGAAGTAAAGGTTGGAATCTGCTTTACTCTTAGTAAATCCTAGAGCCATCAGTAAGCTCTCCTTCTTGTCATATCATGTCGAATCTCAGGATCTTCTATAGTCACTCCCTCTGAAGTGGAGCATCATTCTCCCTCTTCCTTTCATACTCTATGCATTGACACATTCTATACTGGAGTGACAAGTAGCTTCCTCTGCTACTAATATTCCATGTATCCATATAGGGTCACTAGATACTAAGATCCTCTATCTTGAAAACGTTCTTCTTGCACCCATCTGTGAGCTTTCCATCCTCTATAGGTTTTCATCTTCAACCTTGTAGCAAAGGTTAAGATCTTCATCACTCTAGGTAATATTCAAGCTCCTCCTGTATGTGTTATCCCATGGGTGCCTTCTGAGCTTGTACAAGGCCTTATTTCATTTGCGCACATGATTCTGCATGTCATGTGTCTTTCTAGTGGTTATAAATGTCTCTTTGTAGTCTATTCCTTCTTTCCGTGAGAATCCTTGTGCTACGAATCTTGCCTTGTATCCCATGATTATTCCATCTACTGCATGATGGAACTACGAACTTCCCTTCAGGTCTTGGTACCGAATCCTAGCCATCATTCTTCTTGAAATTTTATTATCCTTCACTTTCTTCTTGGCCTCATCTTTCCTCTTTCCAACACCACAACTTTTAGTAGAATTGGTTTCACCAATTGGGACTTATGTTAGTTTTCCCACAATGACTTAATTCATGACTGTTCAGAATAGCAAACTTGTACGGACTGCCATGTGTCACTGTTTCACCTTCGGGGTCTAAAATTTTTACCACAGAAATGAAATTCCGTGTACTATTTGTAACATCTTGCGAAATTTAATTTGGACTTTCTTATCCTGAGATATAACAATTATCTCTAGGTGTCGTATTTAGGGATCAATCCTGGAAGAGGCTAGAACCCTGATTTGGAGGAATCATATCTCCCACAATACAATGAATCTAAGGCTGAAATTTTTACACAGGGTACATTAGGGTTTTATATTCGACTTGGGAAAATTGTGTCCCCTGATACTTCTTCAATCCTGATATATAGTGAATGTACAAAAACTACTAGTTTTAGTATTTTAGGGTTTTTTAGGCCCGGGGTCAAACTAGGGTTTGATTTTCCTGAAGTTTCACTTAAACAAAAACTTCGAACCTGGTCTCTAAAATTATATTTTTATGAGGAGATAAATCCTATGCCGGGCTCACTCAAAAATTCCTCTTCTATAAAAATCCCTAATTTCCTGCACCAAAAACTGAAAATGCCCGAAATCAAATTCTGCTTCGACAGAAAGATGCATCCTTCAATGGAGAGTTATCCTAGCCTCCTTTTGCTGATGGATTGTGGAGAGAGACCAAAAAATTAAGAAGCCCTAGATTCTGTATCTTCACAGTGTCTTGTTTTCAGGTTAGCTCTGATACCATGTTAGATTTTTATCATTTAAGCAATATGATCTTAGGATCTTAACTGAGAGAATAACATGCATAACAATCAATCACAAGAGACAATAGACACAAGAGATTTTCTTCGGGGAAACCATAAAGTAGAAAACCCTGCAAATTCCTCAGAGATAGAATGAGAACCAATAGAAAAAGTAAAATTCGAAAACACAATGATGATCTTCTAACAGCAGTTGTCTCTTTCTCTGACCCTAGCTCCTTCTTTCTCACTCATGCGCCCCAGTTGAGTGAGTGTGTGTGTGATAAATAGAGAGTCTCACTCTCTATTTATATTCTTTCGTTCACTTAACATTTAACCCAGTTATGTAGGCTCGAGTAATCCTAACTCAGCTATGTAGGCTCGAGTAACCACAACTAGGGTACTAATGACCCGACTTGCAACGAAAGGGGACTACCTCATGAATTTTTGTAATTCTCCTGACAGGAACATCAGGGTACAAGGAAATATAAGTGATTCTCCTAATAGTAGAATCGGGGATCAATGAAATATAATATATACAAGTGAATACATTCTGAATTTACAAATACATCAACATTTGGTAGCTTTGATGTTGGCTAAAAGCCTGGTTGAAGGCTACAATGTATATGATGTCCTTTGATTCAATTAAATGATTATCAAGGTATGGTATTTTTTCTTCTGAAAAAAAGAATAAATATGAATGAATTCACCATGATGGATGGATAATAATGTGCATAAAGTGAAGTTACATTAAGGTTCATCATATTTACGGGCCGATCATATGACATGCACAATATACTAAGAAATTGGACCATGGTTCCATGGAAATTGGTGGCTCATGTTCCATTATGGTTCTAATTTTAAATATTACATGGGTGGGTTCAATGTACTCCATATATGTTTTGTAAATAAAATAACAGTGGTTATTCTTGAGAATAACCCTCTAATATAAAAAAAAAATCAATAAAATTTCTTTGTTGACATAATGTAAATCTGAGTGTGGTAGGTGTGTGGGGTTTTACTAGATTTTGAAGGAAATACAATGTTTACCTATAAATAGGGAATTGTAAAAACAACTAATAATCAAGATAAGAGGTATATCTTATATATGGGTTTGGAATTCATCATTACTCTTAGATCCAAAAGGTATTAATCCTCGAAGACTCTCTATTGATGAATACAACTGCAAGGAAAATGATATCTAAAGAAGAATGACTTTTGGATGACTTCATAAGAGAATTGCTAACAATTTTTACAAGATTAGGGAGACTAATCTCATTCACATCCGAAGGCATAATAACATAATAGCTAGTAAAATGAAAAATAACACTATCTATTTGGATCGAGGAGTTTTCGTAAAAAATGGGGGCTGCCCTCAATGTTGGCGGCTCCCTTAAGCTTATTAGTTCATTGTTGTTCATGGTTGTCACGTATGGTCTCATTAAAGGGTCCTCTTAGAAAGTGTGACACTTGGTGTGTTTTAAATGCACCGGGTATGAGGTTCAATTTGCAATTAATCCATCATAAGGAATTTATATCCCCTCAATCCTCCTTTCTCTTTGTTGCATTACCTAGTGTGTTGTTATATGACATTGTATGTGTTGTTGGATTCTTCTTGTGGGATATCTCCATTAGGAGATATCCATGTCAAAAGTTTGCACAACTTTAGATCTGGCAGGGTTTGTTATGGGTGACCTTCCAGAAAACACCTGCATGAATCTTGGCATCCTTTGAAAGGTATATATCCTTCCCCATATCTTTGTTCTAGTTTGGATTTAGCTCGAGTTTTTAGTACAGTTGGGAATATTGGTGGCATGCCCTCTTGTTGGCATTTTTTTCTCGAGCTCTTGATTTGGGGATTAGTGGGGGCTTTAGGGGCACAAAACATGTCGAGTTTAAGCTGGGTCTCATGGATTGGTTATGTGCAAGGTCAAATTAGAGATATAAGAAACTTGATAAGAAGGTTAAATATACAAATAGAGAGCGCCATACTAACAATTGATCAAATCTCATCTCATGTTGTGCATTTGGATGCACAGTTTGATGATTTGGAGAGCTAAGCAAAGGATCATGGGGGTTAGACAAAGAAGTTGATCATAGATCTAGAAACCCACCATGAAATGTTATTGGTTGTCACTTGGGGAGGGGGGGAGCAGGGGGCAGTCGTAAAACAATATGTTTGTTGAATCTAGGGCGTTAGATGAGGACTCTATTCAATTGACTACAATGGAAATTGTAGAGATTTCAAGTTCTCATGATCTAGTGGATGAAGAGAATATGGATGAAGCTCTCAATGGCCACAACTCTCCTTAATCCTTTGTTTTATGTACTTTTTTTTTTCCATATCCTTTCTAGGGTAGTTTATAAGAATAAATAGTTTTAAATACTCTATAAAAAATGTTATACTTGCTATAATTTTTCAAGCTAAAAAGAAATTTTGATATACATTTCGCTTTAAAAATAATAGTTTTCATTATATGTTTGTATGTTTATATGTATTTGATAAATTGATTATTTATTGTATAGATTGTAAATATTGACTATACTTTAAAAGCAAAATATTTCACAATTGTAAATATTAACAGTACTTGAAAAATAAAATATTTCACAATACAAACAACTTCGTACAAACATAGTGGAAGCGTCTTACTTGTGGGTAGAGCATTCTCTCATCCAACATCAGGGCTGACCTCAACCTAAACACAACTTAGTAAAACAAAAATGAATAAAAAAATGAAAAAACAATTGGATAGCTACATCCCATTTATTTTATTTTCTACTCATTTAAAGAAACACACATTTTGCACAAAAGTGATAGGAAATTGATTTACCACAAACAATGTACACAAAGGTACCCAAAAAAAACTACTATTCAATTTAAGTTGTTATGAAAAGAAAAATGATCATTATATTACACAAAGGTACACGAGAAATAGTCGACAATTTTAATTGTTATGAAAAGAAAAATAGCCATTATATATTTCTCTTGAAAAGAAGAAGAGATTAAAAAATACAAGATGAACTAATCACATCAAAGTGCGCCCCTTGAATTGGTTTGCCCCTTGAATCATAAAAAATTCTAAAAGAAATGTAAAAAAGATCAATTTCATTGAAAACAACAACAACAACAACAACAACCATTTTAAAATGAGTTACCATGTTGGAAAGTTAAACTTCTTATGAATATAATGTTTTTATAATTTAAGAATGGAAAAGAAAAATAAAACTATTTTGATATAACAAAAATTAAAAGCCAAAACCTTTTGAAAGTACAAAAATTATAAAATCATATATATATATTAGATTTGTCAATTGATTATAATTTGAGTGGTTTTATGGAAAATTATTATGGTCTCTAGTCAAATTCAAATTTTACTTTGTGATATGTTTGTTGTTATTAAGTTAACTATTGATGAATCATTAAGATTTATGTATGAGTTGTTGACTTCGCATTATGCCTTGAAGAATTTAAGATTTACCTTGGGTATTATTTTTAGAATAAGGGGAAGTATCTAAGTGGCTTGTCCCAAGAAATATTGCCTAGAAAAAAAATGTATATGATACATTTTATTAGTGCTTGGTAATGTGTTTCTAATATATATTGCATTGAGGATTTAACATATCTATCTAAATCTCATAAGATATATTTAGAACTAGACTAAACACAAGCTAATATATGTGCGAATGTAAGGAATTGACTATCTTAATAAAGAATGTTTGTTGAAAAAGGCATAATTCACATCCGGTTATTGGGAGGTTCCAAGTTGGTTATATACTAGGTAACATGGTTAATAAGTATGCAGAACCTAGTCTTGATCAAGCCAAGCTAATGAAACCTCTTTTCTCCATTATTTCCTGTGTATATTTATAGATAACTTCATACCAAAGATGGTGATTTGTCTAAAAGAGCATTGCATGTCATTGAAGGATCCTAGGAAACGTTAGAAGAAGAGGTTGATATACTTCTACCAGTAACAATGAGATCCTTACATGTTCTTTGATTTTAGTTTCATGTTGTTGTGACATTTCAGACTTTTCTTTTAATTCCCTATGAGTTTTATAGTTGATATAATGTTCGTGATGTAATTGTTTAGAGGAGTTATTTCATTGATATCATTTTTGTGATTTATTACTTCGACCTTTAACATAGGACCATCATTTGACTTTGATATTTAAGACTATTAGGTTGAAAGCTCTCTTTATTTAGACAAACATAATGTTTTTCTACTTGAAATGAAAAATATATTTTTCATTATTATATATATATATATATGATTAATAATTATAAGACATATAACAAACATTTAACACACTATAAACAATGCAAAATATCGCTTTATCATATTTGGTGAAATTTTGGCCAATATGGATTTTGGTTCACAACTTCATCCATTCCAAAGAAATATTGATAATATGTAAAATATGTAATTTTGTGATGATTATGTACATGAGAGGGATACAAATGTTATTTAAGATGTTACATTAATAGAAAAAAGGAGAATTCAATCCTTAAACCATAAGAATTAACTTGCAAAAGGATACATGACTTAAACCTAATTATTAAATAAAATATTAAATTTTGATTGATTGTATCATGAGACATATTTACAACCCATTATAAGGAAGACGTGTAATTATTTTTGTACTCAAGATGGACTTGAGATATAACATTCAAATAAATATTTTTCACTTACATTATATATATAAGTTAAAGTAAAAAAAAAAAATTGTATCGAGAGACACTTTCTACAACATAGTATGAGTGAGATGTTGTAATTCCTTTCATGCAGCTTCAACATGATGTGACACAACATTTAAAAAAAAAAAGTATTTTTTTCATTGTCCACCTTAAGTAAATTATTTCAAAATTCTCTCTCTCTCTATATATATTTATATATATAAAGAAATTAAAAGTAAAAAAAATGATGGTTAAAACATTTTTGTGGTGTGTTTTAAGAGAGGTATGTAATTCCTTCTGTGTTCAACATGGAGTTGACAAGTGACATATTACTGAATAAAATATTCAACATATTCCAAACTATATTTGAGCTTGATCCCACTTATATGATAGTGAATTTTCCTATAGATGTAAGTCGACATGGCTCCTACAACATCATAATTTTTCCCATTAATAACGAATGTGTCATGTTCATGTTAGAAAAACAGGATTGCAGAGCAATAACAATAAACAAGATGCAAATATTAAAACATATAAAACATTACAAGAGGGACACCATTATAATGTGGTGCACCCAAGATGGGCTACGTCCACACGGAAGTTGCCAATCCTTTTATTATTATACCATTCAACAAAATTTGAAGGGATACAACCTACGACAAACCCGTTGCACTTCCTCTTCACTTTCTCACAATATTTCTCACATAATCACAGAGATTGTTTTACAATGATACAATACAATACGCAACCATATTACAATGCTTTCCTTTTATAGGGGAATTAACCTAGGAAAATATCATGGGCCCGTAAATTGTTGGCCAACAAAACATCCCAAAAAATTCTTTCAAGGGCTTCACCCCTAAACCCCCCAACTAGGGGGGATGGTCCCTCTCGGACCCCCACGGGGGGATGATGCCCCCCCACTAGGACAAGTGTACAATAAAATTAGGGTACAAACACAACTGAACAATAACATCTCTGAATCAATAAGATCGGACTCTAGAACAAATAATTCATCCTTGAGTTTAGAACCGTTTTTTTTATAAGTTTCTAGAGTGATATATTATGCAATAATGTTTCCAAATCTTATGCCCATATGACATGCTTGTGGCCATTTATAACCACAAGTTCTTGCTTAACACTCATATTGGTTCTATAAAATCCTAATCCAAAATTGCAAGTAAAAAACTGAGGCAATCTACCATAGAGACTAACTCAACAAGAGCATGTATAAAAGTGGCATCCTCTAAGGCAAATTGTAGATAATAAGTTGGGTCTCAAACCAACAACTCTAATACCATATTAGAGAACGAGGGGATTCTAGAAGTGAAGAACAATGGATTCCAAAGTAGGTGGTATTGATAGACACCATTATAACATTGAAGCACAAGTGATAATAGCTCAACATACATTGGGTAATGCTTATCATAATTTGTAATGATAAATTGATCCATAGGATCATTATCTATAATCAAAATCCTAACTAAGTCCCACAAAATAAAGAAGAGATACTCAATGTTGATCACCTTAGCCACACCCAAATCTCTTGTTTTTTTGCATCAACATGTGGGCCACTTGACTAAATCAAGACCACCTTTAGTTGATCCAATCAACTAGTTGATTGCCTTGTTTACCTCTAAGTCGACTTCTCTGGTTGACCTTTCACTTTCGGTGTACTGTCTCAAGACGATTGAGAGATGTGATGAATCTACTATTCCAAAAATATCTAGTGAAAATAGAGGTTTTTTAATTGGAAACATTTATTGGGGATGGTGTTCAACAAAAAAAAATTGGGAGCTATTCTTTATGTCTAGTGAAATTAAGGGTATTATTTAATATCCTACAAACACGTGCGCTATGTCATAGGTTTATTGATTCAAACTGCCCCACCCCCACTTAGTCTTTAAGAACTCATTCAAAACAAAAACCAAATCTTTGTGGGTATCAACTTCTATACTAAATCAACACTCTCCCCAATTTCCCACCCACTCTTTGTTGGTGTGTGGAATTTATAGGATCTCATATGGACATTCAAATTATAACTCATTCTTTCAAATTTGGAATTGATTCAGAATGTAAAAGATAAAAGAACTTCCTAAGAAAGGAAACAATACATGAAGGAGTATGCTAAAAACTAGACAATTTGCATCGGCTATCCGACGACATTTTCGGTGAAAATCCGACAAGAATTGTTGAAATGTCAGTTTCAGGTTGTTGGAATTGCATAATCGGGGTGCCCCAAAAGTAATCGAGGGCCTTGAATCTAATTTTGTAATCAAAATTGCAATTTAAATAATCAAAATCGCAATTTCGGCAAAAAAAACCTCCCCAGATTCCGACAAATATTATCACAAAAGTTAAAAATTGTCTAGTTTTTAGCTTACATCATACACCTCTAAGATCTTTAGCATGCTTATAGGAAATATGCAGGCTCCTATAAATCTAACCCAATCATGTAAAATGATTTCGATATACATGTTCCCAAAACCCCCTAAAGTAGTCACACATAGTTCCAAGGATTTAACCTGCTTCTAGGCAATATGTATGTAGGCTCCTTGACAATCTAACCCATTCATGAAAAGTGATTTTGGTATGTAGTTTCCCAAAACCGGTCACACACAATCCCAAGGGTTAATAGTTCCGATTCATTTTATAACACATAACTAGAAATGCACTCAAACTCATCATCATAATTTAGAAAAAAAATCCAAATTGACCAAATCACAATCATATGAGAAGTACACAATATTCAATAATCAAACCATGCATTACAAGTTCCATGGAAATTGGTGGACCATGTTCCCTTTCATGGATTGCTCCATACACACACATCAAGCAAATTGACATTAATTTATGCCAAACAATTTCTAAAATAAATACAACGTATCACAATTTCTAACCTAACGTATAATGCATCTCAAAAATGAAAGTCTCAAATGATGGAGACTCATTTCGTTTCACACTTGTTTACAAAAACACGCATACATCTATTTTGTGGAGACTTTTTCAAAGATACAACACATCTTTTGAGGGTTAATCAACCCATTCATTATCCCCAAAGAAATTCATTAAAAATGTGAAGTGCCATCCACTTCACTTGAAAAACATACCTACTACAATGTCGGCACGATGCTTGGATCCATCCACTTCACTTGAAAAACATACCTACTACAATGTCGGCACGATGCTTGGATCCATCCACGCTCCAAACTTTCCATTTTGCAATAAAGTTGAGGGAAATAAGGAATTAACACCTAACAATGTACTCAAAAGAGAAAATCAATGTCACTATTAAAATGTCAGAAATACAACCTCCTCTAACCACGTGAAAGTGTACTTTTTAAAGCCCGGTCACTTGTAAACTATAATGTAAAAAACCCCTTTCTCCAAAAAAAATTCAACAATCAGCATCATTGCGTACGTTTAAGACTTGTTAACTGCAATGCAGAAGAAATCCACTTCTTTATCCAAATACATTTTACAATCCACATCAAAGTGTACCTTTGATGCTTTTCCATTTCACTAGCTAACCACACTATAAAAAAAATCACTTTTAATGAAAGCATTATAGAGGGGGCCTCGAGATGGTGGTGGAAGAGTCAAATTCTAGGCCAAGAAGAGGGGGCCACCATCTCATTCTAGGCCAAGAAAATATTTCACACCATATTACTACAGTGTGGTTTGTAGTTATAAGATAAACAATGAGGAGAGACTTTTATATATAGTGTGGTTTGTAATTATAGGATAAACAATGAGGAAAGACATATATATATATATATAAGAGGTTTTTTTATTATTATCAAAATTTAGACTGTTTGGTCATGTTTATTGGTTAAAAAACTCAATCATTGTTTATATTGCCTTCAAGAAAGAAAATTTGGGCTATCAAAATATATGTTTTTGTTAAGCTTGGTATTATGAAACACAACCATTTTAGCGCCAACCTTCATATTGTAGAACACCATATAGACCCATGGCCTTGTGCATCCTTGGTGCAATAGAAATAAAGGCCTATTCATCCTACTAAGGCTCTAACGATTAAAGCCAAAATTAATAAGCTTCATTGAGTCGGTTTCTTCTTCCAATTGCTTGTACCACTTCGATATCTAATCTAGTCCCCATAAACAAGAAACAAGGCACCTTTCATGTATGTACTATTTTTTGTGATCTCAATAGGGCTTATCTAAAAGACAATTACCTTATGTTGTTTATGAACCAAATTGATGTGTGTTTGGATCACATTAATCCTTAATGGATGAATTCTCTTGCTACAATTAGATCTAAATACAACCCCAAGATTACCTCCACCACTATGTTGGGGGGGATTTGAATATAAGGTCATACCTTTTGGGTTAAAGAATGTTGGTGCCACTTTCCAATGGGGAATGCCATATTGTTTCCATGACTTGGTTAAAGTTATTCATGCTTATCTCTACAAGCTTACAGTTCGTTTGAAGAAATGACCACAACACTTGGAAGATATTTGTAAGGTTTTCCTTTGGTGTCGCAATTATAATATTCATTTGAACCCTGATTCAAGTGTGTGTTTTGTGTTACTACTGGCTACCTACTACTATTCATCATCTAGTTGAAGCACAATATCATTGTCGATTTGTTGAATGTTGAAGAAATCCTTTCCCAACCTCCACCCAAGGCTTTGCACCAATTGTAGAGCCTTCAAGACAAATCCAATTTATTTAGTCACCTCATTCTTGATAATTTTACATGTGTGTTAGGATTAATTAATCCTCCTTTGTACAATATAGTATATTTGGTCATTTTGCCTAACTTAGAGAGTTATTATTATTGTACTAGAGTCTGAGGGACACACCTCGAGGTTATCTGCCACTTACTGCATGTGCATGCATGAGTTTATGTGCCTCTGGGACCAATCCCTACATTATAGGATCCCACTCTGAGTGTCACCAGTAGCCTCCATTAGTTGTTTGTAGTAGGTAAGCAGTTATGCTGAGTTAACCTCTAGTTACAACTAGTTAGACCACTTTCAGTTAGCCTAGCGCTAGTTTTTCATGCATGTAGGGAGAGTGGCACCTTTTGTCCACCTACCTCATTAATTAACTGATTGTAGACTAATTTAGACTTCCGAAGTTAAACTAGTGAGCTCCAGCAGTGATTTAGACACACTAAGTTAGCTAATCAGTCAGTTAGAACTGATATATTCGAATCCTATCTTTAACATTCAAATTCAAAGTATTGTATTATAATCATTGTATTATTGATCAATGAATGAAGATTAATGTTGTGATTATCTGAGTAATTCTTGTCTGATTTATCTGAAATTTGTGGCATCAATTTCCTGTTCAGTGTACATTCTCTTTTATTATTCCACTGCATAATTCCCTTCCTACAACTTTCATATTTTCCTGTAGATGAATGGTTCACAAATTTAACGTGGTATCAGAGCCATGTTTAGGCTAGCAACAAACCTTGTCCAACCTCCATTGTGCACCAGAAACAACTGATTTCTCACATAATTCCTGCAATTATTTCCTTGCTAACTCTGGATTATGTCCAGAGAAGTCTCTGCAGGTGTGAAAAACTCTGAAAAAGTGCACATGTCAAGGTCACAAAGGCTTGAAATGACATATGATTGCGAATTGGTTTGTTTTGCAATGATATTTTGTAGGTACAACTTCAATATGGATTCGAGAGTATCAATTCCTCTTCTTACTCCATTCACAAGATATTTATAGTGGAAATTGAAGATGATTTCATCTCTAAATAGATAAGGTCAGTATGAGGTATCTATTGGAATTGGTAAAGAGTCTTATGAAGATGAAAATGACTAGCTAAATGACGGTGTTGCAGCTGCAACTGTTTTCCCAAATTTTTGAAATTTTGGACCCTCCTCTTAATTTTTATCTTGCCTAAAATTGTTTGGATCCATGAATTCTATTTTTGTTTTCCCTCTGCTACAAGTCTGGATTGTTTTGAGGTCAACTATTTTTATGCTTTTCGAAAAATTGCTTGTGTCTGCAAATGCTTTGGTCATAGAGTTTAAAGTTCGATCTCAAAAGGTTGTCCTTTGATCTGTGATTTCTTTCTTTGATATCTTTTTCGCCGTTGTTTCAGAGGTGAAACGAACTTTTCATCGCTGCCCAGCCGAAAGTATTTTGGAACATTAACATTTTGTTTAGTTTGGTTGATCGGAGGTCATTTAAACAATGCATCAGAGCCATATTTCCCTACAGGGCCGTCGTTGCGGAAGCTGAACGATGATTGTTCCGACGGATAGCGTTGACCTTTCCCATGCCGTGACGTTATTATGTTGACTTGTTGTGCGCTGTCAGAGGTTGGTTGAAGTTTGAGTCGGGGTTTTTGATCTCTATGACGCTGCTGTTTTGGAGATGAGACCAACTAAAAGACCATTGCACAACCTTAAGATTTTTCGAACACTTAACATTTTCATGATGTTTTTGTGCCATATCAGAAGATTTTACGACTTTGATCGAAGGTGGTAGTCTGATTGCTTTCCGCAATTTCGTCTCCCGAGCAAACTAAATGTTCTGCCATATAACTGCTCCATGTGTCGATTGTTTTGTCATGGTTTTCGCCGTTATGTTTTATTGGCCACGGAGCCCGTAATATTTCCATCTTTCACCATTGCGGCTGCGTATCGCACTAACCGCTCGACGTTATGTCGTTCCTTTCGCTGACAAAGAGTTTTTTTGCTCGATGCTTTAGTTTTTTGCCTTTCGACGTTGATAGACTTAATGGTCTCGCGGAATTCGTTGTCCCTCTGAATCCCGACGTTGTGGTTGTCAATTAAACTATCCTGCCGATGCTTTAGTGATTTTTTTTTTCTCGCCGGTGAAGGTTTTCCCACCTATTCTGTATCTGTTTTTTACCCTGTTTTATGGGCGGCAGAGGTTACATTTTCTATCATTTTAAGGTTTTCACGATGGGAGCACAGTACAGGGCCTCATTTTGATGATCAGTTTATTGTTAGTATGGTTTACATTTGTTGAAAAGATGCAGCCTGAATTAATGATGAATTCTCGTTTGACTGCAAATGGACTTAGGATATTCTTCAGATTACTGCTGCAAAGAAGACATAGCTGAAGGACAAAGCAGAAGGAAGTTGGCTGAAAAGTGATAGGCATGTATGTTCTGAGATCAACGGGCAAATAAAAGACAAAGTGGAATCGATAGCAACAGAGGCCCGGGCTTGGAAAAGATTCAACAGTTACCGAGCTGGTCCCGTTTATGAAGTACTCATAAGACTAAATCCGAAATGTAACATATTGCCTAAATCATGCGCACTGACAAACCGACAAAACTGTGAGATTAAAACGGTCGAGGATGCCGGAAGGTTAGGGGGCGGGGCAACCCAAAGGTTTTGTTGTTTTTGTATAAAGATAGGAAAGTTAGAGGGAATGCGGGCTTTTTCCCCGGAGAAACTTGTGAACTATTTGTTGTAAGAGGAACTACTTCGTTTTGCAATAATAAATTATAAATTTTGCTTGTTGGAGAAGGTGTTGTGTGGAATGTTCGAATGTGATAAAATGAACAATGTTGAAGGGGAACTATTTCGTTTTCAACTGTGTTTCATTAACTGTGAGAGCGTTCTAACTTTCTGAACCTATGTTCTTATCTGAATGTTCTCTGGTTTATTCTGTGATAAGTTCCACTATGGGTAATGGAGAGTTTAACGGTTGATGAGCTATCTTGTCATGTATGTCTTTATTCATGTTTATGTGTTTTGATTCTAAGAACAGTTATCTATGGTTTATATTAACATTTGAACAGAATTACATTACTCATGAGTTAATATCTTGCTCCCTAGGGACAGCTTAGTCAGTGTTGTATTTTCTAGTTGTGTGTGATTTAGATGTGAGAGAGTCTAAGACGAGAGGTAAGAACCTGTGCATCACATTGTGACCACTCCTTGCATTCTTTATCAGTTTGCATCTTAGATAGGCACTTGCATATCATACTTAAAGTCAAAAAATACAAAAATATACACGGTGGACCGGGCCACAACCGGTAAAACCTTTTATTTTTGTTACTTGACCCATGGTAGCCAGACCGCAAATCGGACGGATTCCCCACACCAAACAGTCACGGGCTAGTTGGGAACGTTGACTGGGGAGAATCCCTTTCTATTGTTGGCTGCGAATTTCTAGCCCTCAAAAGTGTATGGTTGGCCGAGGAAACCCGTTTTCTCGAGATTATTCCACCGATGACAGTTCAGAATGCAGTTTGTTTCCCAATCCAATTCCTGAATAGAAGGGTAAAGAGAATTTTTATTATGTGGACAACGAAGTAGTTAATGATCTGAGAAGACACACGAGGGCATATGTGAAGAATATTGGAGGATTACCAATTATCCCTGACTTGCCCAGAAGAGAATATAAAAATAAAGACCGTCCTATATTGGAAGACTCAGTGTTGGTTGGAGATTTGGAAGAACTGGTAGAAACAGCCTTACAAGAGGTGGTTCAGCCTTTGAATCAAGTGGGCCCGGAGACACCTTACTGTTCACCGGTCTGTATTCTTGTTCATTCACCACCCCACTCTCCACCCAAACTCATGGCAGGCGTAAACATAAATCAGCCACCCAACCCACCAAATCCACAACCGGCTTGGAAAGCCAGATCACCCTTGAACTTAACACCTCCATTGCACAACTTACCTCAAGCTTTCGAAAAGATGCTTCCCAAGTTTGATCGAAATGAGAAGATGTTAGTAGATGACCATTTGCAAAGTTTCTATTTGGAAATAGAGGGATTAAGGGCTAGGGAACATGAGGATGTATTTTGTAGACTTTTCCCACACACCCTTAAAGGAGCAGCAACATCATGGTATTTCGGTTTGCTTGCAAAATCTATCCCAGATTGGGTTACCTTTGAAAGGATTTTTAGAAGTAAGTATGCAACCCAAAAAACTCATGTAGCTCTCATGAAAGGACTGTGCACTTTGAAGAAAGAAAGAAAAGAGAAGGTGCATAGTTTTACCCAAAGATTCGCAGCTTATCTTAAGAATTTTTTTGAAGCTGACAAACCTTTGGATAAAGTCCTGATTGAATATTATACCTCAGCTCTAGGACCCGAGTTGGCCATGTTTTCCAAAATGAAGGACAAACCTAGGCAAGCAAAGACTTATGAAGAAGCAGAGAGAGTAGAGGCCTAAAAAGAAAGTATCGAGGATTATCCTGAATGGTCAGGAGAAAAAAATGTTGGGAGGAAAGCTTTGTTATTTACTAAGCCTAAAGAGAAGCAATCACCAGATTTCGAAGGAATGGCAAAGATGATGCAGGAGCTTTCCAACAGAATCATAGACTTGGAAAAGGAAAAGGAAGCCCAAAAGTTCTATAAGCCTTATTACAATAAAAGGGAAGATAACAGTCAATCCCAACCCCCTCCTCATAGCCCTGTATCTATGAACTTAATGGAGGTAGGAATGGATAACTTTTGCACTTTCCACCAACAACCCCATTCTGAAAAGAATTGTCCTCAATGGATAAATTCAATGACGTTGGTTATGAATCAGCTATTGGATTCCAAATTAACTGAAGATGATGATGAAGAAGGGAAAGACAACAATAAATCAATAGAAAAAACAAAAGGATGAGGCCATGGTTTTATGGGACTGTGTATCATTGTTTGATGCCGGGGAAGAAAAGGATCTGAGACACGAGGGCATCCTGGAAACAAACGTAACGACGAGAAGCCAGGGGTTGATTAAGGAAAACAATCTTATGCTCCTGAAGATCAAAAGACTTCAAAAGAATGTTAAGAAATTTCAAAACAACTCCCCAACTAATAAAATTCTGGAATTTACCATCACCAGTCAAAATCCTAGACAGACCAACATGTCTACTAAGCCCAATGAAGAAAAAATAAATAAAGTTAAATCGAATCTCACAGAACATAAGATGGATTATGACATTGTGGAGGATATCAAAAGGGTAAGGGCAAACATCTCATTATTTGAAATGTGCAATGTGCTGCTGTAGAAAGAAAAGCTATTGGAAGCACTTGAAGTATCAAAGGAGAGGCTGCCCATTGACAATCAGCCAGAAGAAGAAGAAATTGGTGAAGCAAGTATGGGAGGTAAGCCTAAAAGAAAGAATCCACCTTTTCTCCTTACTTTTGAAATTTTCAACCACACCATGCATAACTGCCTAGTAGAATCGGGGGCATCGATCAACGTCATGCCGCTGTCGGTCTGCAAAAATATAAATGGGCAACCTAAACCATCTACCTGGAGGGTCGTTCAGTTGGATAGAACGAATGTGAAAGTAATTGGGGAAATGGAGGATGTTCTTGTTCGCTTATCTTCAAATGATAAGGTATGTCAATTCATTGATATTGTGGTGGCTGACATACCGGAAGCCTATGGACTTGTTTTGAGCAGAGATTGGTTAGCAAAGCTGAACGGATATTTTTCCTCGGACTGGTCACATCTATGGCTACCATATAAAGGAAGCCCAAATCAAATTAAAGTTTTGAGGGAGCCCCACATGAAACCTAATGTTACTCAGCTCAAAGGTAAAAATGAACTAGTGGATTATGTTTTGGGAAACTACTTTATTGAGCTAGAACCAGGAAACTATTAAGCAGAAGAAGCCCTCGATACATCAAACACTCAGCCTGATCTCCTTCGATTTTCACAGGCTGATGAAATTGATTGTAAAATAGTAGAGTTAGCTATAGATGTAGATGTTAATTCTCACACAGTAGTAGTTAACGATTTTGGGACGCTTTTCTTTGACGGTTCTAAAACTTAAGAGGGGTCGAGAGCCGGCTGTGTCCTTATTGACCCTAAGAAAAAAAAACATTTTCTTTCATGTAGGTTAGAGTTTGAATGTACCAATAACATAGCTGAATATGAAGCATTAGTTCAAGGACTAAGAAAGGCAATTGAATTAAAGGCAAAAAATCTGAAAGTGTTTGGAGATTCTGAAATAATTGTAAAACAAATTCGAGATCAAATACATTGCATTTCTCCTCATTTAAAAGCTTATCAAAATGAAGTATGGGATTTACTTAAAGGTTTTAATGCATTTAACATTGTATCGATTCCAAGACTTAAGAATGCAGCAGCTGACTTGTTGGATACCTTAGCCGGAGACTTGTGCCCTCTAATAATCGGTGCTCTGTTGAATTGCTTTTCAGGCCTTTACTTCCAGATATGATTACCAATCTACAAGTGTTCGATGATGATCAGCAGATTATAGAATGCTTGACAAATGACGAGACCTTCAAAGGGGCAATTATTGACGATGAAGAACATCAAGCTGAGCTTAAATTCGATAATTTTATTTCTAAAGGAGTCAGGTCTTTAGAACGAATGTTTGATTTAAACGAGAAATTTAGAAGACCAACGAATGTGAAGACTCATAGCTCGTCTCTACAGTTCGAGTTGATTAATTTGGGGACTGAAATGGAGCCTAAATATGTGAATTTGGGAAAATGTTGCTTCCCAGGTGAAAGGAATAAGTTTATCATTCTTTTCAAACAATACAAATATGTTTTTTTCTGGACGTATGAAGATCTGAAGACATATGACACCAATATAATCCAACATGTTATCCCTATCAAATCTGGAATCAAGCCTTATCAGCAGCCTTTAAGGAAAATGCATCCAAAATTAGAACCTTTAATCCAGAATGAAGTTAAGAAACTATTGGATGCCAAAAATTTCTTCAAGGTTAGACACTCAGAATGGGTTTCAAATCTAGTACCGGTAAGGAATAAATCTGGAGAAATCAAGCTATGTGTGGATTTCAGAAACTTAAATCGCGCTTCAGATAAAGACAATTATCCTGTCCCACCCATGGAGTAGATATTGCAAATGGTTTTAAGTTTTGAACTATTCTCTTTATTAGATGGATTCTCAGGCTACAATCAAGTACTAGTAGCTAAAGAAGACAGACTTAAAACGACATTCAGAACCAGGTGGGGGACTTTTGCTTACAGAAGGATGCCCTTTGGACTCATAAACGTTGGAGCTAATTTCCAGAGGGCTATGGATATAGCTTTCTGTGGATTGATTGGCCACAGTGCTATAGTATATCTCGACGACATCACGATATTCTCAAAGAAAAGAGGAGAACACGCATTTCATCTAAAGTTAATTTTTGAACGCTGCCGAAAATATGGTATCTCACTAAACCCCAAAAAGTGTGTGTTTTCCGTTACCAAAGATAAGTTTTTGGGCCACGTGGTATCTAAGAAAGGGATCTCCATATACCCAGAGAGGATCAAATCTATCGAACAAATTCCTTTACCCCATAATAAAAAGGGCATGCAGTCATTTCTGGGGACGATAAATTTTGTGCGAAGGTTTGTGCCAGATTTCGCTCAAATTGTGAAACCTTTGTAGCAAATGGTAAAGAAAAGTGTACAATTCAAGTGGACTGATGTAGAGAAGAACACATTTAGTAAAATAAAGACAGCTGTCATGCACGCACCTTCCCTCAAAAGTCCATATTTTGAGAAAGATTTTATTTTGTACACTTTCGTGTCTGATGATTCACTAGAAGCTGTGCTTACCCAAAAGGAAGATGGGGGAGATGAATTCCCCATATCATTTATGAGCACCAGTCTACAAGGGGCTGAATTAAATTACCCAGCCGTGGATAAACAAGCTTATGCCGTGTTCAAAGCGGTAAAACAATTCAGGCCATACATACTTAAGAACCGGACAAAGGTAACCGTTCCACACCCAGCTGTGAGATCTCTTTTCATACAAAAGGAGTTAGGAGAAAGAAGAGGCAACTGGGTAACAGCTCTACAGGAGTATGACCTCAAATTCAAGCCAACTTCCATAGTTAAAGGGCAAGGATTGTGCAAACTAATGACTGAAAGTAAAGACAATGAAGAACAGAACTGGGAAAACAAAGCTGAGTTACATTTGATGGATGTATGTCCTCTTTTCACGGCTCCGGACTCCTGGTATCGAGACCTTGTACATTACCTTTAGGCAGGATTGTTACTAGAACATTAGAATTCTAAGCAAACAAGAGCACTACGTCTTAAATCAGCCTCATATCAGATTGTTGAAGGAATATTATTCAGAAAGAATTATGATGGAGTTCTTCTTAGATGCTTAGAGAAAGAAGATGCGAAGAAGGTAATGATAGACTTACATGATGGGCCTGCTGGAGGACATTTCTCCGAAGATACGACAGCACATAAAATTCTCAGAGATGGATATTATTGGCCCACACTGTTCAAATATGATTATGCCCATGTCAGAAAATGCAACATCTGCCAAAGGTGTGGTGGAAGACAAGTTAAAGCAACAGGACCATTAAAGCCTGTTATGATAACATAACCTTTTGAGCAGTGGGGGATGGACATCATTGGAGAGATAAAGCCAAATTCTTCCTTGCAACACAAATATATTCTGATGGCAACCGACTACTTCACTCGTTGGTTCGAAGCCATTCCGTTGCGTAAAGTAAATGAAGATGCGGTCATGGACTTCTTGCAAGATCATATTATGACCAGGTTTGGAGTTCCAATTTCTTTAGTTTTCAATAATGCTACTTACTTTTCCTCGATTAGATTAACTACATGTTCTCATGAGAAAGGAATTAGGTTGCATTACTCTGCTAATTACTATCCACAGGGAAATGGCTTGGCTGAATCTACGAACAAGAATCTGATTAGGATTTTAAAAAAGACGATGACAGAAAATTAGAGGAGTTGGCACTCAGCATTACCAAATGCTCTTTGGGCTGATAGGGTCACCCCCAAGACTTCGTTAGGTGTGTCCCCATATACCCTTGTTTATGGAAAAGAGGCCATTCTACCCCCTAATATCATGCTATCCTCTTCCATAATCGCTCAAGAATCCAGAAGATCAAATAATGAATTCTTGCAAATGAGGATACATAATCTTTTGAAGGCAGAAGAGTCTAGATCCAAGGCCAGAGAACATTTTAAACAACAACAGGAGGTAGTAAAGAGATGGTTTGATAAACACAAAGCTGGAACAAAATATTTTGAGGTGGGAGATTTGGTTCTCAAATGGGATCACCCTCATGATGAGAAAGGAAAACACACGAAATTTCAACAGTTATGGGTAGGCCCTTTCCAGATTGCGGCAAAACTTGGCCCCTCAACCTATAAATTGCAAGATTTATAGGGGTGGGAAGAGAACTTACCAGTAAATGGTTTAGTTCTCAAACCTTATTTTTCCTGATTTTTTGTTTTTGTTCTTTTGTTTTGTACATAAATAATTTGCTTTGTTTGTTTAATTTTGATTTATTTTATTTCTGTTGGTTTTAGTTAGATTGTGGTTGATTTCAATAAAAGAGGCAAACCTTTGGTTGCATGGAGAGCATCAGAATTCTGGATTAACTAAAATCCTTGATTATAAGACTGTGTACTATTGTTTTATCTGAAAGAATTTCTTCTAGTTTAACAGTTTTCCTAAATGGCTATGAACACATTGAATTCCTACTTAATCCTTCTAAAATAACTTAGGATCAAAAGTTTGGAATACTCTTTCGAGGCTCCATCCATCTCACATGTAAAATGTTCCAGGGGGTGACAGCAAAAGACCCATGGAAAGGAAGCAAGGTAAACGGTATATTGTATATAAATGATCCCATGCCAAGAATTGAATGCCAAAAGGTAGATAAGAGTCAAAAACTCCTATTAAAGCAATATGTATCAAAACAAAGTACTGAACCATATAAGTACTAAATTGCCAAAAGTTCTTCTTAGTTCGTGAGTTGAAAATACATCTCTCACACAAAAGGACACTATGGATAGAGGAGCCTGAATAAAAATTCAGAAAGAAAGGCATGCAGGAGGACTCATATGCAAAGGACAAAAGTCCAAAAGCACAAAAGTGCAAAATGGCATGGGAATTAGGAACAAATGAATATTTTTGTCTACCATATGTCACAATCCTGTGGTGTCCAAGCTGGAAGCTACCTGAAGACAAAGGTAATAAATAAAACTCATCTCCTAGCCTCAAAAGAGTTATCTTGACTTGGAAGTTTTGGTTTCCATTCTCCTAAATTGGACCATCATCAATGATTAAAAGTACATATATTTGCCATTCGGGAAATCTAGACATCTAGAAGAATTCAACATGTTGGTTTATTGTCAAATAGTTTGTTACTTAAGGAATAAATTGTCCAGAGATCTAGGTTCACCAGGTAGTCACCAAGTGTTGCAGCTGCAACTGTTTTCCCAAATTTTTGAAATTTTGGACCCTCCTCTTAATTTTTATCTTGCCTAAAATTGTTTGGATCCATGAACTCTATTTTTGTTTTCCCTCTGCTACAAGTCTGGATTGCTTTGAGGTCAACTCTTTTTATGCTTTTCAGAAAATTGCTTGTGTCTGCAAATGCTTTGGTCATAGAGTTTAAATTTCGATCTCAAAAGGTTGTCCTTTGATCTGTGATTTCTTTCTTTGATATCTTTTTCGCCGCTGTTTCGAAGGTGAAACAAACTTTTCATCGCTGCCTAGCCAAAAGTATTTTGGAACATTAACATTTTGTTTAGTTTGGTTGATCGAAGGTCATTTAAACAACGCATCGGAGCCATATTTCCCTACGGGGCCGCTGTTGCGGAAGCTGAATAATGATTGTTTCGACAGATAGCGTTGACCTTTCCCATGCCGTGACGTTATTATGTTAACTTGCTGTGCACTGTCGGAGGTTGGTTGAAGTTTGAGTCGGGGTTTTTGATCTCTATGACGCCGCTATTTTGGATATGAGACCAAATTTTGGACCGCTGCACAACCTTAATATTTTCCGAACACTTAACATTTTCATGATGTTTTTGTGCCATATCGGAAGATTTTATGACTTTGATCAAAGGTGGTAGTCTGATTGTTTTCTGCCATTTCGGCTCCTGAGCAAACTAAATGTTCCGCCATATAACTGCTCTATGCCCTGATTGTTTTCTTATGGTTTTCACCGTTATGTTTTATGGCCACGGATCCCGTAATCTTTCCATCTTTCGCCATTGCGGCTACATATCGCACTAACTGCCCGATGTTATGTCGTTCCTTTCGCTGACAAAGATTTTTTCTGCCCAATGCTTTAGTTTTTTGCCTTTCGGCATTGATAGACTTAATTGTCTCGCCGAATTCGTTGTCCGTCTGAAGCCCGCCTTTGTGGCTGTTAATTAAACTATCCTATTGATGCTTTAGTGATTTGTTTTTCCCCGCTGGTGAAGGTTTTCCCGCCTGTTCTGTATTTGTTTTTTACCCTGTTTTATGGGCGACAGAGGTTACATTTTCTATCATTTTAAGGTTTTCGCGACGGGAGCACAGTACAGGGCCTCATTTTGATGATCAGTTTATTGTTAGTATGGTTTACATTTGTTGAAAAGATGCAGCCCGAATTAATGATGAATTCTCATTTGACTGCAGACGGACTTAGGGGATTCTTCAGATTACTGCTACAAAGAAGACATAGTTGAAGGACAAAGCAGAAGGAAGTTGGCTAAAAAGTGATAGGCAGGTATGTTCTGAGATCAACAGGAAAATAAAAGACAAAGCAGAATTGATAGCAATAGAGGCCCGGGCTTGGAAAAGATTCAGCAGTTATCGAGCTGGTCCCATTTATGAAGTACTCATAAGACTAAATCCGAAATGTAATGTATTGCCTAAATCATGCACACTAACAAACCGACAAAACTGTGAGATTAAAGTGGTCGGGGAAGCCAGAAGGTCAGGGGGCATGGAAACCCAAAGGTTTTGTTGTTTTTGTATAAATATAGGAAAGTTAGAGGGAATGGGGGATTTTTCCTCGAAGAAACTTGTGAACTATTTGTTGTAAGAGGAACTACTTCATTTTGCAATAATAAATTACAAATTTTGCCTGTTGGAGAAGGTGTTGTGTGGAATGTTCGAATGTGATAAAATGAACAATGTTGAAGGGGAACTATTTTGTTTTCAACTGTGTTTCATTAACTGTGAGAGAATTCTAACTTTCTGAACCTATGTTCTTATCTGAATGTTCTCTGGTTTATTCTGTGATAAGTTCCACTATGGGTAATGGAGAGTTTAACGGTTGCTGAGCTATCTTGTCATGTATATCTTTATTCATGTTTATGTGTTTTGATTCTAATAACAACTATCTATGATTTATCTTAACATTTGAACAGAATTACATTACTCATGAGTTAATATCTTGCTCCCTAGGGACAGCTTAGTTAGTGTTGTATTTTCTAGTTGTGTGTGATTTAGATGTGAGAGAGTCTAAGACAAGAGGTAAGAACCTGCGCATCACATTGTGACCACTCCTTGCATTATTTATCAATTTGCATCTTTGACAGGAACTTACATATCATACTTAAAGTCAAAAAATTCAAAAATATACACGGTGGACCGGGCCGCAACCGGTAAAACCTTTTATTTTTGTTACTTGACCCATGGTAGCCAGACCGCAAACCGAACGGATTCCCCACACCAAACAATCACGGGCTAGTTGGGAACGTTGACTGGGGAGAATCCCTTGCTGTTGTTGCCTACAAATTTCCAGGCCTCAATAGACGGTGATAGAGCTTTTGGAAGGATATGTCTGGCTTTTTCTCCAAGCATACGCTACCTTATTAGTTTTGTTGAATATCCAAAGGATCTCTAGACAAAATTGGATAGAAACTTTGGTAAGTACAATGAGGATCATTCTAGCAATTTGGAGAGCACACCCAGCACCACAAGAGTTCTTCCTTCAAAAGTCTTGGCCTCTATTTTCTCAGATGAAGTTGTTCAAGATGAAGAAGAAGAAGAATCTTCAACTCAATCAATTCGAATCATTGAAAGTCTCCTTGAAGTGACTCCTTCTCTTGCTACTCCATAAGTTTATGAGATCAATGGTATCTCATATTCGTATATAGCTGATCTAGAAGAAGACATTCGAATCTTTGTTATTGAATAAAAACTCTCCTTCCATTCTACTCAGGCATTCTCCAATGATTCTTCTATTTTAAATTATGTGCAAAGTTTGTAAGTGATTGCTTCAGAAATGAAGAGGAATTCGATTTCTCTCCCTCTAATGTTGCTGCTGGTGTACAAAAAAGTAATAGTTTGGATGTTTTGGAAGAAATATAAGATTTTAGGAGTGATTCTTTCACCCTTATTGATCTAGAGATTCCAACAAATTCCTACATGAATGCTTGCACCTTTGTTGAATAAGGAGAAAATTGTGCATCTACCATCTCTGTGGAGCACTTGGAACCTTTGTTGCACACTCTTGGATCTGATATGACCTTATTTTGTTTGAATTTTAAGTTTCAAGAGCCACCACTCATGCTTGTATCTGTTCTCAACAATTTGGTGTGAAAAAACAAGTACCTCAAGTCTCTTTCAAAATTGTTGTTGGGGATTCAATGTTAGTTTTCTCTCAAGAGTTTGCCGATATTATAGTTTGTGAATCATTGGATATTTTAGAAGATATATCATATTATGGAGTTCAAGCATTCGCTCTCTATGGTCCCATGACTTCTCTACCTTCCTACTTAATCACATGCTCATCTCCTCATAATAATAGTAAAGACAGAGACATCTTGCATTTTCTTGGATACTTGCTCCTAACACCCGGAGATGATTTTAACTCATATGGTTTGATGTTCAAGGCTAGTTAAACATATAAGTTGCTTGGGTTACCTCACATGGTTCAAATTCTCAAGTACTTTTTCTCTCTCACCATTTGATTTCAGTTGCTCTACATGGGTCCAGTTTTCATCTAACAGTTGTATATGTTCCCAATTCACTTGAACATATTCCTCTTCTTCCAAAGGGGAAAATTCCTCCATACATAATCATTTAGTTTGGAGAGGTTCACATGCACAGTCCCAGGATGCTAGTGAACAGAAGAACCAACATTCTGCATTGTTGCTCCAAAGAGATGTAGATTGTAGAAATACTTTCACGAGTTTTTATTTAAAGATTGTTTCCTAATTCCTGCTTATTTTGAGTGGGGGGGGGGTTCCCATGAGGTTTTCCCCATTTTCCTTATTTTATTAAGAAATATTTTATTCATTTATATTGTATGGGTGACTTTTGGCCAAGTTTCTAGGGCCCAAGTTGTCCAAAGTTAGGATTAAGGGGGGCTGTTAGGATTAATTAATCCTACTTTGTCCAATATAGTACATTTGGTCATTTTTCCTAACTTAGGGAGTTATTATTACTATACTAGAGTGTGGGGTACACACCTAGATATTTTCTTCCACTTACTCCATGTGTATGCATGATTTTACGTGCCTATGGGACCAATACCTACATTATAGGATCCCACTTTGAGTGCCACCAGCAACCTCCATCAGTTGGTTGTGGTAGGTAAGCAATTATGTTGATTTAACCTCTAGTTACAATCAGTTAGATCACTTTCAGTTAGCCTAGCGCTAGTTATACATGCATGCAGGGAGAGTGGCACCTTTTGTCTACTTACCTCATCAATTAACTGATTGTATACTGATTTAGACATCCAGAGTTAAATTAGTGAGCTCCAACAGTGATTTAGACACACTGAGTTAGCTAATCAGCCAGTTAGAACTGATAGATTCGAATCCTACCTTTAGCATTCTAATTTTTATTATTTTATAATCATTGTATTATTGATTAATGAATGAATATTAATGTTGTAATTATCTGAGCAATTCTTGTCCGATTTATCTGAAATTTGTGGCATGAATTTCCCATTCAGTGTACATTCTCTTTGATTATTTCACTGCATAATTCCCTTCCTACAACTTTCATATTTTCTTGTAGATCAACGGTTCACAAATTTAACAATGTGCACATGGGTTTTTACATTTGTTGTGTTCTCATACCATTTGTATGGCATGACCAAACTCAACAATCCTTTAATGCATTAAACCATTCCCTTATATTTTCTCCTTTAATAAACCCTCTTGATTTTTATAAAGATTACACTCTCTACAACTCTGAATCACCTTTTATCATGGCTAGAGTGTTGGTACAAAAAGGGATGGATTGTTTTAAGCACATCATCGATTATGTTAGTAAGAACCTATCAAGTCCATCATTTTCATAAAACCATGAAGAGGAGGCCAAGAGGTCTTAAATGATCATCAAGTATTGCTTGTGGTGGTCACCTTTATGGGATGGATACTGCCCAAAATATCATTAGAGCTAGTTTTTTTTTACCTACTTTGTTTTCTAACCACATAAGCATTGTCATAATTTCTAGGTTTATGCCCCCAAGGTACAAGCTCCAGTACTTCCTCTTGACCTAGTAATTGTTGGTCTATTTTGCACATAGGGGGTTGATTTTATGGATTTTCTCCCTACATATAGTGGTGGTCATATGTGTATCATTGTGTACATTGACTATTTTACTAAGTTTGTTGAAGCCATGATGATGTTCAATAACACAATAGCCATGAGCAATTGCGTTTTCTTTAACCATGCTATCACTTGTTTTATCGCCTTGAAACAATTGGTTTCTCATCACAACATGTAGTCTACTGGGAGCTAGGTACACATTTAATGTTTGAGAACTGGATTTCATCAACCTACTATCCTTAATGGAATGTCTAAGTTGAGGCCATCAATGAAATTCTCAAAAGATGCTCTAATGGACTTGTTCGAGCTGCAACTGTTCTTCCCAAAGTTTTAAAATTTGGGCCCCTCCTCATCATTTAGAATTGCGTTGGTTTTGTTTGATCCATAACTGTTTGGTCTCGTTCTTACTTTGGTTGATTCTAAAGATGAATTTGCAACTTGTTTTTAGAGAATGCTTGTGTTAAGATTTTGTTGTGGGTCGCGGGATTGAATGTGGATTGCTAGCTTGAAACTCGTCAGATCAATTGCCCTTTGAGCAAACCATTGTCTCTGAGGTGAAACAGTTCAACCTTTGCTGATTTTGAGTTGTATAAGTACTTAAGTTTTCTTATGATCGGGCTTCATTTTTATCTTAAATCAGTGGCTGATAGCCTTTTCCCATCCGTCGTTGTGGCTCCCAATTTGATTTTCCATCCAAAGTGGGAATTGCCCCGACTGCCGATGTGCGTTAACTTCTCCGATACATGTCCGAAGCCTTCTCTCTTCCGCCATTGCGGCTGGGAAAGACTTTTACCTTTCGATGTCTAAACCTGGCCGACTTCCGATCTAAAGTTCTCCCGCTTGCATCGCGTGTCTTCAGCCTTCCCTTCTGCCGTTGTGGCTCTCAAAGTCATTGAGCTTCCGAAAGGGAAAGCCGTCCGACTTCCGATTCAAGGTTCTCCCGCCCACCGTTGAGTGCTTATAGCCTTTCCTCGTCTGCCGTTGCGGCTGGTCGAAGCCTTTGAGTTCCGACGTTTGTATCCTTTCGACTTCTGCCTTGGTGCTACGGGCCATTTTCTTGTGGAATAGTCGCTCAATCGGTAGAATCTGATGCTGTGTTTTGAAACGCCATTCCAATGAATGATGCTTGTCGATTGGTTGCAGGTTGGTTCGGGAGATCGGTCAAACTACCGTGGCATGGAGGAAGATGGACGGTTTGGTAGAAGCAAGTCTGAAACTAGTCGGATCGCAGGAAAAGGACAAAATGAACGATGATAGAGGAACAGCTCTGAAAATTCCGGCAATTATTCAGCCAATCACGAGCATGTGAGATAGAGGAATATGAAGCATTGAGGAACTGAAGGGTCATGCATTTGGGCGGCAGCCCAAGCGGTCTGCAGTGGTAGTTTAAATATTTGAAAGTAGAACTGAGAAGGGGCTTTTTCCCCTGGAAAAAAATTGTAAACCATTTTGCTTGTAAGAGGAACTACTTCGTTTTACAATCAGAAACTGCAACTTTTGCCTGCTGGAGAGAGCAAAATGTGGAATGTATCAATGCGACTAAATGAATAATGTTGAAGAGGAACTATTTCATTTTCAGCTGTGTTTTCATTTACTGTGAGAGTATTTAACTTCCTGAACTTATGTTCTTGTTGAATGTTCTTCAGTACCTTTTGGGATGTCTTCCACTGTGAGTAATAAATGTTGTTCATAAGATAATCGGCTATCTGGTTGTTTAAATATCTGTAATTGTTTGTGTGTCTTGAAAGAAGTGTCAGCTAACTATAACTCTTCATAATGCATGTACAAAATGTATTACTCACTTACAAGTGATAATCCTTCTCCTTAGGGATAGTTTAGGTAGTTAGTTTCTTTTTCGTGTTATCTGTGATTGGGATGCTAGTAAGCCTAAGACGAGAGGTAAGAACCTGCGCATCACATTGTGACTGCTTCTTGCATCTTATCACCCTGCATGGTTAGTTAGGCACGTGCATATCATACATTAAGTCAAAAATACAAAATTCACAGTGGACCGAGCCGCAACCGGTAAAGCCTTCGTTTTGTTACTTTGACCTACGATAGCCGGACCGTAAACTGGATGGATTCCCTACACCTAACAGTCAACGGGCTAGTTGGGAAGGTTGACTGGGGAGAATCCCTCACTATTACTGCCTGCGAATTTCAGGGCCCCAACAGTTTTGGCGCTAGAAGGAGGGCCTCCAGTGCATGGCTAGCCGAGGAAACCCGTTTTCCTAAGAATATTCAACTGGTAACAATACTGAAAGCAGTGGGTTTCATAATCCAATTCCGGAAGAAAGAGAACATCTATATTCTGTTGGCAACGAAATTGTAAATGATCTGAGAAGACATACCAGGGCATACGTAAAGAATATTGGAGGATTACCAATCATCCCTGAATTGCCCAGAAGAGAGTATAAAAAGAAAGACTGCCCTGTAACAGAAGACTCAGTGTTGGTTGGAGACTGGGAAGAGCTTGTAGAAATAGACTTACAGGAAGTTGTACTACCTTTGAACCAAGAAGGCCCAGATACCCCTCACAGTTCTCCCGCTCACACTCCAGTTGGATCACCTTCACATTCTCCACCTAGACTCATGGCAGGAGTGAATGCTAATCCACCACCTAACCCACCCAATCCGCCACCTGCATGGAGAGCCAGAACACCATTAAACCTTACACCTCCTTTACATGACCTACCTCAATCCTTTGACAAGATGTTGCCCAAGTTTGATCCGAATGAGAAAATACTAGTAGATGATCACCTACAAAGCTTTTACTTGGAAATTGAGGGATTAAGGGCTGGGGAGCATGAAGATGTGGTATGCAGACTGTTCCCGCATACCCTTAAAGGAGCCGCAACATCATGGTACTTTGGATTTCCTGCTAACTCTATCCCTGATTGGGATACCTTCGAAAGAATTTTCAGAAGTAAGTATGCAACTCAGAAAACTCATGCAACTCTCATGAAAGGGCTGTGCGCGTTGAAGAAAGAAAGAAAAGAAAAAGTGCACAGTTTCACTCAAAGGTTTGCGGCATATCTCAAGAACTTCTCTGAAACAGATAAGCCTTGAGACAAGGTTCTTATTGAATACTACACTTCAGCTTTAGGCCCTGATTTGGCCATGTTTGCCAAAGGTAGGGCCAAGCCTACTTTGACAGAAACCTATGAAGAAGCAGAAGTGGTGGAAGCTGAAAGAGAGAGCATTGAAGACTCTCCAGAACAATCTGGAGAGAAAGGTACAGGACGAAAAGCCTTATTGTTTACCAAGCCTAAGGAAGAAAAGTCTCCAGATTTGGAAAATATGGCCAAAATGATGCAGAAGCTTTCCAATAAAATCATAGATATGGAGAAAGAAAAGGAAGCACAAAAGTTTTATAAGCCATATTATAAGAAAAGAGAGGATAACCACCAGTCTCAACCTCCTCTGCACAATACTGCATCTATGAATTTAACAGAGGTAGGCTTGGATAATTTTTGCACATTTCACCAACAGCCACACTCTGAGAAGAATTGTCCGCAGTGGATAAATTCGATGACGTTGGTCATGAATCAGCTGTTAGATTCTAGATTGACAGAAGAGGGAAATGAAGAAAGAAAAGAAGATTCTGCTTCTACGTCTGCTAAAGAGCAGGAAGAGGAAACCATGGCTTTATGGAATTTTGTCTCACTATTTGATGCTGAAGAAGAAAAGACTCAGGGGTGCAAGGACGTTATGGAAACCAACGTAGCCACAAGGATCCAAGGGACGGTTAAGGAAGATAGTCTTATACTCCCAAAAATTAAGAGGCTGCAGAGAAATGTTAAGAAGATATTTCAAGACAAATCTTTGGCTGATAAAATTCCAAAGTTCACTGTCACCAGCCAAGATCCTAGGCAGAGTGACGCGCAGGCCAAGCCCAGTGAAGAAAATGATGAAAAACCCCATCCCATGGAGCAACCGATGGATTATGACATTGTGGAGGATTTAAAGAAGATAAAAGCGACTGTTCCACTATTCGAAATGTGTAAAGTGCCGTAGCAAAAGGAAAGACTGTTGAAAGCACTTGAAGCATCGGATGAGAGGCTGCCCGCTAACAATCAACCCAAAGAAGAGGAAGAAATTGGGGAAACCAGCATGGGAGGTAAGTCTAAAAGCAAACATCCACCTTTCCTCCTCACGTTTGAAATTTTCAATCATAATGTACATAACTACTTGGTAGACTCAGGGGCGTCAATAAATGTTATGCCCATATCAGTCTGTAAAAAGATCAATGGGCATCCTAAGCCATCCACATGGAGGGTGGTTCAATTGGACAGAACGGATGTAAAGGTAATTGGTGAGCTGGAAGATGTCCTGGTTCGTCTGGCATCTAATGACAAAGTTTGCCAAGTTATTAACATCGTGGTGGCTGATATACCAGATGCTTACGGTCTCGTCCTAAGCAGAGATTGGTTGGCCAAATTAAATGGATATTTCGCCTCAGATTGGTCACATCTGTGGTTGCCATACAAAGGAAGTCCGAACCAGATCAAGATTTTAAGAGAGCCTCACATGAAGTACAATGTTACTCAACTAGAGGAGAAGAATGTACCGGTGGATTCTGTATTGGGAAACTATTTTATTGAGTTGGAACCAGGTAATTACCAAGCAGAAGAAGCCAGCAACACATCTGATACCCATCCTAATCTCCTTCGATTCTCACAGGCTGATGAGATTGACTGTAAAATAGTAGACTTAGCAGTTTGGGCAGATTCATTTTTAGTAGTTAATGATTTTTGGACTTTATTTTTCGATGGCTCTAAGACACTAGAAGGGTCAGGGGCTGGCTGTGTCCTGATTGACCCACAGAAGAATAAACATTTCCTTTCATGTAGATTAGAGTTTGAGTGTACTAATAATACAACTGAGTACGAAGCACTGGTGCAGGGACTAAAGAAGGCAATTGAATTAAAGGTAAGTAATCTAAAAGTTTTTGGGGATTCTGAAATTATTGTGAAACAAATCTGGAATCAGATACATTGTATTTCTCCCCACTTAAAATCTTACCAGAATGAGGTATGGGATTTGCTGAAATATTTTAATGCATTTAACATTATTTCAATTCCAAGAATAAAAAACGCAGCTGCTGATCTATTGGCCACATCAGCTGCTAGACTCGTACCCACTAATAATCAATGTTCTGTTGAACTGCTTTTCAGGCCCTCTGTACCTGATATGATTACGATCCTACGAGTGTTCGATGATGACCAGCAGATCATAGAATGTTTAACGAATGATGAGGTGTTTAAAGGAGCGATCATAGACGATGAAGAGCATCAGGCAAAGATGAAATACTATAATTTCATTCCTAAAGGAGTCAGAACGTTGGAAAAAATGTTCGATTTAAATGAAAAATTCAGAAGACCACCCAACATAAAGACACATAGCTCATCGCTACAGTTCGAACTGATAAACTTGGGGACTGAAACGACTCCTAAGTTTGTGAATCTCGGCAAATGCTGTTTGCCAACAGAAAGAGACAAATTCATCAGTCTATTTAAACAATATAAAGATGTTTTCACATGGACATACGAAGACTTGAAAACATATGACACCAGCATCATCAAGCATGTCGTTCCCATTAAAGCAGGCGTCAAGCCATATCAGCAACCGCTAAGAAAAATGAATCCAAAATTGGAGCCGTTGATTCAGAGCGAAGTGAAGAAATTATTGGATGCTTGAGTCATCTTCAAAGTCAGACATTCTGAGTGGGTATCAAATCTGGTACCAGTAAGGAAAAAGTCTGGAGAAATCAGACTCTGCGTGGATTTCAGGAACCTAAATCATGCATCAGACAAAGATAACTATCCCGTGCCACCCATGGAGCAGCTGCTACAAATGGTTTCGGGTTCTGAATTGTTTTCATTATTAGATGGCTTCTCTGGCTACAATCAAGTACTGGTAGCCGAAGAAGACAGATTAAAGACAACGTTCAGAACCAAGTGGGGAACCTTTGCCTACAGAAGGATGCCCTTTGGGCTTATAGATGCTGGGGCAACATTTTAGAGGGCTATGGACATAGCTTTCTGCTGGCTGATTGGCCGAAGCGCTGTAGTATACCTTGATGATATTACAATATTCTCGAAGACAAGGGGAGAACATGCATTTCACTTAAGGAAAATTTTCGAACGCTGTCGTAAGTATGGCATTTCACTCAATCCTAAAAAGTGTGTATTCACTGTCACGGAAGGAAAGTTGTTGGGCCACATAGTTTCAAAGCAAGGGATCTCCATTGATCCAGAAAGAATCAAGGCCATTGAACAAATCCCCTTACCCCATAATAAAAAGGGGATGCAATCCTTCATGGGAACCATAAATTTCGTACGAAGGTTTGTGCCTGATTTCACCGAGACTGTTAAGCCGCTGCAGCAGATGGTCAAGCAGAATGCACAATTCAAGTGGACTGAACTTGAGAAGAATGCTTTCAGCAAAATTAAAACTGCTGTTGCACACGCACCTTCCTTGAAAATTCCAGATTTCGATAAAGACTTTATTTTATATACTTTTGCATCCGATGATTTGCTAGCAGCTGTGCTCACCCAAAAGGAAGAAGAAGGGGATGAATTCCCAATCTCCTTTATGAGTACCGGTCTACAAGGGTCTGAATTAAACTACCCAGCCATTGACAAGCAAGCTTATGCCATATTTAAGGTAGTGAAGCAATTCAAGCCTTATATATTAAAAAATCGAACCAAGGTAATAGTCCCCTACCCAGCTGTAAGATCCCTTCTCATACAGAAAGAGTTAGGAGAAAGGAGGGGCAACTGGGTAACAGCTCTCCAAGAGTACGGCCTTGAATTCAAGCCAACCTCTATAGTGAAAGGTCAAGGGTTGTGCAAATTGATGACTGAAAGCGGGAACAACGAAGAACAAGCATGGGAGGATGAGGCTGAATTACATGTAATGGATGTATGTCCTTTGTTTACAGCTCCTGAGTCTTGGTATAGAGACCTTGTACATTACCTGCAGTCAGGGCTGTTGCCGGAACATTGGAATTCTAAACAAAGAAGAGCTCTGCGTCTTAAATCGTCCTCCTATCAACTTGTTGAAGGAGTATTATTCAGAAGGAATTATGATAGGGTTCTACTCAGATGTCTAGAAAAAGAAGATGTGAAGAAAGTAATGTCAGAATTACATGACGGTCTTGATGGGGGACATTATTCAGGAGACACTACAGCCCACAAAATCCTCAGAGCTGGTTACTATTGGCCTACACTCTTCAAGGATGCACATGCACATGTCAGGAAATGTGATATTTTCCAAAGGTGTGGTGGAAGACAGCCTAAAGCAGCAGCACCCCTAAAGCCTGTGATGATCACGGAACCATTCTAGTAATGGGGGATGGATATTATTGGAGAAATAAAACTGAATTCCTCCCTGAAACACAAGTACATTCTTACTGCGACTGATTATTTCACTCGCTGGGTCAAAGCTATCCCACTGCGCAAGATAAATGAAGACGAAGTCATCAGCTTCCTACAAGATCATATCATGACTAGGTTTGGAGTTCCAGTTTCGTTAGTATTTGATAATGCTAAATACTTTTCATCAATTAAATTGACTGCATTTGCTCATGATAAAGGGATAAAATTGCATTATTCGGCTAATTACTATCCACAAGGAAAAGGCCTAGCTGAATCCTCTAACAAAAATCTGATTAGGATTTTAAAGAAGACTGTGGTAGAAAACTAGAGGAGTTGGCACTCAGCCTTACCAAATGCCCTTTGGGCTGATAGAGTCACCCCCAAGTCCACGATTGGAGTATCTCCATATACCCTTGTCTATGGTAAAGAAGCCATCCTTCCTCCCAATATCATGCTACCATATTCCATGCTAGCTCAAGAGTCTAGGGGGTCGGATGATGAAGTTTTACAAATAAGAATATATAATCTCCTGAAAGCAGAGGAGGCTAGATCTAAAGCCAAAGAACGCTTTCAGCTACAACAAGAGTCAGTTAAGAGATGGTTTGACAAGCATAAAGCTGGGACAAAAGACTTTGAAGTAGGAGCCTTAGTCCTCAAATGGGACCACCCCCATGATGAGAAAGGAAAGCATACCAAATTCCAGCAGTTGTGGGTAGGCCCTTTTCAGATTGCAGCCAAGATTGGTCCTTCTACTTACAAGTTGCAAGATCTGCAGGGGTGGGAGGAGAACTTACCAGTAAATGGTTTGGTTCTCAAGCCCTATTTTTCCTGAGTTTGTTTGAATTCTTCTGTCTTGTATATAAATAATTCATCTAGCTGTCTTTTGAGTCATGTTTTTTAGTTTGTTTTGTTGATTTCAAAAAAGGAGCAAACCTGCGGTTGCATGGGGAACATCCAAAATTTCTGGGTTTGATAAACGTTTTGGTATCGGACTGTGTGTTGTTGTTTATATGAAAGAACTTCTTCCAGTTTAGCAGTTTTCTCGAATAGCTCTGTGTGCATTGAATTCCTGCTTAACCCCTATGAAATAAACCAGATTCAAAGGGTCCGGAATACTATGTTGAGGCTCCATCCACGTCACACTTAAAATGTCTAGGGGATGACAGTAGAGGACCCATGGAAAGAAGCAAGGTGAACAGTATATTAAATATAAATGATTCCATGCCTAGAAACGAATGCCAAAAGGCAGATAAGAATCAAAGAAATCCTATGAAAAACATCATACATCAAAGCAGATGCTGAATTATAAGTACTAAACTACCGAAAGATCCTCTCCATCCGTGAGCTTAAACTTGAAGTACACCACTCACACAAAAGGGTACTATGGGATAGAGGATCCTGAATTAAAAATTCAGTAAGAAAGGCATGTAAGCAAACTCAGATGAAAAGGGACAAAAGTCCAAAAGCACAAGAAAAAGTGTTAAAGTGGCATGGGAATGAGGAACAAACGAATATTTTTGTTTACCATATGCTACAATCCTGTGGTGTCCAAAGCTATTAACCACCTGAAGACAAAGGTAATAATGAAACTCATCCTCTAGCCTCAGCATAGTTATCCGGACTTGACGATTCTGGTTTCCACTCTCCCTAATTGGACTGTCATCAATGATTAAGGGTACACACTTCCGTCATTTGAGAAATCCATATTGCTGGAAGAATTCAATATGATGCTTTTGTTGTTGAACAGTCTGTCACTCAAAGGTTGATCGCCCAGAGATCTAGGTTCACCAGGTAATCACCAATTGTTGCAGTTGCAACTGTTCTTCCCAAAGTTTTAAAATTCGGGCCCCTCCTCATCATTTAGAATTGCGTTGGTTTTGTTTGATCCATAAATGTTTGGTCTCGTTCTTACATTGGTTGATTCTGAAGATGAATTTGCGACTTGTTTTTAGAGAATGCTTGTGTTAAGATTTTGTTGTGGGTCGCGGGATTGAATGTGGATTGCTAGCTTGAAACTCATCAGATCAATTGCCCTTTGAGCAAACCATTGTCTCTGAGGTGAAACAGTTCGACCTTTGCTGATTTTGAGTTGTCTAAGTACTTAAGTTTTCTTATGATCGGGCTTCATTTTTATGTTAAATCGGTGGGTGATAGCCTTTTCCCGTCCGCCGTTGCAGCTCCCAATCCTATTTGCCATCTGAAGTGGGAATTGCCCCGACTGCCGATGTGCGTTAACTTCTCAGATACATGTCTGAAGCCTTCTCTCTTCCGCAGTTGCAGCTAGGAAATCCTTTTACCTTTCGATGTCTAAACCTAGCCGACTTCCGATCTAAAGTTCTCCCGCCCGCATCACGTGTCTTCAGCCTTCCCTTCCGCCGTTGCGGCTCTCAAAGTCATTGAACTTTCGAAAGGGAAAGCCGTCTGACTTTCGATTCAAGGTTCTCCCGCCCACCGTCGAGTGCTTGTAGCCTTTCCTCGTCCGCCGTTGCGGCTAGTCGAAGCCTTTGAGTTCCGACGTCTGTATCTTTCCGACTTCCGCCTTGGTGCTACGGGACGTTTTCTTGTGGAATAGTCACTCAAATCGATAGAATCTGATGTTGTGTTTTGAAACACCATTCCAATGAATGATGCTTGTCGATTGGTTGCAGGTTGGTTCGGGAGATCGGTCAAACTACCGTGGCATGGAGGAAGATGGACAGTTTGGTAGAAGCAAGGCCGAAACTAGCCGGATCGCAGGAAAAGGACAAAATGAACGATGATAGAGGAACAGCTCTGAAAATTCTGGCAGTTATTCAGCCAATCACGAGCATGCGAGATAGAGGAATATGAAGCGTTGAGGAACTGAAGGGTCAGGCGTTTGGGGGGCAACCCAAGCGGTCTGCAGTGGTAGTTTAAATATTTGAAAGTAGAACTGAGAAGGGGCTTTTTCCCTTGGAAAAAATTTGTAAACCATTTTGCTTGTAAGAGGAACTACTTCGTTTTACAATAAAAAACTGCAACTTTTGCCTGCTGGAGAGAGAGAAATGTGGAATGTATCAATGCGACTAAATGAATAATGTTGAAGAGGAACTATTTCGTTTCCAGCTGTGTTTTCATTTACTGTGAGAGTATTTAACTTCTTGAACTTATGTTCTTGTTGAATGTACTTCAGTACCTTTTGGGATGTCTTCCACTGTGAGTAATAAATGTTGTTCATACGATAATCGGCTATCTGGTTGTTTAAATATCTGTAATTGTTCGTGTGTCTTGAAAGAAGTGTCAGCTAACTGTAACTCTTCATAATGCATGTACAAAATGTATTACTCACTTGCAAGTGATAATCCTGCTCCCTAGGGATAGTTTAGGTAGTTAGTTTCTTTTTCGTGTTATCTATGATTGGGATGCTAGTAAGCCTAAGACGAGAGGTAAGAACCTGCGCATCACATTGTGGCTGTTTCTCGCATCTTATCACCCTGAATGGTTATTTAGGCACGTGCATATCATGCATTAAGTCAAAAATACAAAATTCACGGTGGACCGGGCCGCAACCGGTAAAGCCTTCATTTTGTTACTTTGACCTATGGTAGCCGGACTGTAAACCGGACGGATTCCCTACACCAAACAGTCAACGGGCTAGTTGGGAACATTGATTGGGGAGAATCCCTCACTGTTGCTGCCTGCGAATTTCGGGGCCCCAAGAGGATTATTGATAAGCACAAATCTAATTGGCATCTTATGCTCTTTCCCACTTTAGGCCTATACGAAGTTGATTAATAGTACCACTATATTTACACCTTTTCATCATATCCATGACACATATGTAGTCTTATATATCTATTGTGATATCCCTTCCCTCCATTTGTCCATTGAAATTTTACCGGACACTTTCATCTCATAACAATAACTATCGCATTGGAACATCTGGATGAAGATCACATAATGAGGTCATGAAAAAATGATAAAGAATATTATTACAATCATCACATTCACCCTTACTTGTTTCATGAAGGTGATATAAGCATTATACAACCAATCTCATGATACCCTTAGTCGTAGAAAGTTTGAATCCTTATGAAAGGGATCTTACATCATTAAATGTTGATTAAGAAAGGGGGATTTTTGCTTATCGATATGGATGGTGAATTTATCAAGAACCTACACAATGGTTTATACTTGAATACATTTTACTTATTAGAGCATCTACATCAATAATACACTCGTATATGTTGTTGTATTGTTCCATGTGTATAGTTATTTTCTACAGGAAGCAATTTTCCTGCCATTATTTCATTACCCTCATTGTTGATCCCTTTGATATAATTATTAAAACTAAAATATAAATTACATATACCTTCTTATTATGCTTCATTTTCTTTTATTTCCATTCATCTAAATGTTTTTAGGAACCCCTGTACATTTGGGTAGGTTCCTAGCCCATCCAGTTTTTCATTTGCCCTTACTTGGTAACAGTACTCTATATCTGCAGTGGTCGGCGTGGATTAGTACACCATTGCATAATGGGCATCTACAGTGTTGTTTTCCATTAAGTTTTGGAGTCTGTATTCTCTATGTCCTAGTGTTTATCCTTAGGGTCATTCACTAAGCTCTCAAGTGGTTTGATTACATTGGTATTCTTTGTTGCGCCGAGAGGCGCTCTACAGCCCAGTATGGGGGAGATCTTGTCACGTGATGTAACGTGATGTAACGTTACTAACATGTCGGCAAAAAATAATAGTGAAAGTGAATATTATGGGGGAGATCTTGTCACTTGATGTAACGAAAATAATAGTGAAAGTGAATATTATGGGGGAGATCTTGTCACGTGATGTAACGTTACTAACATGTCAGCAAAAAATAATAGTGAAAGTGAATATTATGGGGGAGATCTTGTCACATGATGTAACGTTACTAACATGTCTGCAAAAAATAATAGTGAAAGTGAATATTATGGGAGAGATCTTGTAATGTGATGTAACGTTAGTGAAAGTGAATCTTATGGGAGAGATCTTGTAACGTGATGCAAAGTTACTAACATGTGTCGGCAAAAAAAAATAGTGAAGATGTGGGGATCTTTCCATTCAACTGGTTTTTAGACATGTGTAACCTGCTTAAATATACACATTTGCTTATTTCTTCCGGGATTGTTCCACTAAGTCTGTTTTTGGAGACCAACAAATACATCATCTTTGTGCAATTCCCTAGAGATGAGGGAATCCTTGCACTCAAGTTATTGGATTGCAGATACAGTCCCTGTAAGTTGTGCAATGAGACTATTTCCACTGGAATGTTTCCACTCAAGTTGTTGGACCTGAGATATATGATCTCTAACTTATGGAGCGAGCCCAATTCCACAGGAATTCTTCCACTCAGATGGTTGAAACCTAGATATAGGCGCTCTAAGTTCTGCAGCAAACCCAATTCCACTGGAACTCTTCCACTCAAGTAATTGGAAGAAAAATCAACAGACCATAGCTGAGTACAATTACCCAAAGCTTGAGGGATGTGACCAGTGAGATTGTTAACATAAATGTACAGTTCTTTCATAGATGTGCAATTGCTTAGAGAAGTTGGAATACTTCCAGTGAGAAAATTGTTGCCTAACTCGAGATATTCCAATTTAACTAGACGACCCAATTGTGTTGGTATGGTACCTGTCAAACTATTATTTGAAAGATCCAACTTATGCAATAAGGAAAGGTTGCGGATAGATGGCGAAATAGTACCTCGCAGACTTATTCCAGGAAGGATGAGGGCAACCACTCTTTTAGACTTGTGCTGTGTGCAGTAAAAACCATTCCATAAGCATACATTCTTTGAATTCTCAGCTGTCCAGTTGGACAGCGATCCTAGTGGATACAATTTGATCCATTAAACATAATTGGTTTTATGATTAACCAGAAACACGCGGAAACTTGTAAATAATACATTATTCATGAGCAAAGCTGAATGCTAGAAAGAAATTGATCCTTGTAACTTTAAACATAGGTTCGCTTTCCTTATTAAAACAAATTCAGACTTTTCAAATGTTTTCTTGCAGGATTACCTTAAACTCACCAATACAAACGTATTTTCCAAGGAGAGAAACCAAGTGCATAATGATCCTGTCACAGATTAACTATTAACCTGCATGCCAGCCATTCAGAAAATCGATGGCACAAATTTTGCAAATCCTAAAGTGTAAATTTACTGCAACATATTCCACAAACACTCACGTGAAAATCTGGAAGATTGGAGGTGAATAAAATTTAAGATGTAAATATATTTTTATTTATAATTTTAATTACAATATTTTTTGGTTTGAATGCAGATCGAATCAGCATTAGATAGCTTTGTTTGTATAGTCAAATAAGAAATACAAACAAGAATTTTTTTTACAAAGTTTAAAATAGACAATGTGATATTTCTGTAAGTAAGAAAGCTACAGATTTTTAAAAGTGACGGTCTCTGAAATTAACATTAAACCTTTAATAAACTTTCAACTTGATATACATAAAATTGACCTTAATAACATTAAACCTTTAAAAGTGTCTCTGAAAAAAATTACATAAAATATTATTAAACTTTAATTTAATAAAAAACTTTAATACATTTTTTTTATTAAAAATAATAATATTACAATTATACAGTAGACATTATTTTAATAATAATATTAATAATATTACAATTATACAGCTGACATTATTTTAATAACAATATTACACTAAAGGAGGTTTGCACCTTGAGAGATTTGATCCCTCTCGGCACTTGATATAGCCTAGGATTTGGATCTAGGCTGGTTACATTTCAGTGCACGTCATTGGCATTCTTTTCTAAACTTTATTTCATTTTTTGGGGCAGCCCTATGATAAAGTCATTTGTTATAACTTTCCATTTCCAGTCTAGAAGTGGAAAAAGTTGTATCAAGCCTATTATATGTTGATGTTCATCTTTTACCGGCTTACTTTCATGGCATATTTTAATTTATTATGGAATATCCTTTTTCATTCAAGACCAAAACATTATTTCATTTCTATAGCAATCATCTTTTGTTAGATTTGTCGATTAGATATCATGAGTGTTATGCATTTCATCAATGATTATGATTTTTAGATCTCCTAAGTTAAGAGTGCACAACAGGGTATTTGTTAAGGATTCTAATATTATACTTAAGTATAGTATTCTAGGCGATTTTTCTGGATTGAAAAAACAAGTTTATAGATAGGTAGGCGAATATTAAATATGAAACATAAAATTAACACTGAAATGTATAAATTTTGGCGAATATTATGATAAAAAAAACATATTTTATGTAAATATAGGCGATATTAGACACCAAAGAGCAAATTTTATTTTTTTTTAAAACCAAAAAAATAGCCAATTGGCGAAATTTCACCACCAAAATTACCTTGGTGTACAATCTATCCTTATATATCAATAATCTTTTTTCATTTATTCGATAGCAAAATTACACACAACTTTTCAACATAGAGAAAAAAAACCAACAATTTGATCATTTATTTTCATTTTTCTCACAAGCTTGGTGTGAAAGGAATATGCTTGAGAACGAATAAGAACACCAAAATCAAATAGCTAACCAATGTGTATAGTGTGAACCCTTACTACAAACATCACATAGCTTTAAGAATCACTTTAAGTCTTCTAAAATATTAATGATTTAGGTTAGATGAAATCAATAGTTTTGTGTATTTATGCCATTTGTAAGTGGAAAAGTAATAATTACCATCCATGAATAATAAATTGGAACAAAAGCTACACTAATGTATTCAGACTCATCATCATATGTTCTTGACAAATGGCCCAAATTAGTGAGAAATTGGACCATGGTCCCCATGAGTTGGACAAATCATGTCCTCATTGGTTTATATATTCCATGGATTAGTTCATTGTACCCCATAAAATTCCATGGATTGTGCCCCATCTAAAAAGACATAGAACAACTTATCATAGGGCAAGATGCATAGGTCGTGGATAAGTACAACATATAATAGTGTAGCCTCGATGGTGTATAACAAATTGCAATACAAGCAACTCAAGATATGACATATAAATAACCACAACGACTTCACTTCATGGTTGTTTATTGAAACACGCGCACATTCTTTTCAACTAAAAGTTTAAATGTTGGAGAATTTTCCAACGTCCAACACATTTTTGGAGAATTTACTTTAGAAAGTTGATTAAATATATCCAATTCCACCTTAAAAAAAACATATATAATACATTGTCGGCACGATGCCCATGTAACTAAAAGAAGGAAAAAAATTGAGGGAGCCGTAATCTCTCCATCATGTTCAAAGAAAGAGGCATCCTTCGCTCAATTTAGAGCAATTGTTAGAGGTGAAATAAAATAATCATGAACGAGATTTCTCCAAGGCTTTGAAAGTAAGTAAAGTAAAGTAAGGGGTAGAGCAACATTGGAACTGAAATGAGAATCATTTCCATTCTCTCCTCAACCATCACTTTAGAACAAGGAAGATATCAACAATAACTTGTCTAAAACTCTAGCATCCCAAAGTGATCATCGTGGGTCAATTTGTTTTGGAACCACATCAAGAGTTGCTCATGGCATCCTACAAAGATAATCACATCTGCGTACAAGACTAAGACAAGTGGATCAGATCCATCAAAACACAAGAATAAATCCACATACATCTCAAGAATAAAACTTGTCAATGATGATTATAGTAATATTTTTTTGAACAAAAATATTTTTTGATGAGGACACTAAACCACAAACTAGGGAAATGGATGGTGAAAACTCATAAATTGAGAAAAATGGCTAGTTCGACGAAACCACAAGAATGGATTTTAATGGAGAATATGGGAGAGAGGTCAATCCTACCTTGACATGAGCTAAATGAGGATGAGAACCAAACTCTACACCAGTTGCACACCCAACAACAATAATTCTTCATGTATAGACATAACATGAATGCAATTAAAAATACAATGCAAGAATAAAATATTACCCACTAATCATGTTTTTATGAACCCTAATAATAGATTTGATAAGAATTCATGATTATCTTCAGTCCCGTCCTATTGATTCTGGAAGAAGTAGAATTATATTTGACAAGGTGTTAATCATTTCTAGGAAAGAGAAAGGAGGTAAAGGAACTAACTAAGTTCAAGTGTTAAGGATTTATATTGTCTACATGCCTGAAAAGCTTGTCCAGGAAAAAGTGTCATTACATCTAATACAGAGTTATAAAAATAGTGTCTTCGGTCATGTCAACGTTATCCTTCATTTAATATCAAATGTAGACTTCACCATATGCCATGATCAAGCAAGTTATTAAGAAGCAGGACGATAGAGAAGCAAGTTTAGCAGACATCGCATATCGACTATGTAGTGTCTTGAAGCATTGATTTGGGGAGCTCATAGACTATGGGATTCTCATGATAGATTAAGTTGACATTCAAGTAGAATATGTCCTATGTCCACATAGAAAAGCACTTCAATGAGACACGACAACAATTTGCTTAAACCCCTCAGTACGTGAAATGCACAATTTTTCGTGAGTTGTGTCCTCAAAAGTTTGAAGGAAACAAATTGGTTTGCAGGAGGAGAAGTACAAGATAGCCCAAGAAAATCCCTCACCGCCCTATAGGAACGAAAAAAAAGAGAGAAAGATATGTGCAACAATAGAGAGCTAAAACACGGGGGATTCGCCCCGTTGAGAAATATCTTATCATGTTCATTCATAAAGGGGGGTTTTTAANTATTGGGGGGTGGGGAATAGGGTATGGGGGGTTTATGTGTATTGGGGGGTATAAAAAGGGGTTTCTATTAAAAATAAGGTTTTTTTAATTGGAAATATGTATTGGGAGGGGGACTCGACAAAAGGATTTTTGTAAGTAATTATCAATATCTAGTGAAATTAGGGATATTCTTTAATATCCCGTGAATGAAGGCGCTATGACATGGTTTCATTAAGTGAAGACTGTTGCTGGAAATTCTCACCTCCTGCGGACAGGAGCTGTTTCCTTAGCTTGAATCCTTCACTGCTAGAACAAATGTGTGATAACAATAAAGGGAACTTTTCCTAAGATAAATAGATGTTTGGAATGAAACTTTCACCTGCAATAGAGTGTAATGATCCAACCTTCAAGAGTTCCAGATATTCACAGTTACCTGCAACAAAACATCACAAAGTACACAAGATAAAAAGTACCAAAATCAATCTATTATCCTATATCAAAGACTAAGGAGTTTGATAATACATCAGTGATTGAAACACAATAAGATTTATGGAAAACAAACTTTTTATTGCATAGTCAAATAAAGAGAGAGTTTACAACCATTATGCCTTAGTGTTGTGATTCCTCCTCTCATGCCAAGTCTTGTCCTCAAAGCTTCAACTTGCCTTCCTTATGCTCTCCCTAGATTTGGCCAGAACTTTGGTGCAACAACATAACTTTCCTCGTCTTACCCATGGGGGGTGAACCAGTAAAAGGAGTCTCTTGAGAACACTAATTATACCAAGGATTTCACTCTCTCACCTGGACAGACACCTACTGTGTTTTGTTTAGTAGCCTTGGATAAATTTACTCACACAACCTATTCCAATACTCTAAAACCTAAGGTTGTTGATGTACCCTATCAAATAAAAATGTGTAATTCATTTTAAATCTTGCGTTAATTTTAGAGGTTGTGATTACTCAGAGGAAATGATTGTGCGACCAATGATATTATGACTCAGCAGTGAATGCAAATATGCACACCTAACAAACAATGCCAAGTGCAATTTTGTCTTTAAATGTGAAAACGAGGTATGCCACTACATGAGATGCATATTTTTCCTTCAAATGATAATGCAACAACTCCTATATGAAAATATGACTAATAATCAACTAGGAAAACCTAATGCAAGAACTATGCAAATGCAAAAATGCATAAACATACCAAAAACAAAATATTTTTGTATTTTTAAAATAAATGATATGTAAATGCAATGAAAGACTCTACAACTCCCAGAACCTGCATCAACTATTAGATAGAATCCAAGCAAGACACTGAGATAAGAGAGACCCAATGCACTAATACCAAAACAAAAAGGAAAGAGATGAAAAGAACAAATTTTAACTAAAAAGCAAATAAGAAAGGTCTCTGGTAAGAAACAGAGGCAGTAGACAGACACTAATAACACCTAGGAAGACTCGACAACATTCAAAATTCACCTAGAACCTCTCAAACATCCAAATCACATTCAAAAAACAAGCATACGCAATTGTTTGTAGAAAACCTACATGTATACACGGCTGTTCAAATAAAACGTGTGTGTATACGCAGCTGTGAGGAAAAAACTCACGTACGGGAAGAGAAAGGGGGTAAAATGATAGGATAAGCTCAAAATTACTTCGACGAAACACTAATGGGAAAACATACTTATGGACCCGACACAGAAACACAGAGAAACAGAGAGAAATTCAAGCACATTGTGCACCCAATACCCAAAGGAAAAAAAGGAACCTCCCCAGTGGAGTCACCAATTCCGTTACGGAAAGAAACTTCCTATGGCTTGGGGTAGACCACAATAGACTGAATAACACCATAAATCAATCCGTTCCAATATGCAAGAGAAACAAATGTTGCTAACACTAAGGGATATGAAGCATACCTTATTCTGGATGGTTGATGTAGATCCCTATTGAGCTTTTCCAACATGCTTGTATTCACAATTTTCTCTCAATAACAACAAACAAGACAAGCATGCTATATATCAAAGTGTTAGACCTACTCTACCATATATAAAACTATCATGTATAAGAAAATATAACTACATACATGGATAAAATACACATAGTTATACACATGTAATGGATGAGAAATGGATATTTCTATTAATAATAAACAAAGATAGAACAATGAAAAACTCTATTGGCACCTCGTCGAAACGAAGAAATCGAGTCCTCCACATGGGCCTCCACCACTTCAATCCTCTATCTCAATGGAAAGCTTACAAGAAAATGGCAAGCTTGGGAATAGCATCAATGTGTGCTCCAAATGGACAAATGGGTGCAGGCTCAAGGATAAACAAGTGAGGCAACAATGAACTATAGTTTCTTTGCTCTCCAAAATTCTCCTCCTTCAATGCATCCAAGAGGCTCAATATATAGCCCTCCAATGGAAAATGGAGGGTCGAGTCGGCGTGTTTTCGAGGCATATGGAAGGCCAAGAGTCAATTTATTCGGGACTCATTAAGGAAGGCCAAGCGTACCTTATTCTGGATGGTTGATGTAGATCCCTGTTGAGATTTTCCAACATGCTTGTATTCACAATTCGCTCTCAATAACAACAAACAAGACACGCATGCTATATATCAAAGTGTTAGACCTACTCTAGCATATATAAAACCATCATGTATAAGAAAATATAACTACATCCATGGATAAAATATTCATAGTTATACACATGTAATGGATGAGAAATGGATATTTCTATTAATAATAATAAAAGATAGAATAGTTACAAACTCTGTCAGCACCTCGTCAAAACGAAGAAACCGAGTCCTCCACATGGGCCTCCACCACTTCAATCCTCCATCTCAATGGCAAGCTTGGGAAGAGCAGCATTGTGTGCTCCAAATGGAAAAAGGGATGTAGACTCAAGGATAAACAAGTGAGGCAACATTGAACTATAGTTTCTTTTCTCTCCAAAATTCTCCTCCTTCAATGCATCCAAGAGGCTCAATATATATCCCTCCAATGGACAATGGAGGGTCGAGTCGGATCATTTTCGAGGCATATGGATTGCCAAGAATCAATTTATTCGGGACTCATTAAGGAAGACTCCAATTTTTTTTGTTTTTATGCACTTTTCCTGATGTACGGGGGTATTGGCTTAAAAGTTGTGTGTAAACGCAGGTATTAGATTAAAAGTCATGTATGCAAATAAACAAGTGGTTTTTAAGGATTTTCTTGGATCATCAAAGTATAACTTGAGAAAGGGGGGTCCAAGGAGTTTGCAGAGCGACATGGAAGGCCATAAAGGTGTGATCTACTAAGTGTGGTCAAATCAGCTATAACAGTAGTGTTGCGATCATCATAAGAGATGATAAGGTGCTTAAAGGGAACGTTATGTCTAGGGGTTGTTTTGGAATTATGTAGGAGCCAAGACTACATTTCATGTGCAAGGATATGTTAGGGGGATTGACAGGGTGATGTGGAGATAGGTGCAGATCTAGACTAAAGGGTATCTATGGTTAAATTTAGTCTCTCAATTCTTCCTATTATTTCTTCAAGCTCAAGATTCAAATCAAATTCAGTCTTAATTGACATATATTTTGTCAATTATGAATTTCAATTCTTGTATTTCAAGAATATAGGAAACCAAGAGTACTTACCTGTCACAGAAAATCGTGACTTTGCCTCTTGCTGCATTTTGTGCAAATGATTTCTGATTAACTACCATGCACAGGTTAATGTTTCGACCTATACTACTCTATAACTACCAACATCTGGTGTCGATCTTACAATCCACATATCCGTGACTTTGTCTTTATAATCATCTGCGTAGCTCTCACTATAAATTGTGATTCTACACTGCTTCCATTGCATCCAGTGCTAGCATCGTCACACGATCATCTGGAACCTGATACAGGATTCTCATCGAAGTTGATCATTATATTGATCAATTCAATTAAGGATCAAACCCCATTAAACAATTGGCTATCTCCTTCAATCGATGAATTAGAGAAGTAATAAAACCTGTAATAGCCAATTGATTTCACAGATTTTAATAACCTAGGAAATATGCTGGAAATTTAATCATAACATTCACACAGTCATGAAATTATTAGAGCCATGAATAGATTTGAATTCTTTGCATTCAATCTCTGCACTAGAACTACAAAGAGTTCTTCAATTCCTCTCCAAAATTAACTTTCTAATCTCCTCCCCTCTACTCTCTCGACCTTCTCCTATTTATATCTTTCTCATTGATCTGGATTTATGCAGGAACGCAACAGAATACCCAAATAACCATAGAAACAAATATGCAGCGGAAATAACACTTCATTTCATTGATCAAAGAACTGAAACTTGTTTACATACAAAATGGAAATAAACTAGCTAGTGCTGGTAGCTTATCTCTGAGAAGAGATGTGGCGGCTACATGCCTCTAAACTCTCTGTTACAATGAGGCTCGAAGGCCTATATATATTGAGAAACAATAGAAACCCTACACATCCAAAACCCTAACCCTAGGAAGTGAAACACCATAATGTGGGCCCCGTTGGGTAACTTGGTACATCAATTTCCTGGGGTCGTAACTTTGGCATACTACCTCCATTTGATGCGCATGATACATCATTATAAATATCTCTTCAAGGAATACATCCATAAATAAAAAATACTAAGTTTAAAATGATGTCATATTTTCCCAACCATTCGATGTCGAAAAAACATCGTTTAGGGCCTCAAAACGGCTCTAGAAGTTTAGGACCCGAAAACTGCCAAAAATAGTAAATTGTGCTACAATTAAGGAAATTGGAAAACTGAAAGAAACAATGGTGGGGGTCCAAGTGGAATAGGTGGGTGGCCACCAATATCCTCCTGATCATTCCTCCCCCCTTAAGAAGCAATGGTCCCCATTACATTGAGCTCCTCCATGAGATGAGGAAACTTCTGTTGAACTTGGTCTCTGGTGAGCCACTTTCCCTGGTGAAGGAGTTGGCTTGCTTTGACAACTCAATATAGTTGGATCTTCTGCTAGTGGGTTTTTCTTGATCTGTTTGTCCATAATCCAATCAGTTCTAGCTTGTTCCATGCAGTCGGGGTTTAACTCTGTTGGTGTGAGCTGTTCTGCCACGTCTGATGTGTCCAGCAGAGGTGGAAAGTAGGGCCGAAGGAGGTCCACATTGAACACTGGGTGCAGACCAAGGAATGGTGGAATACTGATATCGAAGGCATTGTCCCCGATAGCCTTGGTGATGGTGTATGGCCCATATCAGAGAGGGCGAAGCTTGCGGTGGGGTCCAATGAGGCGCTCCTTCTGCAAATGTAGCCACACTTTGTTTCCCACCTAGAAGTTGTGTTGCACCCGATGCTGATCATGCTACTACTTGTACTTAGCATTGGATCTATCCAATATGTCATGAACCTGTTGGCGAATGTGGTAAATGCGCTCAACGAAGTTGTTCGCCTTAGAAACTTCAGACTGGACATGAGCTAAATCAGCCTGAGTAGCTGCAAATGGCATGGCTACGTCAATGGGACATAGTGGCTGGAATCCCAAGCCCACCTGAAAGGGGCTATTGTCGATGGAGCTGTGGAGGGCCCGATTATAGCTATGTTGTACATAAAGGAGGCTCTAATCCCATGTGCGTGGATGATTTGAGTTGTACATGCGCAGAATGTGTATGATCATCCGATTGACGACCTCTATCTGGCCATCAGTATGGGGATGGAAAGTTGTGGACTTTGTGAGCTTGGTGTCTAACATTGACCATAGGCTAGACCAAAATGTACTAAGGAACCTGCTATCCGGATCTAATATTATAGACTGTGGGATCCCAAAGTGTACCCACACTCATTCAAAGAAGAGTTTAGTAGTGGATTTTGCTGTGATATTCTTCTTGTAGGATTCCATTATGGCCATCTTTGAGAATCTGTCGACAACCAAAAACACACAGTTATTGCCGTGCTTAGTAGAAGGCAGGCCCAACATATAATCCATGGAGATGGATTCCCAATGTCAACTAGGGGTAGGAAACAGAGTACAGGGGCCTTGCTTCTTGATGGACGGTTTGGCAATGGCATAGGCAGTGCAGGATCAGATGTACTTCCCGACGTCCTGTCGAAGGTTCGGCCAATAGAAATACTTCTGCAGTATTGCCACTATTTTCTCGACCCCGAAATTCCTAGCGACGCGACTATAGTGCACTTCCCAAATCATCTTGGCACGCTCGCTTGAAGGAACACAAAGGTGTCCCATGTGACATAGTAGTGCATCCTGGAGGTGAAAATTTGGAACTTGGTTTCCCTCCAAGAGCATCATGTATGTGTGGCTGAATTTTGGACCACTCTTGTAGAGAATTGGCCAATCAGAGGTCTCGTGTCCACAAGAGTTGAGCATGGTGGTTATCGCCACGATCGGTGGTCAGCTGAGGTAGTCTGCAACATTATTGGTGCTTCCCTTCTTGTACTTGATATTCAAATGAAACTGTTGTAGATATGTGGACCACTTCTGATGGCAATCATTCTGTAACTTCCCTTGTGTCTATATGAACTATAGGGGTCGATGGTCTGTGTGGATGATCGTTTCCTTCCCCAAAATGTAATGCTTCCATTGTCGGCAAGCCTATACAATGGAATACATCTCTTTGTCATAAGTGGGATATTTGCGGACTGTGTCGGACAGTGTCTCACTGTGATATGCCAGTGGATGTCCTTGTTGAGCAAGGACTGCCCCAATAGCATATCCAAAGGTGTCTGTCTTGATCTCAAATGGTTGTTACAAGTCTAGTAATGTGAGCACTGGGGCATAGCAGAGGCGATGTTTCAATTCTGCAAATGCCTTCTGTTGAGTTTCTGACCAGAAGAATTTTGCTTTTGGTCCTCCCTTGGTGACTTGACTTAAGGGCCAAGTTATATGAGAGAATCCCAACATGAACCTGCAGTAGAAATTAGAAAGACCCAGAAAGCCGCAAAGCTCTGTTAGAGTAGTTGGGGCTGGCCAATCCCGAATGGCTTGGATCTTGGTTGGATCCACATGTACCCCATACTCATCAATAATGTATCCCAGATACTGAACCTGGGTCATGCCAAAAGTGCACTTGTCCAAATTGGCACACAACATGTGTTGCCACAGTGTTTGGAGGACCTGTCAGATGTGGTGGAGGTGCTCTTCCCAAGTCTGGCTGAATATCAGGATGTCATCCAAGTACACTACTACAAATGAGTTGGTGAATGGACACAAGATGTCGTCCATCAGTCTCATGAAGGTTGTAGGAGCATTCGTCAACCCGAAAGGCATGGTCAACCATTCAAAAAGGCCCTCCTTGGCTTTGAAGGTAGTCTTCCACACATCGGTTAGTTCGATTGGTACCTGGTGATACCTGAACTTTAAGTTGATATTGCTAAAATATTTTGCCCCTTTAAGCTGGTCCAGGAGGTCATCAATCTGTGGGATTGGGTACCTATTTTGAATAGTGATCTTGTTCAGCGCCCGATAATCAATACAGAGTCTCCAAGTCCCATTCTTCTTCTATACCAACACGATCGGGCTCACACAGGGTGATGAACTTGGCCGGATGTGACCCTTCTGCAGCAGCTCCTAAATTTGCCTCTTGATTTCATCGTTCTCCAGAATAGAGCGTCGATAGATCGATCCATTGGGTAGTGGTGCACCTGGGGTTAGATCGATGGGGTGCTTGACTTGACAATGCAGAGGAACCCTTGTGGGTGAGGTGAATATGTCCTGGTACTCCTCCACGACCTTGTCCATTTGTTGTTGTCATGCGGATGGGCCCTGTCTGGAGGTCGTGGCCATAATATTCTTCTTGCCTTGAGGGTGGATCATCAAGAAAACAAATTTCCCGGTTTTGGAAATGAGCTTACTGCATTCTTTTGCAGTAACCAAAGAGATAATGGCAGGAGGTGGTACCTCTGGTATCCTGTATAACTTATTTCCCAACGTAATAATAACAGCGCGAGGCCGAGACTCATACACAACATGTCACTTCCATAAGTATGGTTGACCCAATAATACATCACAAACATCAAGAGGAGCAATATCACATAATACCTCATCGGTGAAGGGCTTGATGCTGTAGGGAAGTCGGCACTACTGGCTGACGTAGAGATACCATCCTTGTTGAAGCCACCCAATGGTGTACGGCTGTGGGTGTGCTGTGGTCGGAAAGCCCAACCGCTTCATGACCTCTGCTGAAATGAGGTTCTTTTGGCTCCCAATGTTGACAATGAACTGTAGCGGAGAACCCTTTACCCACATTTGGGAGTGGAAAAGACACTTCTCCTCCTCTGAATATTCTGGTTCTTCCTATTGGATCTTTGTGGTGGCAATGGTGGCGTTGGGATCTGCATCGATAATATTCTTCCCTCTATCATTCCCCTTCTCGGGTTTTGATTCAGTGTCAGAGTATGCATCTGATTCGGAAGCCTTTATCTTGGCCACTAGTGACTGCTTGGCCCAACACTCACTGGTGTTGTGAGTGGGGCTCTTATGGAAGTCGCACCACTTTCCCGCCTCCTTCTTTGGCTTCGCAGTGTTGTTCTTTGCTTGTGGCTTTGGAAAGTTGTCTTGAGTCGCCATGCCTTGGCTGTGTCCTTGGTTTTGCAGTTTGGGGGCACCTTTCGCTTGCTTCTGATTCGCAGATCCAATGTCTCTCTTTTTTTGTTTGAATTTTTGCTCAATTTTGGCAGCATATCGGTATGCTGTACCAAGCAAGGAGATGTCGAGGAACTCCATTTCCTCCAGAATGTATCTATGCAGATAACTGTGGTAGTTTAGCACCAAATGTTTCTCTGAATCTTTGATACCCAACTTGGTGCACAGGGTATGGAACAGATTCATCATCTCATGCACATCTTGATCTCTTTGTTGCCGCAGCATAGTCCATTGTATGTACTTGTCCTCATAGCTCCCTGCAGGATAATATTGTCCCTTTATGGCATCTCGAAATTAATTCCAAGTGGGTACGACCGAGAACAAAGAGGGTTCCTCCTCGTGCTTTCTCTCACAGTAGGTTCCCCACCAGTCCTTGAGATGGGGAGCGGCTTTGAGTAGTTAAAAAGTAATATTTTCTCGGTCGAAAAAGTCCTGAACCAAGAAATATCCTTCTAATAGATTCAACCATCTATCTACGACGTCTGCATCTATTCGACCATCAAATATGGGAATGTCAAATTTTACTTGTACCTTAAAAGGGGTTGCGCCTACAGAGTGGCTACTAGATGTAGATGCACCGCCAGTGGGAAGTCGTTGAAGGATTTGGGCGAAGTTATCCATCATCATGTTCCTTTGTTTTTCAAGGGCCTCCTCGAGCAACATTTTGATAGGATCTTCTGTGCCCTCATCTTTCTTTTTGTCCCCCATGGGAGGCCATCAGGATTTGTGAGGCTGATCTTGCAAAGGTTCAACCAAATCGAGCCCTACTCTTTATACCCCGCCCTTGTTGGGGACATGCAAACAAGGATAGAGAAAGAGCAGATTGATCTGATACCACTGGTCCAGATTTATGTAGGAATGCAACAGAATACACAAATAAAAAAATAAACAAATATGCAGCGAAAATAACACTTCATTTCATTAATCAAAGAACTAAAACTTTTTTACATACAGAATGGAAATAAACTAGCTAGAGTGTTGGTAGCTTATCTTTGAGAAGAGATGTGGTGGCTACATGCCTCTGAACTCTATGTTAAAATGAGGCTCAAAGGCCTATATATTATTGAGAAACAATGGAAACCATACACATCCAAAAACCTAACCCAAGGAGGTGAAACTCCATAATGTGGGCCCCGTTGGGTAACTTGGTACATCAATTTCCTGGGGTCGTAACTTTGGCATACTACCTCCATTTGACACGCATGATACATCGTTAGAAATATGTCTTCAAGGACTACATCCATAAATGACAAATATCAATTTCGGAATGGACTCATAGTTTCCCAACCATTAGATGCTGAAAAAACGTCGTTTAGGGCCTCAAAATGGCTCCGAATNAAAAATAGTAAATTGTGCTACAATTAAGGAAACTAGAAAACTGAAAGAAACAATGGTGGGGGTCCAAGTGGAATAGGTGGGTGGCCACCAATATCCTCCTTGCTCACTCATATATTATTTACAATAATATAAGACAGTGGAATCAGATCCACTATACAAGGCACAATATCTTCCCTAAGTATCTCAACGGACTTAAACTTTTACAATTGCATAAGGATTCGATGTCCTTTATTAAATTCTAACTTATCATGGAAGACCCAATACTATTGTTTGTAAACATTTTGTATTTTCTTTAATACTTCTTCTAGTCCTTGGTTGCTCCTATGCTCCTACATCAGAGACTCCCAAGGCCAAAATATTCATGGGCTCCTGTCCATGAGCTCCTCCACTGAGATGTTCAAATTGTCTCTCATGGAACAACTGGTGTTTCTTGAACAATAATCATGCTTGTAAAAAATATTCCGTCCATTTTATGTTTTCCATCAAGATAGGATTCTGACATGCTTCAAAGGCTTCTCTAAAATCTGCATCTTCTTTATACAATTATTTACGAAAATCAAAGCCTAAGACTTGAATTTGAATTTCTTGTATCAACAGATTTTTCCTAGCCAAAGCATCTTCTACTTTGTTATATTGGCCACTTATATGCTTCAATAAAAAATTAAAACTTTGAAGATACTCTACCCATTTTACATGTTTTTGATTAAGCTTTGGCTACTGCATTATAAACTACAGTGCATGATTGTCAGAATACAGTACAAACTCTTTATCCATCAAGTAATGTCTCCACTTCTTCAATGCTTGAACAATTGCATAGAATTCCTTATCATAAGAGGAATATTTTATTTTAGTGTCATTCAATTTCTCACAAAAATATGCCACAGGTCTGTCATCTTGAATCAATACAGCACCTATAGCTTCTCCACTGGCATCGCATTTTACTTGAAATGGATTGCTAAAGTCAGGTTAAACCAAGATTGTTTTCTCTGTGACCTTCTTCTTTAATAACTAGAAATTTCTTTCAGCTTCCACAATCCACTTGAAAGGTTGTCTGTCCTTCTTGATAGTATCAATAACAGGAGCATTTACCTTGCTAAAGTTCCTTATAAACTTCCTATAAAAACTAGCAAGGCCATGAAAAATTCTTACCTCGAACACATTCCTTGGTGTAGACCATTATGTGATCACTTTAACCTTCTCTGGATCCATTTTTAATCCCTCATCAAAGACAACAAATCCTAAGTATACTAACTCTTTTTTCATGAAAGTACACTTCTTCATATTCACTAGCAATTTCTCCTGATGTAACTTCTGTAAGACATATTTCAAATGCCTTAAGTGTTCTTCTTTGGATTGACTGTAAATTAATATATAATCCACATATACTATTACAAATTTCCCTATAAATTCTTTCAATACTTCATTCATCAATATCATAAAATTAATGGGAGCATTTGATAAGCCAAAAGGAATTACAAACCATTCATACAGTCCATCGTTAGTCTTGAAAGCAGTCTTCCATTCATCTCCTTCCCTAATTCTTATTTGATGGTAGCCACTTTTCAAATATAACTTAGTGAAATACTTGGCTCTACTTAAACAATCCATCAAATCTTCAATTCCGGGAAAAGTAAATCTGTACATGGTTGTTATCTTGTTTATAGCTCTCGAGTCCGTACACATTCTCCACTCACCATCCTTCTTCGGACTCAAGACTGTTGGTACTGCACAAGGACTTAAACTTTCTCTAACCAAACCCTTGTCTACCAATTCTTGCACCTCTTTCTAATCTCTTCATTTTCTGTGGGATTCATCCTATAAGTTGCCTTGTTTGGTAAACTTTCTCCTGGAATCAAGTATATATGATGGCTAATGCTTCTCACTAGAGGTAAGCCATCAGGAAAAGTATCTACAATGATATTTCTATAATCATTCAGCATGTATTGAATTTATAAAGGCAAATTAGAAAATATTGTGTTTGTAAGAATTACCTTTGGTTTGGAAATTACTACAAATTTCAATGTTCCTTCCTCAATTTGCTGCATATACTCTTTTCCACTCAACAATAATGCCTTTGGACCATGGCTTGTTGAGGCTCCTTCATCTTTCATTGGAACCAATGTATTATTAATTCCATCTTTGTGAAACCTGTATGTGTTTCTCTTACCATCATGTATGGCTCCTCTATCATATTTCCAAGGTCTACCTAACAATATATGACACACATCCATAGGAATCACATCACACACAACTTTATCTATGTATTTTCCCAACTGCATCTCCAACTCACATTGCTCACTAACTAGCAATTGGTGTCCCTTTTGAAGCCAAGACACTTTATAAGGTGTAGGATGAATTATCCTTTTTAGCTTCAATTTCTCCACTACCTCAATGGATACCATATTATCCATTCTACCACTATCTATGATCAGCTGGCAACCTTTCCCTTGAACTTTACATATTGTTCTGAACAAATTTTTCCACTGATCTTGCTCACTAGCTTCCTTCTTTGGTTTTAGTAACACTTTGTTCATCAATAGTAATTATCCTAACTTTGGTATGTTTTCTGCTTCTGGAATATGATGTTATTCCCCTTCAACTGAAGCAACAACAACATTTCTCTGATTAGTACCATCATTTTTTGGACAGTCATAGGATTTATGTCCCTTTTTGTTACATTTGAAGCATCAAAATTATTTTCCTTTGCCTCAACCTCCTTGTCCTCTAGACCAACCTCCTATGCCTATAGCATCACCAGATGTAAGTGACTTCTATTTAGAGCTGCTAATAGCTCCATTTTTAGGTGCAGTAGATCCTCCTCTACCACCTTGACCTTCCTTTCCTTTGAAAGTCCCCCTACCTTTGGCAGATTGCTTCCTTAGAAGTTTTCCTTCAGCTTTCAGTGCCATCTGATAAGCTTCTTCAGCTGTCTTTGGAGACATCATACTCAATTCATCCTGAATCTCCATCCTGAGACCATTTATATATATATCCACCTTCTCTTGGGTGTCTTGAATCTGTCCAGCCCTAATGCTGATTTTATAGAACTCCTCTGTGTACTCTCTGACTATCAAGAATCTTTGTCTAAGATTCTACAACTGTCTGTACAATGAAAGTTGATAGTCACTTGGTAGAAATTTCTCTCTCAATTTCACTACCAATCTAGTCCAATTTCTAATTGGTTTTTTACCCAACCTTCTCCACTCTATCTGCACTCGATCCCACCAAAGTGTTGCATGTCCCTTCAACTTTGTGAAAGAAAATTTGACCTTTCTCTCTTCTAGCATTTCTTCATAGTCAAAGAACTTTTCCATCTCATTAATCTAGTCAATTAATTCTTCTGGATTAAGATTCCCTTTATAAACAGGAACTTCATGCCTGGGTTTTGAAGAAGATCCAAACACATTTTTCAAGAACCTCATCTCAACAGTCAATACAATAGCTTCTTCCTCATTTGGGGATTCATTTTCAGGTTCACTAACATCTTCCTCTGGATTGTTCCCTTGAGTTCTTAACTCTATGACTTCTAACTTTGTTGTTACTCTCTCCATGACTTCTAATACTTGGGAATTGGCTATGGGCCTTCCTCTACGACCTCCACACATTCTAAAATCCATATTATATCCCTTTCTCCTAGTTCTGAGATTCTGATTATTGACAAATTTTTGCTCTAATACCACAAATGATGTGGAGATAGGTGCAGACCTAGACTGAAGGGTATCTACGGTTAAATTCAGTATCTCAATTCTTCCTATTATTTCTTCAAGCTCAAGATTCAAATTAAATTCAGTCTTAATTGACATACATTCAGTAAATTATGAATTTCAATACTTGTATTTCAAGAATATAGGAAACCAGGAGTACTTACCTGTCACAGAAAACCATGACTCTGCCTCTTGCTGCGTTTTGTGCAAATGATTTCTGATTAACTGCCATGCAAAGTTCAAGGTTTCGACATGTACTACTCTATAACTACCAATGCATGGCATCGATCTCACAATCCACAGATCCGTGACTTTGTCTTTATAATCATCTACACAACTTCACTATAAATCGTGATTCTACCCTGCTTCCACTACGTCCAGTGCTAGCATTGTCACACGATCATCCGAAACTTGCTACAGGATTCTCATTGAAGTTGATCATTACATTGATCAATTCGATTAAGAATCAAACCCCATTTAACAATTGGCTATCTCCTTCAATCGATGAATTAGAGAAGTAATAAAACCTGTAACAACCAATTGATTTCATAGATTTTAATAACCTAGGAAATATGCTGGAAAGTTAATCATTACATTCACACAGTCATGAAATTCTTAGAGCCATGAATAGATTTGAATTCTTTGCATTCAATTTCTGCACTAGAACTACAAAGAGTTCTTCAGTTCCTCTCCAAAATTAACTTTCTAATCTCCTCCCCTCTACTCTCTCGACCCTCTCCTATTTATATCTTTCTCATAGCTTATTTACAATAATATAAGACAGTGGAATCAGATCCACTATACAAGGCACAATATCTTCCCTAAGTATCTCAATAGACTTAAACTTTTACAATTGTATAATGATTCGAGATCCTTTATTAAATTCTAACTTACCATGGAATTCAATTGACAGCAAATAGACCCAACTCTATTGCTTGTAAACATTTTGTATTCTCTTTAATACTTCTTCTAGTCCTTGGTTTCTCCTATGCTCCTGCATCACAGGGAGTATGTGGCGTATATATATTTGTAGTTGCAAATAATCAAATTAATCATGGAATCATGTAAAATTTTCGACACATAGGGAATCCTCTTAGCATTGGTAGCCAAAGTAGCATTCAATGAATTAACTGAACATTCACAAGTGTTTTGAGAGAGCATCAACTTCACACTATTATCACACCAATTTCATCCACCTAGGAAATTTATTTGGTTTTCACCAAAACATCTAATACAACATTAATAATACTAAGTAAACCGGATGCATGATTTATAGGTCCATTTGTACAACTCAAACCAAAGTCAAGTGGTAGGTTTACCATCTAGTGGGTCATACAACCATTTATTTTAGTGGTTGTTCCATCTGACGAGTCACACAGGCCTTCCTTTATGTGGTTGTATGATGATGTTGGGATAACTCCAATATCCATATGATAAATATAAATGTTGGAGCATGGTCCCACAGCTACAGAAGAAGCTGCTAGTTTAGCGGATAGATAATTTTTGGCGGAGAGAAGATAAGATAGAGTTACGACGCCGTAGCACGTTTCCAGCTACAGAGCAGAGCCGGAAACCATGACGAAGAAGATGGAGAAGTCAAGGAAGACGACTGTACCTGAGCGGCCGAGAAGAGAGAGCTCACCCATTGCATTGAAGGCAGCGGCGAAGACAGGAGGGATCAGCAACCCTCATAAAGGAAAAGGAGCAACGAGGCTGAAGCATTGAAGACGAAGGACAGAAAAGCGAAGCGGTGCACAGTACCCATGATCAGCGCCAGGAAGCATGGAATACTGCAGAGAGCTGTGGTGTGACGAAAAGCAACCACCTCAAGTACAGATATGGCCGACTGTCACTAGTTAGGGTTTTGGGTTACTGTTGGGACAGGCCCACAGTGTTGTAATGACAAGACCTTCGGGCTTCCTATAAAGGGATGTATTTTGTATTGTAAAAGGTTGGCATTTTGGGCATTTTAGGCCATCCAGCTAGTCAGATCATCAGTAGTCTGTTAGCTTACTGTTATTTTGTATTGTAACAATCTGCAGGGATTGACAGAGAGGGAAGAGTATATTGTAAGAGAGACAATATAGAGAAAGAAAAGAGATCTAAGAGAGAGATCTCAAGCTGCATATGCGGTGCAGCAGAACTGTGTTTTACCTTCCCCTGAGCTATAATGAAAACACAGTTCTGTGGACGTAACTTCCATCCTGGAGGTGAACCACATTAAAATCGAGTGTTATGTGATTGATTTATGTGCTGTGTTTACTTATTGCATTTATCAGTTATTCTATGGACTTTGTTTACATTTTAATGAATGAATGTGTTAATCAGTTCACAACAATATAGAAGGATAAACATAAGTTGAAGTCTTTGATGCGTCGTATCCGGATTCATTTATGCCTTGTTCGAAACAGTCGCTAGTCGCAGTGTTAAACAGCCTATCATGTTGAGTCTTGCAATTCGATACGAACAACGCTAAGTGCGCTGAGCCGTGTGAGTAGGTTATCGCAAGAAGGTGATATCGCACCGGCAGAGGAGCTGCGGTGCACGATATCATAGGTTAAGGGCTTAGCGTTGGGAGGAAGTTACGTGTCGCTTGGTGAGCGGCGATGTGATAGGGCTGGAGTCATCGCGAGTCAGTGAAAGTGCGCGACGTGGAAAGGGGCCACACGACAGTAAAAGGGATATCTCACGGCTAGAAGAGCTGTGAGACGAGGAGATCGCGTGACGCGAGCAGAGGAGTCATGTGACGTACAGAGAAAGAGACCTCGCAGCTAGAAGAGCTACGAGTCGTAAGAAAAGACACCACAGAACCTGGTCCACGACGCTTGAGTCCTTGGCCAACCCATTAGAATCACTTCGGGTGAGACTTCAGGCCGCTTCACTGTCTGTCGCCGAAAGGGCCAGTGAGCTAGGGGTGTTGTTGGTTGATTATAGTAAACCCGGGTCTGCCCACGATAACCAACAAATGGTTCTGCTGCCGGTTTTGAACAAGCATAGCGCTGATGTTCTGGTGGCGCCCTACTAGAGACGAACTCAATGAGTGGGTTTGGTCTAGCCTGAAAGAGTTTGCTGAATGAGAGAACAGGAGCCCTAAACTGAACACAGAGGCCTGGTTACAAAAACATATCATTATAGACATCCATGCGATATTTTTTACGACCTTTGGAAACGAGCTTTATGACTGGTTAGCAAAGCTAACTGATACAGGCATATTCAAAAAGAAAAGAGACATTGTCTGGACACCGGAGTTGATTCAGACCGTGGAGAACCTCGATAATCCCCTCACGAGGGCAGTAGACTTCTGGCTTGCGAGTGTGCTAGGAGGCTTCGTCACAGAGTTTGCAGTTGACCAGACGAAAAGCTTCAGCGAGGCTGAGTGCTACTTCTTCAAAAGATATCGTGGTAAGTACCTAAGATCTTTAAACTTGTCCATTAAGATGCTATTACATGAAAAAGGAACAATGGATCTAGTTTCAGATGAATGAGTAGAAATAGTAATGTCACAAGAGTTCGAAAGTGATTTTGATGACATTGGAAGAACACGAAGTGGAAAGAAGTATAAAGTAGATTTCAGATCCCCAATATTTGAAGACAATCCAGATCATACTAGACAGTAGAGTCATAGTACCATAGAAGGAACAGAGGGGGGTATCCCTTACCACCCTTACACCCCACAGAAACAGACCAGGACTCAGAACAATCCCTTAGGAACTCCATCTAGTAACTCACAGACAGTACCTACCACCGCTACATCACCTTCACCTACACCTCCGAGTGGTAGTAACACAGTAAATCAACATCCACCGCGTAGAAATAGAATGGGGGATGATATGAAGTTACCTATATTTAAGGGAACAGGGGCAGAAGACCCAGAGCAGCACTGGTTTTTATGTGAAGCCATGTGGACCATTAAAACCATCAATGACGATAACCTTAAACTTATACAGTTGGTCACCACACTCAGAGATCGCGCCTTAACATGGTACATAAAGTATACCACAGTACCCAAGACAGTTGCCCAGGTCAAGACCGCCATGATTAAAGAGTTTAAGAAACCTAAGTCTGAGTCACAGTGTATTACAGAACTCAAAGACATCAAGCAGCTACCTACAGATTCGGTGTGGGACTTTGACCAGAAATTCAAATCCCTTATCGACCAAGTCAGTTTTGAGTTCACGCCGGAGCAGCATAAGGAATGGTGTATTGCAGCACTGCTCCCTCACATTAGACTGCCGTTAATGCAGCAGAAACTCCAGACGCAGGATGACGCGTTGGAGATGGCGATGAAACTAGAGGATTCACCTCTAGCTGAGAGCAGTACAGGCATGGAAACTTTACAAAATCAACTGGCTAATCTCACATTACAGTTGCACGAACTTAAGAAAGGGAAAGAGGTTGCACAAGACATATGGTGCATAAAATGTAAAGCACAGGGCCATAGTAAAGACAATTGTCCGGTCTTTGTAGAATATATAGAAATAGGGGCTCCTAACCCCTTACCACAGACCCATGGACCATGGTGTGAAATATGCAAAATGTGAGGACATCTACCTCACCAGTGCCCCTTACTTTAGAAGTATGTGCAGACACCTAAGAACCTATACTGCATCTTCTGCAAGTCGGTGGGCCATGATGAACACGATTGCAGAGCCTATGATATGATGGTTGGAGCAAAGCAAGACTTGTACAGAGTCCAGTTAGAGACACAGGGTCCAGTAGCAGGACCACATCCTGATCCGGCTTACGGTGGCCGTGGAGGAGGATTCAGAGGACGAGGCCGTGGAGGAGGTTTTGCACGAGGAGAAGGCTTTGGCAGAGGAGAAGGTTTTGGCCGTGGTCGCGGCCCAGTTACTTGTTATAACTGCGGAGTTGTAGGACACTATGCTAGGGACTGTCAGAGCCCCACTGCCACATGTAATTATTGTAAATCTTATGAACACATTATTGAGGAATGTCCTACCTTGATAGCTAAGATCAGAGAACCTAAGCCAGCAGTACACCAGAACATCCAGCTTATTGCTGCTGAGCAGGCAGAGCCAGAACCAAGAGTCAATATTGTGACTCGTAGCGGTGTTTCTACGAGTGGGACATCGCAGGAGATGGAAAAGAACACAGGACAGCAGTGGGTGCGCAGAGCTCCTAGTAAAGCAACACCACTCGACCTGCAGAAGAATAAACAGACATTTCACGAAGCCAAGTCTTTCTTTGATGAACCTACGCAATCAGGATCGCAGGTACCACCGTCTAGGGGCGTACTGCAGCAAGCACCTTGTGGCGATAGCCTTGTACAGACACCGCAGGCTACCACATCAGGAAGATGCGATGAGGACGAGATGACAGGAAGTGTGCATTCCTTCCTGCGGAGTTGTCTAAAACTTGTAAGAAATGAGCAAGCTATCACAGAACTCTAGCGCATTATAGATCAGTGTCAGCCATCTTCTTCCGCGAGCAGTACACAGCGTGCTCTTCATAATATTACAGGACATACAAGAACGGGAAGAGAGATGTGACTTACAGCACAGGTGGGAGAATTTGAAATGGATGAGGTAATCCTAGATCTAGGATCAGACGTAAATGTTCTGACTAAGCAGACATGGGAACAGATGGGTAGCCCTAAGTTAGTCAGATCGCCTATCCACCTAATATTAGCTAACCAGCAGCGAGTATCACCTCTGGGTCGGCTACCGCAGGTGCCAGTTGACATTGACGGTGTTCGCAGCTTTGCGGACTTTGAAGTTATAGAAATCATTGGCGACAGTAAACCGTATCCAGCACTACTAGGCATTGATTGGGCGATCGGTAACATGGCTGTTATCGACCTAAAGAGAAGACAAATGACCTTTGAGGACGCGCAGATCCGGGTCATCGCACCGTTGGATCCTTTCCAGGGTCCTAAATATATTGAACCTATCCGAGCAGAGGAGGAGGCACGTAACATGGAGAGTCTCTATCAGATGACCACAAACCAGAGCGACTATGTCAATCCAATGGAAGATGGGAACATTAGTTGTTGATGCGACAGCTCATGCGCATTGAATTCAGATGTTGGTCTAGAGAACTGGCAGAACAAACTTCATGAAGTCTCAGCGCGCAGGTGTGTGTACTTGACTAAGTCACTGCGATGGATTGGCGCAGAGATCAATGAGATTCCATCATATCATGGTCTGATAGATATCTAGGACTTCCTTGAGCAGTTTGAGCAACAAATTCCTTATGAGCAGAGAATCGCAGCTATGGACCTTGCAGTGCGAGCCACGCCTGCAAGATGGTGATACGCGCATAAAGAGAACATTGCATCATGGGATGATATTAAAATATTGATGGCGATCATATTTTCTGTCGACAGAGAGTATGTCCCATAGAAGTACACAGGAGAGAGTGACCCCAGGTCACACTTTCAGACATGCGAACAGAATTGGTCGGACATTCCCGAGGATGAATGGGTTCACTGATTCATTCATACTTTGGACACAGTTCCAAGGAACTGGTATACAGAGACTGAATTGCGCAAGGGAAAAACAACATGGCCACTTATGATAGATAGCTTTCTAATCACCTTCGGTTTTGAATCTGAGTATCCAGATGTTGATCAGGCCCTACAAGTAATAAAGAGCAAGATATTTGAAGACTGTACCATATCAGTGCCAACTCAACCTGAGTGGGCTATCTAACTAGAAGAGGCGTTAGAATGTTATAATTTTACATCAGAACCAGAGGAGGCGGATGAAGACCCTCGCAACACCAACATCCAGAGTCAGAAGGGACTCGCAATGTTGAGGGACCATAGTTAGAGATTCCAGCAATCACAGAGCCCATCAAGATTAAAAAGATCAATATTGGCACAGACGCAGAACCTAAGTTTGCCTCTATTGGAGACTATTGGAACGATGAAACAGTCGGACAAATTGCAGATTTGTTACATGACTATCAGGACCTATTTCCCACCAAGTTCACAGAGATGAAGGGAATAGTTGGCGACCTGGGAGTCATGAGGATACCATTGAAGGAGGATGCTAGACTAGTCAAGCAGCGCCCATATAGATTGAATCCGCGCTACAAAGAAAAAGTAAAGGACGAAATCGATAAGATGCTAGCAGCAAGCATCATTGAGCCGGTAGAAGAAAGTGAATGGGTTAGCCCCATGGTCGTGCAAGAGAAGAAAACCAAAGGGGACATCAGGATCTGTGTCGATCTGCGCAAGCTCAATGATGCATCGCTCCACGATCCATTTCTGACACCGTTCACTGATGAAGTGTTAGACAACGTGGGAGGAAAGGAGGTCTACTCCTTCATCAATGGATTTTCAGGCTATCATCAGATTAGAATACATCCAGAAGATCGATCCAAGACCACCTTTGCAACAGAATGGGGCTCATTCCAGTATACGGTAATGCCCTTTGGTCTTAAGAATGCACCAGCTATATTTTCTAGAGTAGTAGTTGCTGTATTTAAATAATACATCCATAAATTCCTAGAAGTATATTTTGATGATTGGACTGTATTTGGACTCGTTGACAAGCACGTAGGAGATCTAAGACTAATGTTAGAGAAATGTAGGCAGTACCAGATTTCTCTAAACTTGAAAAAATGTATATTTTGTGCACCATTCGGTATTTTGTTGGGTCATATTGTGTGCAGACAAGGCCTGATGGTAGATCCCGCGAATATCGCCATCATTGTAAACCTTCCAGCACCCAACTCAGTCAAGCAACTAAGGACAGTACTTGGTCATACCGGGTACTACAGAAAATTCATCAAGGGCTATGCAAAGATTACAGCGCCGATGGAGAAATTGCTAAAGAAGGATGTAAAATTCCTATGGAATGAGGAATGTCAGCAGAGTCTAGATACACTTAAAGAGAAGATGGTTACAGCACCCATCCTAGTATTTCCAGACTGGACTAAGCCATTTCATGTACATGTGGATGCATCAGGCATCGCACTTGGGGTTGTATTAACGCAACCAGGAGAAGGGGACATTGACCATCCTATCGCATACTCCAGTAGAAAGCTATCGACAGCAGAAAATAACTATACCACCACAGAAAGAGAAGGGTTAGCTATGGTGTACGCGCTGCAGAAGTTCAAGCACTACCTGTTGGGTGCCTCGTTTAAGATGTTCACTGACCATTCCACATTAAAGTATTTGGTCAATAAGCCAGTGTTAGGGGGGAGAATCTGCAGATGGTTACTCCTCTTTCAGGAGTATGATTTTGAAATCATTGTGAAACCAGGAAGACTGAATGCCGGACCTGATCATCTATCGCGAATAGACTCAGGAGAAGAGCCAAGTAACCTAGATGACAATCTGCCAGATGCATCGTTGTTTTCTATCCAGATCGCAGACGATTACTATGTCGATATTATTCAATTTCTCACTACAGGACTAGCACCTGAGGAGTTTACTAAGAAGCAAAAGAAGCAATTGGTTGTTAAAGCAGTAGAATTCACCCTGATCGTGGGATAGTTATACAAGTTAGGTCCAGATGAAGTCCTGCGCAGATGTGTGATTCTGCATGAAAAAGAGACTATCATCAGGGAGGCACATTCAGGAATCGCAGGAGGTCATTTCGCAGGAAAGCCGACTGCGCAGAAAATCTTGGCTACAGGTTTATGGTGGAATACATTGCACAAAGACACTAAGGACTTTTGCAGATGCTGCGATATCTGCCAGAGGGTAGGAAAACCCTCGCGACGCGATGAAATGCCACTGCGACCGCAAATTACGCTGCATGCATTTGACAAATGGGCTATAGACTTTGTGGGTCCTATCAACCCACCAAGAAAGCGCACTGGTGCGAGATATATTATCACTGGAACAGAGTACCTCACCAGATGGGCAGAGGCCAAAGCAGTAAGAAATTGTGATGCTGCTACAGCCGCACAGTTCCTTTTTGAAAACATCATCAGTAGTTTGGATGCCTAGTAATTTTGATGAGCGACCAAGGTACCCATTTCTTGAACAGCACTATTGAGGCCTTGACAGAAGAATTCCAGATTCAGCACCATAAGAGCACTCCCTACCACCCACAGGCTAATGGTACGGTGGAGGCCTTTAATAAGATTTTAGAAAATTCCCTTACTAAGATCTGCAATAGCCAAAGGAACGAGTGGGACCTCAGAGTTAACGTTGTATTATGGGCGTACAGGACCACATGCAAGAAACTTACAGGACACACACCTTTAAGCTTGGTGTATGGACAGGAGGCTATTATGCCTATGGAGTATATTCTTCCCAGTTTAAGAATCGCTCAGATTACCGGGATGACTGATACAGACACAGTGGAGGAAAGGCTAGCACAGCTGCTTGCCTTAGAAGAAGACAGATTCATCGTCGGATTCCATCAGAAAGTGCAGAAGGCATGAGAAAAATATTGGCACGACAGACACATTAAGAGTAAGACTTTTCAGATCAGAGACCTAGTGCTCCTCTATGACAGCAAATTCATTAAGTTTCCCAGAAATTTCAAAATGCATTGGCTGGGGCCATATCAGATACAGCAAGTTACAGAGGGAGGTGCCGTTCAGCTCAGCCAGCTGAATGGGGAGCTTCTTCCCACTTGGATTAATGGCAGTAGGCTTAAGCTCTATAGTAATATCCACCCCGCCTCTCAGCCCTAGCTTAGCCAGTTTATGGTGGTGCAGATGTCCAGTGTAGTTGAAAGGAGGCATCGCACCGGGAATGAGTCTACACCGACAGGTATTTTAAGTATGGGGAATCACATAAGGTCGGTTCAGTTTTGCGCAAGTCATCAGTGGCTTGCGGGAAAAAAAGAAAAAAAAAGGGGAACTTAAGTATTGTTTTACGCAGGTGATGCGGAGTCGCATCGCGGCAGTGCGATGTTTCCCCGTGCCACGTACCCACCTTGCAAGGAAGCAGAGGGCTAGTCAAGTCACCTTCTGACCAGCAGTTAATGAGGAAATGACCGGTATATCTTACCATATATTTGGCAGCAGTATAATCAATTTTTTCCAGATTTGGTAAATCTTCGACGAGACTGGCGCCTGTACACACACGTTTCGAGGGAAATTCGATCGGATTTCCGCATTTATTAAGGATCGGATGATGGGTGTGGTCTTGTCCAGGAATTTATTACGACCGACGGGTTCAGTCTAGATGACCGTTGCATCCGGGATTATCATATTGGGCATAAAAGCAGAAAGTATTCAATTGGGACGGTTACGTTTGCAGAAAAACCAAGAGCTATAGAGTAAGTTGTTAAGAATTCCCTGTGAAGAGATAAGTTTGTTACAGAGTGCTGTGATTTTCAGAAGTTGCAGCCATTGCACGTCCGCCATTTTACATTAAGTGGGTTCTATCCGAGGACGAACCTTTAGAAGACATGCCGAGACGCTTCGACCCTGGTGGCCGTAGGTCCGCTATGACGACGCCACCCAGGGTTGTGAAACTAGGTACATCACAGGTCAGACAGCCACTAAGGATGAAGAGTCAAGCGTCGGAAGTAGAATTTGTCACCAAAGTCTTTGCTAAGGAGAATAAGAACGCCGAGCCGATCACTAAAGATAAGAAAGCAGAGCAGAAGAATGATGAGAAGAAATCTCCCGCCAGGAGGAAAGTAAAAATGAGAAAAAGAAAGCAGTGGGAGAAGGAAGATCACCTATCTCATCAGCTAAGAGCAGAACAAGAGGTTCCAGAGCTCAGGAATGAAAATATGCGGAACCAGAGTCACGTGAATACCTAGAGCGAGTTGTTGAGAAGAAAAGTGAAAGAGAAAACACATCGAGCAAGCAGAACTTCAAGATGCAGACAAAGGCTTGTTCTCGGAGCGGAATTCATGGTTTGTATCTCTTTCATATAGAGGGCTCCAGACTGAATGAAATGTTTGAGAAGGTTGGAAGATACAGATGTTCCTTGTGATAAAAGTTCTAACCCAGATAAAGAGGAAAGGATATCTGTGGAAGACCTTTCAAACACTAGAAGGTTCTTAAAAAGTTTCAGGAGCGACGAGAGCGAGACCATGACTAAGGGCAGGAAGGATAAGAGAGCCCAATGAACCAAGTTACAAAAACTATAAAGAGGGTGTCGAAGTGATGCAAAAGGAAGTCGCAGGACTTCGAGACAGGTTGCAGAGGACTTCGCAGGAAGCCAAGGCAAAGCTACAGCAGGAGAAGCCCGCTGGTAGTGGCTCGAGGGCGAGCCACAAGTAAGTGTTAGGGGACTGTTGGAGCAGGGTCTTGCAGCTACAAAAGAAGCTGCTAGTTTAGGGGATAGATAAGTTTTGGTGGAGAGAAGATAGGATAGAGATACGACGCCGTAGCACGTTTCCAGCTACATAGCAGAGTCGAAAACCATGACGAAGAAGACGGAGAAGTCAAGGAAGACGACTGTACCTAAGCGGCCGAGAAGAGAGAGCTCACCCACTGCATTGAAGGCAGTGGCGAAGACACGAGGGATCATCAACCCTCATAAAGGAAAAGGAGCAACGAGGCTGAAGCATTGAAGACGAAGGATAGAAAAGCGAAGCGGTGCATAGTACCCATGATCAGTGCTGGGAAGCATGGAAGACTGCAGAGAACTGTGGTGTGACAAAAAGCGACCACCTCAAGTACATATATGGCCGACTGTCACTAGTTAGGGTTTTGGGTTACTGTTGGGACAGGCCCACAGTGTTGTAATGGCAAGACCTTCGGGCTACCTATAAAGGGATGTATTTTGTATTGTAAAAGGTTGGCATTTTGGGCATTTTGGGCATTTTAGGCCATCAAGCTAGTCAGATCATCAGTAGTCTGTTAGCTTACTGTTATTTTGTATTGTAACAATCTGCAGGGATTGACAGAGAGGGAAGAGTATATTGTAAGAGAGACAATATAGAGAAAGAAAAGAGATCTAAGAGAGAGATCTCAATCTGCATATGCGGTGTAGCAGAACTGTGTTTTACCTTCCCCTGAGCTATAATGAAAACACAGTTTTGTGGACGTAACTTCCATCCTGGAGGTGAACCACGTTAAAATCGAGTGTTATGTGATTGATTTATGTGCTATGTTTACTTATTGCATTTATCAGTTATTATATGGACTTTGTTTACAGTTTAATGAATGAATGTGTTAATCAGTTCACAACAATATAGAAGGATAAACATAAGTTGAAGTCTTTGATGCGTCGTATGCGGATTCATTTATGCCTTGTTTGAAACAGTCGCTAGTCGCAGTGTTAAACAACATGTCATGTTGAGTCTTGCAAGTCGATATGAACAACGCTAAGTGCGCTGAGCCGCGGGAGTAGGTTATCGCAAGAAGGCGATATCGCATTGACAGAGGAGCTGCGGTGCGCGATACCGTAGGTTAAGGGCTTATCATTGGGAGGAAGTTACGTGTCGCCTGGTGAGCGGTGATGCGATAGGGCTGGAGTTATCGCGAGTCAGTGAAAGTGCGCGACGTGGAAAGGGGCCGCACGACAGTAAAAGGGATATCTCGCGGCTAGAAGAGCTGTGAGACGAGGAGATCGTGCGACGCGAGCAGAGGAGTCACGCGACGCGCAGAGAAAGAGACCTCGCAAATAGAAGAGATGCGAGTCGTAAGAAAAGACGCCACAGAACCTGGTCCAAGACGCTTGAGTCCTTGGCCAACCCATTAGAATCACTTTGGGTAAGACTTCAGGCTGCTTCGCGGTCTGTCGCCGAAAGGGCCAGTGAGCTAGGGGTGTTGTTGGTTGATTATAGTAAACCTGGGTCTGCCCATGATAACCAACAATAAATTATTGATTTTTCCATTTCCATGGCATATTAATTCTTTTGAACACATGTCCATTCCAAGTTTCCTTTCTCATAAATGGAAGGGAACTTGGCCCTCATTTTATTATTATTATTCAGGAACGTGGGAGAACATGGGATCCCAAGCTTGAATCAATGGAATTACCACTTGAACATGTTTAGCTTGTAGATCAATGTTTCCTACTAAATATAATCCTCCTACATAAATTTTATGTGATATAAGGTTATGTTACAGGAATAAATACAAAGAATGAGAAGATCATTCCTTCCACTCACTTATTCTAGTTTTCTCTACTTATGTTTCTCATTTCTTGCTCCAAATTGTCATTGATAAGGAAAATTATTCCCAAATTTCTACCACATTGGGGCAAACCCTTGTGGGAATCAAATAACCCTCCCACTAAGAAGTATTAGAATCCATAAACTCCAAGATTCTCATAGGTGATACTAGTTTAGTTGTATTTCCTTTCCAATGGATTAATATACAATTTCTTCTCACCCCCTAGAAAATGTTGTTTGATTCATTTACATTCAATATTTGAATGGTTTGTTAGTTAGTATACACACACAAGGGTAAGATTTGATTGCATTATTGTTTTGTTTACTCACTTTTTCCTATTATTAGCTCTATAGTGAGTTGATATAGGTTTTTGATATCCACATGCATAGATACCCAATTTACACACACTATCCAATAATGTGTAACTCTTCAACAAATTTCATGTCACTTGCATATGAGTTAATAGAGTTGTAATAGTCAATAGAAAAAAATCATGGAACCATTCCAACTAAATGAAGGTGAAATCAAGTTCATCATCAAACAAGTGGGAGATGAGTTGACCAGTTTGTTCTCATTTTTTATGGAACACGACACTAGATTCTAAAGATGAGAAACATAATCTAGACCAATGAGGGTGGTGACCACCATGTTTTACCATAAATGCCCACCATTGTTGTATACATAATGATTTAGGAAATATAACCATTTTTTTTAGTTGTATACAATAACCACAATAATTAGTATAATAGGAAAAGCTAAATCATAATTATATAAAAGAAAAACATAAATAAATTTGTGTGCTAAATTTGATAGTAAGATAAACAATTGCACTAGCTCAAGAATGCAAGAACGTAACACAATCACATAAACCTAGATAAGATTGGTTGTAAAGATTTCAGATCAATTTAATTAGACCAGGTTCTATGTTGGTGTCCAATAAAAGAGGTTTGGTGTGTTATCAGGAATAATGCACCTTCTATGGACAGAAGCTAATCCTCTGGTCTGAATGGTTCAGATCCAGAGCAAATGAGTGAATAACTCGATTCAAGTCCTTCCTTGAACATTATAGAAGACTGGAATATAACCCTGACGAAATACCTATATACCTGTAAGACATATCAAACATACAAAGACATCAAAGCTACCAGAAAAACATCTATACGTCCATATTAGTGACTAAAGAATCCAATAACATATATGCGAGATTTACACAACAAACATGTGGGAAGGAAATCAACTTTGCATTAGAAAATAAATGAAAGAGCTTACAACCATGTGCCTTAGTGTCAAGACACTCCTTCACAAGACTAACACCTTGTCCCCGATAGCTCCAACTTGCTCCACAATTGCTCTCTGATGGATTAGGCCAGGGTATCAATTCAACAACATAACTCTACTATTCTTATCCTCCCCCTAAACTATGGACGTGAGCTTGTATTTATAAGGCTCAATGGATAGGGATAGTTGAGAGAATGGTGGGTGAGGTGGCTCCAAGATCCTATCAAGGGGGATCTAGAGCTCAAACTAACCCATAATGATAGGGATAAGGGAGGATACGAGGTTCAAGTTCTAGAAGCCTTGAGAAACTTCTCTTTTTCCCATTTTACCCAGGGTACCGCTTTTGTTCCCTTATGATAGAGCGGTTTAGGTGAGAACCACTTCAAAGACAAAGCACTTACGCGGTGGCATCGCTTCTCTATAACAGGATATAGGCAGTGCTAAACAAGGTACCACTCATCGGCCACAAGGTAAGCGCGGTGCTAGGTTTTTTCAAGTAGAATTGAAAAACAGAGCAAGTTTCCACTCCAAGTGTTGGGACTAAGGGAAAACATAGGGGTTAAGGATCTCATCACATGATGGTGACAGGATTTAGGTATAATAGAATGCCCCCCAAAGCATGAGGCTTAAAGGGATACAATAAGTGAGAGCTTTGAGAGAACAAGTTGTCACTTTGAGGTAAGAGTCATCTTGATTGGAGAGTGTCATTGAGTAGGCATCTATAGTACATCAATACTTTTGAATCATAGACAAATGTAACCAACTCATGGCTGCGGACCAATACAAAGCAGATCCATGAGAGGAATAAACAGGCATGGCTACTAGAATACAACGTAGATCCATGTGATAGAGGACTCAAACTTGGACATAGATACTAGACATACAACGTATATCTATGTCATACAGACACAAATTTTAGCATAGCCAGGACCATACAAATGTGGATCCATGCTAGATATACAAAACTCCATCGCAACCTAGGGAAAGCAATGAGTGCTAAACAAATACCTATGGTCTTCGTCTCGTCTTCCACAAAGTACGATTCTATCCATGTGATTACAATGTTATGAAGTCGAACATGGTAGAAACCACTTGATTACTGGCAAATGATGTGAACCGTTAACAAGCGCGAGGGAGATCACCATTGATGTCAATGATTCCCAAGGTACCCTAGTACAATCTACTGAGCGTGAATAGATGTCTTGATGTCGAACACCCAGTCGATTCTATCAGTCAAAGGTCAATGATGTGAACCTATGTTGAGAGTGAGAGAATCTGTCATTGAGGCATATAGATCTCAAGGTACTAAATTTTGTTTCTAAGACTATTTCCCGGATGATGAGCTGATGTCGACGGGAATAGTCTCATTGAAGGAGGGCCATGATGAGTCCCACATCGACGAAACGAAACTCAGAACATAGTTCTGGAATGATGTGAATGAAGTAACCATAAGACTGACTCAAAAGTACTGACACAGAGACTGTTTTGACTGCAGAGGTAAAACTCCTTCAACTTCCCTTTGAACATCAGGTGGCACAACAAAAGACTTGGCAATATGACTAGACCAGACAAACACACAGTGCGACGATGGACAATGCATTCTTTTGAAAGACTCAAAGGAGTGACATGACTCATGAAAGTTGATCATCATGGAGATCAGCTGAATACCGAATTGACTGAAATGATATGCAGACAAATGCCATGTTCAAAGGTAATGACAAACTATTGCCATTTATTTGCAAAATGATTCCCTTCCCATTTTCCCCATCATGGTTTATGAGTTCCTCTTTTTGGTTTTTATTAGTTCAAAGAGGGTAACAAACACTCGGTATAGCTCATCCGAAGACAAGTCCAAACTCATATGTTTTACGAACCTGAGAGAGGAGGGGTTCATTCCCAAAAGAGGGTCTCTCAATGTTTAATTTAACGATTCCAATGAAAGAAAACTCGGTATCGTTCATGTTTAGAGAGTCTGAACGACCACGAAAGAAGACTCCACAGGGTCCTTTTTCATAAAATAGTTCATCTGAACCGAAAAAGTGATAACCTACCATTAGATGAATGACTCTTCAAGTACTTTTACGAGTATGAAGAAGACAAGTACTCAACTATCTTTTCACATTTTAAGAGTCCGAAAAGAGTTTAAAGAAGAATTTATTAACCTATTTTATGTTTGAATCCAAAGAACGAAAAAGTAATAAACTAAGCTCAAACCAAATTTCTTGTTTTAACCAAAGTGCAAAAAATGAAAAGTAAGCTCAACACCATCTTACTGTTTTTAACGAGCTCGAAGATCAGTTGAAATAATGCCCGAAGATTGGTTTCATTTTTACGCAAGCTCGAAACCAATGGGTAAACTATGCTTGAAAATTCCCATTAACATGATATATAGAGGTTGGAATCTTTCCCCCAACATGATTTCTAGAAAAGTTTACCCCTAGCATGGTTTCTAGGGGCTCAACATTCCCCCCAAGCTTCGTTTCATCTGACGATTCTTCTTCCATACCCAACCTAAAAATTTGGTTACTAATGTGAAAATGTTCACCAGGGGGGTAGTAAGAACGAGAATCAGGCAGGTGAAAAGAAGGTTCAAGTTCTAATACTAAAGGGAAGACTCGACTCAAGGAAAGGGGATCTGTTTCATTTTTACACAAGCTTGAAACAGAAGGTAACTATGCTTGGAACATGGTTTCATTTTTATGCAAGATTGAAACCAAAAGGTAAACTATGCTTAAGGAAACCTACTTCATTTTTTAACGAGCTTGACATAGAATGGGAACTTTTCTCATAGGCATATGTTTCATTTTTTAACGAGCTTGACACAGAATGGGAACTCTTCTCATGAACCTGCTCCTACCGAACATGATATCCAGAGGTTGGTAGGTTTCCCCCGTTAGATAAAAGCTAGAGGCTTAGCTCCATTATGATGTCCATAGACTAGAGCCATGCCCCCCATTTTACCTATGATGGGAAGAAGCTAACTAGAAGAAGGGGAAGGAACCACAATTACATGTGGCACATTCAGAGCAATCTGATTATTGGGAGTAATGTGATGGTCAGGTGTAACAAAAGAAAGCTGATCAATGGTCACAATCTTCCCATCATGGGGAAAATGCATAACTCTAAAGAGTGTGGACACAACATCCTTCATGGCATAAACATAGTCGCATCCAAGGAGTAGATTAAAATCTAAAGGATCTTGGATCACCATAACATCAATATAGACAGTTTTCCCTCCTGATGTAATAGGAAAATAAGGAAGGGTCCCTAAAGGTGCAATAGGTCTGCGATTAAAATCCAGTATCTGATCAGTGGATGGCACAAGCTGAGGAGAACCTAAAGCTTGCCAAGTAGTTGAGGATAAAATACTAACAGAATCCCCTTTGTCAACAATAGTGCGAAGCATTCGCCTTGCAGTAACATTCACAACTATCTGGAAAGTAACACTTGAATGAAGACAAGACTCTGTTAGGTTACTCCAGTCAAAGGGAATAACCTCACTACTCAGAGAGGGTTCTGTCGAAACAGACAAAATTTCCTCTTGTCGAGAACAATCAAAACAAAGTATAAAAACTTCAGCAGGATTCGGTTCATTCTCTACTATAAGAGAAGAACAAGACGAATATTTGGCCAAAGCAACTACTTCAGTCTTAACACTCTCTGATGAAAGAGTGGGATCGGGTGGATATGACATCGAATCGAACACTTTAACTTCAATCTTTGAAGGAAGAGTGGGATCAACCACAAATGAATATGAATTGATCACTTGGTCAACTAGTGAGGAATCAAGGGATAACTTACTATCACTTGTTGGAATCACCTGTTGATTATTAGTAATATTTTCCAACCAACGTGAAGCTTCATCCATGCTTGGATAAAGAAAAGTACGATGCATAGCCTTGCATATCAAACCAGGATACAAGACTTTACCCTTACGACCTTTTACCAATGGGTCACTGGTTGAGGGAGTATCATCAACATGATGATCAGAGGTTGATGACACAGATGGTTTGGACCTTTTAGACCACTCTTCTTGTACATGGGAGAGATCAAGACACTCCTTAATAAAGTGGCCCCCCTTGCAAAGATTACGAAGGAACTTGAGTTTTTTGAGTGTTCTCATAGAATGGGCACCATTAAGAGCAGATGGTTGATGCTTTTTCTCTTTCTTATCCTTCTTCTTCTTACCCTTCCCTTTCTTCTTCTTCTTATCCACATGACTACTAACCATGGGGTGAAACAACAACCAATGAAGAGGGAGAGGGATTAGGTTGAGGTTGATCCTCTCCCAGAGGAGAGGTGACATTTGAGACATTAGGTGTAACAGGAATTACCGGATTAAACAACCAGACTGATAATCCTATAGTTAACCCAAGAAGATTTAAAGTGGAAATAAAGGGATGACCAATACCTTCACTTGGAGGGAATACAAAAGGTACACCTTAGAAAGGGACCTCTTGAGTGGTAGTCCCAGATGAGGATGCCATCTCTAAACTCTCTAATAACCCCCTAACTACCATGCACAAGCAAGTACTACTCAAACTAAAAGCAACAAGCAAACATGTGAAAGGAGTGGATAAGAGTCAGGAATCTCACAGGATTATCAAGACTTTACAAGCTTTGCTCGTAAAGCCACAACGACCAAAAGGCTAACTCAGATGGTCTGAGGATTCCTAAAAGGGTATCCCAATATGCGCAAGGTACGTGGGAGCTCAAATCGGTAGTAGTGATATCTAATGCACAACCGTTCACAAGGGGCCTTCCTATATACAATTGAGTACGAGAAGTACCTTTCTATATACCTCAAGGGTATGTGAAAGGCCGTTCGATATATCGATAGTACATGGAAGAACCGCGCGAGTCCCGGGATGTAGTGCAGACAAAGTAATGATAGCTCCTACATTTTACGACACCCGAGCACGTCACTAACTTATCACTCAAATTGCTAAAAGTTTTAACCTAGTACTACCATTTATTTTATCTTGTGTGTTTAGGTGGAACCATGGAGTAAAAACTTGAAATTAAAGAAGATGCACACTGATCTATATGATAATGCAAGTTTTCCTCTTCAATGAAATTCTACCTAAGAGAGGGAGAGAGATTTACTTTTCTTCTAAAAAATGCACACCCAAATGCAAATTCAATTCTACCTTTTCAGATGAAAAGTGAAATATTAATGCACCCCAAACAATCTTCAAAGCAAATAAGAAAGAGATCTAGAGAACATCAAACATAAATAAACCAAAAAAATTTCCTATCTTTTCATGCTTGAAAAAGATGCATAAAAACTTAATGGAAAGATGATTTCACCAACGTTTCCAAACAAAATTAACTCTAATGCATGCAAAGCTGAAAACAGATATTTCTTCTTAATGAAAGTAAGATCTAGAATTTCAAACAATCATGCATAAAACAAGAAGAAAATCGTTCAACAATGCTTGCGAATAAAGCAAAGGAGAGAGAAAACTAAAACTTCTCTTTGAAACAGATAAGGAAACAAAGAACCAATCTTTCCTACCAAGCACTGAAAAAATCAGCATGCAAAAGGAAACAAGAATCACCCCAAGCAAAGAAATACTCAAAAACAACATGGATCACTCACGCATTCCAAGTCCAAAACAAACTGAAACCTACTCATGAAAATGAAATGTATATTCCAATTCCAATGAATAATATCTACAAAAAAGAGAAAGATGTTTCAAGCAAAGAAAAGATCTCAAAGGATAATCTATCTCTCAGCATGGATCTCAAGAAACATAAACTCTCTTTGAATGTAGAGGGAATATAACGCTCAAAGCGACTACACAATAAGCCAAAAACACACAAAAATCAAAATACAAAGTCTGGAACAGGGCCTACCTGGTACCGCACTGGAGCGGTCTTGACAGAGTGGTTCTGGACGAGCATCGCTTCTGGCTAATGAGGTCCAAGTGGTGGCACCGCGTATGGATAACAGAGTTCAGGAAGTGGCACCGCTTGTTGCCAACAACACATGTGCGGTTCCCTAAATAGATCCAAAACACAAGGAGAATGAGAATTCAAGTTAAAAATTGATCAAATCAAGGTAAATATTGATGAATTGACAGTAAAAAAGAGCATATAAGGTTAAAATAGTTTAGATCTGAAAGTTTCAAACCAAAATTCACTAAGTCAGATGGTAGATCTAACTGAAGAGAGTTAGAAAATGGAGCCTGGATTCGGACAAGTGTTCAAGGACTGAGGAAGATCAGATCAACTAAAATTTGCTTTGCTCCCCAACAGAGTCACCATATTTGTTATCAGGAATCATGCACCTTATGCAAACATAAGCTGTTCTTCTGGTCTGAATGGTTCAAATATAGAACAAATGAGTGAATAACTCGGTTGAAGACCTTCCCTGAACATTATAGAAGCCTAGAATATAACTCTAACGAAAGACCTGTATACCTGTAAGACATATCAAACATACAAAGACATCAAAGCTACCAGAAAAAAAATCTATATGTCCATATTAGTGACTAAGGAATCCAATAACATATATGCGAGATTTACACAACAAAAATGTGGGAAGGAAATCAAATTTGCATTAGAAAATAAATGAAAGAGCTTACAACCATGTGCCTTAGTGTCGAGACACTCCTTCATAAGACTAACACCTTGTCCCCGATAGATCCAACTTGCTCCACAATTGATCTCTGATGGATTAGGCCAAGGTATCAATTCAACAACATAACTCTACTATTCTTCTCCTCCCCCTCAACTATGGACATGAGATTTTATTTATAAGGCTCAATGGATAGGGATAGTTGAGAGAATGGTGGGTGAGGTGGCTCCAAGATCCTATCAAGGGGGATCTCGAGCTCAAACTAACCCATAATGATAGGGATAAGGGAGGACACAAGGCTCAAGTTCTAGAAGCCTCAAGAAACTTCTCTTTTTCCCATTTTACCCAGGGTACCGCTTTTGTTCCCTTATGACAGAGCGGTTTAGGTGAGAACCGCTTCAAATACAAAGCACTTCCGCAGTGGCACCGCTTCTCTATAGCATGATACAGGTGGTGCTGAACAAGGTACCACTCATCAGCCATAGGGTAAGCGCGATGCTAGGTTTTTTCAAGTAGAATTGACAAACAGAGCAAGTTTCCACTCCAAGTGTTGGGATTAAGGGAAAACATGGGGGTTAAGGATCTCAACACATGATGGTGACAACATTTAGGTATAACATGGTGTATTTTAGGCTCTGGAATTTTCAATCCTCATTAAGAGGAAGGTCTCACTTGAAGCACTACAACAAAACATGCCATTAGCGCCTATATTGGTGTGAGAATTTAGTATTTTTTTTCAATATGGCACAACTACCTGATGCTAAATTTGAAATTAAATGACTATTCAAAATAGAGCCGGGTTTAGATTCCTTGTTAATGCCAACTTTAGCTTCCTTTTTTAATGCTAATTTTAGCTTCCTTTTAAGCACATGGTTTAGCTTTCTTTGTAGCGCTAGGATTAGCTTCCTTTTAACCATCGAATTCAACTTCAATTTTAGGGTTTAACTTTCTTTTTAGCTTTGGGTTTGGTTTCCTTTTTAGTGCCAGGTTTAGTGCCAACTGTATGTATATTAAAATTTATGGAAATAAAACAAAAAATTAGTAAAAAAGAGAAATGAAAAAGTGGTAAAGGGATGTTGGGATTTGAACCCAAACAACTTTCCAAAATTAAATATATCTAATTGAGATACATTCCCACAAAAATATACTATTAAAAGTTCAAATATAAACTCGAGTGAATATATGAACTTGAACTAGAGTAAGTTAGTACAAATTAAAATTTACAAAAATAGAAGAGGAAAATAAATTTAAAAAATGGAAAATGGTAAGGGAATGTTGGGATTTGGACCTATATCACTTTCCAGAAGAAAATAAATATACTTGAGCTACATTACCACATAAATCTACCATTAAAAATATAGATCTGAACTAAAACTAACCTACCATATGCATATAAACAAGTGAATAATGTAGATCTTAGATAAATATCAACATTTAGTACAAAGAGAAAACTAAGTAATAAGATATGTATGGGTTCCAATATTTGAACCTAGTTATCCTTACATAAATTCAAGGGCCCCCCTTAGGCCACACCCATGAAATAGATCTATGCATTTAGCAGAACCCAAAAAATATCGTTTTTTCTTCTTTCTCCATTAAACATGGTGAACAAAAAAAAAAAAAAAAAATTAACAAATCAATAAAGGAAAAACAATTAAAAGAGAAATTAAGGATAAAATGGGAAAGGATAAGACACCACCTTCCTCATGGATATTCCTCTAGATCAAACCCTAGCCCACATGCATGAAACCCTAAACTTGCAACAACAAAAGTACAATAAACATTAGCAAATCGATAAAGTAAATGTAAAGTAAAAGAGGAAGGAAGGAAGAAGGATGAGGTAATGGAGAATTCATTACATTCATTATGGAGATTCTTCCATGAAACTTTATCCTCTATGCATAAAACCCTAAACTTGCAACAAAAAAATACAATAAAAATTAGCAAATTAATAAAGTAAAATCAAAGTAAAAGAGAAACAAAGGAGGAGAAGGAAGAGAAAATACATTACCTTCCTCATCAAGGTTCCTCCTTGAGAACCGAAGATACCATGAGGATGAAACCCTCAGGGGAAAAGGGAAAGGGAAGAGAAGGAGAGGAAATGAAAAATAATGAAAATGTCGGTACTGAAGGTTTTTTATGAGGTAAAATAAGAGATTATAATTAAAATAATAGAAATTCCACACTCGTGACTATTGAGGAAAGTGAGGCACTAAAAAGGAAGTTAAACCTGGCACTAAAAATGTATCTATTAATGGTGCTAAAGTCAACAATATTAGCACTGATTTTAGCCAAAGTAGATGCTAAAAAGGAAAGTAAACTTGGTGCTAAAATGGAAGCTAAAGTCAATGCTAAAAAGGAAGTTGTTCCTAGCACTAAATCCAATGATAATATTGCTAACGTTTGTGCCAATTTTAGTGTTGCCTTGTGAAATAATGTCATTTTTTTTATCAAAAACTACAAAAAATTACTGAAAAGGTTTATGGAAGAAAAAAAAGGAAGCTAAAAAGGATGTCACTCATAGGGTTTTGTTGTAGTGAGTCTAATATTACGACTAGAGATTGTACAAGGCTCATGCAATGTGACTTTCACTACTCACACCCAACCTATGACACATATATCCACCTTTACTAAGTTTTTTGGGTGCACTCATTATCAATGCATGTAGTGCTTTAAGATACACGAATGTAGGACCATACTCTTTGTTAAGCTCCTGATATGGATTCAAGCAAGTTGTGTTCATTCATCAACACAAACAAAGAATAATAATAATATCACCATATAAAGGGAAGACAATGAGGTCTCATTCCATTGGTATTCGATATGAACCAATGAATCCTTCAAGATTTCCTCAAGAGTGCAACAACACAAAATACATTGCAGAGAGTGAATCGTGTGTTAACCCAAACCCCTTATAAAACTATTGATTAACCAAAACATTAAATCCACTATCAACCAACCCTTTCTAGTTCTAAGTATTTACTCTATATATTGTTGTACCCAATGAGGGGACAATTCATTTGAAATGTGCAATGCCATCAATCTTCTCTTACTCCAAATTTTGGTGGACTTGTTGTTATCTATTTCTATGACAACCAGGTGTCTCCATCCTTTCACCTCTTCATCTTTGATCACCTAGATTTTTCCCTCTTGTTTATATGGATTTGGTCTCCCTTTACTATTGAGGCTCCTAACTATTGCTAGTGGTATTTACTCCATTTGGCAGACTCCTATCTATTCTATTTTTTCAGGTTACACTATTTTGTTATGTCCATTGCAACAATGTGGTTTTCTATAGAATTCTAAATAAGTGGGACAATGAACCTTGACAACAACTATTGATTTTCCCTCAAATAAACTTCCAATACCTTTACTTAACTCTACATCCTCTACATATTTCCCAAATGAGGGGCCCAGCTTTGTTTCAGGTGAAACCTTCCTATTGAAAAGGATTGAAAATGATAATTATTAAAGACTATATGGGGTTCATGTAGTATGACTATCATGATTGAATCCAAACCTATGAAACATATGTCCACCTTAACTAGTCCATTGAGGTGTAAACATTATTAGTGCATGTGAAACTTTAAGAATGCACAAACCCAAGACTATACTCATAGTTAAGATTTTGATATGAGTTCAAGAAAGTTGCATTCATTCACCAACAAAGACAACAACAATAATAAAATACATCATCGCCATATAAAAGGAAGAGAACACCTTTTAAATGGGGGTCTCATTCCATTGATATTCAATATGAACCGATACATACTTCAATATTTCCTTAGAACTGCAACCACACATAATACATTATAGAGAGAAGATAGTATATTAACCTGGAACCCATTACAAAAATGATGATTAACTAAAACAATCAATCCATTATCAACTGACCCATTCAATGCTGAGGCATTTACATCATATACTATTGTGCATAGGTGCAAAATGCTTCATTCATGTGTATTGTTGTTAGTCTTAGTTAAGTCCTATCTTGATGGACTTGTTATTATCTTCTTATGGGCCAACCAAGTGTCTCTATCCTTTTTCCAATTCATCCTTGATTACTTGCATTCTTGTTTGTTTAGTGTTGAGGCTCCTAATTGTTGTTGTTGATCTCTGCTCCATGTGGTGCAACTCCTATAATTTTTGTTAGGCTGAGCTTGAGCTACTATATTCTTTATGCTCCTGCAACATGGCTATGCTCAAAATTAAAACTGAAGGGCCCAACATGAGCCAATAAGATTTTATTTTAGACTATAATGTTTACATACAATACAATTGTTCTCACTCAACTTCCTTTTCATCGCAATCACAATGCATTTATACATAATTTCTTAAGGTGCGCTATTTAGATCCACTGGTTAGCCCCAAATACACACGATTACAAGTGATCACACTAAGAAAGTGTGTAGGACACATGGTTACAACACAAGTTGCATTATAATACATCAATGAATACACAAACGACGGACAAAAAGGGATTTTGACCTAGGCATTAATCCTATCTCAACAACAAGCTAGACTCAAGCTTTACTTAATGAAGATACAGTTATTTACTTAGTAAGGATACAATTCTACATACCGATCACTAACCACCTCAATTCTTGAATCTTAATCTAATATGCAAAAAAGTCATCTCTTGAATTAAGCATCTTATATGAATAGATCTATTTGGTAATATAATATAAAAAGAAACCATTAATATGCTTTCCAATGATTAAAACACGCTCTTTGCTATATACTAGCTCGTTTTCTCTTATATTTATAAACACTTTGAAGTTGAATATGATACTGCACAATATTCAATAAACATCAAACTAACTTAATTAAAGAAGGCATCTAATGGAAATCCTCTATTTCTCAAGAGCATAAATAAGGAGCCTCACTATTATGTCATTAGAACCCTTATTGAGAGAGAGTATGAATCCTTACTAAAAGAGAGATATGAATCCTTACTCAGAGAGAGGTGTGTGGAATTGTATTTAATTTTTAAGTAGAGTTAAAATACATTGTTTACTCACAAGTTTGAAAAAGGGAGTTCTTGATTTTGTGAGAAGCATGAAGCCTCTCCATCTTCTACTCTCTATTGGGTTAATTGACATTCTTACATTTTGTTATTCAACAATTTTTTTCTTAATTTTAGATTTAAGTGAATATTAACTTTAATGAATAGTAATATAGTACTCAAAACGCTTATATGCTATACATTCAAATTCAAAAACACATTCACAACAAAAATACAAACATCACATACTTATGATCAAGTCCATTATCATCCATGCCAACTACTTTTTAGATAGATATACTTAGAAGTAGTAGGAAATATCCATAGAAGTAGTAGGGAATATCCATAGTAACTTTGATTTATATGTGTCCATATCTTCATTGTTAACTTTTTGTTTTCAAATGTATATTGTGAACCCTACCACACACATCATAAACCTTTATGCTTAAAGAATTCACTTTAAGTTGTCTAAACTTTTCATGATTTAGGTCATGAGATGAAAGCAATAGCCTTGTGCGTTTTTGTCATTAGACTGGAAAAGTGAAAGTTACCATCGATGAATAATAATTTGGAACACAAGGGAGGCCACACCCACACCAAACCATTCACATGTTTTTGAAAAATTGGCCCAAATCTGACTCGATACTGAGAAATTGGGGGACCAAATCTGACTCAATACTGAGAATTAATTGGAGGACCATGGTCCCATGGGTTAGACTTTCATGGAAATTGGTAGAACATATCCCCCCTATTGGTTGAAATATTCCATGGATTGGTTGATTGTGCCCTCATAAAATGTTACATGTAACAACTAGTAAGAGGCCAAGATAAACACAACATAATGCAATACACGTATATCAAGAATCTGACACCCTGCAAATATGATGGGTAGCCAGTAGCCAAAGTTGTTTAAAAAACACGCATACATTCTTTTCTAACAAAAGTTTAGAAGGTGGAGATTTTTCGAAAGTCCAACACATATTTGGAGACTTTATCAACGCATTCTTTATCTTGGAAAATCCATCACATATATTCATCTACACTCGAAAAACATATACATTACAATGTCGGCACGATACTTGCATTTATTGGTGCATTAAATAACAACGTACTACAAAGAAAATATAATAATAAATAACTCATAAAAATTGATTTACAACATATACATTACAATGTCGGCACGATACTTGGATTTATTGGTGCATTAAATAATAACAACGTACTACAAAGAAAATATAATAATAAATAACTCATAAAAAATGATTTACAACTAACCATGAATTAAAAAGAGAAAACAATGTACCAAAGGGTGATGGTTCCTACCAGGAGAATAAATACATAATAGCATAAAAGATGAATTAAGTTAAGAGTTTGATTGACCACAATGAGTGGCTCAATTGGCTAAATGTGGAAAAGAAAAGGGTATAATACCCCCACAGGTCAAGGTGTCCATTCCTGTTAATGGGTCAAATTTGCGATGCAAAGGCAATTTTTCAGTGGAAAAAAAAAAAAATTAAGAGTTTGATAAGATCATAAGAAAAGTAGTATGTTATTTATTTAATTTGGATTGGGATGGAGAAAATAATAATCATTTTTCTCAATCACTAAGGTAGATTAATCAACAAATTATTCTTTGAATTATTTGATTTATAAATTTTTATTTAAAAATTATTTTTTATATTATATAATTTAAGTTAAGTTACTCTTCATAATTATATCTTTTTTAATTCAATATTAATATAATAAAAGATTAAGATTTATTTTCTATTATATAATTTTAGTTCAGCTTTACTTTAGCTCTTGAATGTTGGCTCAATATTTATATGATATGAGGTTAAGGTTTAATTTTTATTATATAATTTTACTTCAGCTTTATTTTAGTTCTTGAATGTTAGTTCTTTAGCGTCTTACACATATTATGTTTAAACAGTCAAATTTGCATCAAGAGGGAGGTATAACAAGGATGGTCGAGAAAGTGATACAAGCAATAATTCGATGGTTGACAGTAGAGTCGTGGAGGAAGCTAAAACTTGATACAAAGAAACATAGACCAGAGCTAGTAAAATAGATGAATTCCATTTTTGGGGTTTTTCCATTACACCATCTCTGTTTATCATAATCTCTTAGAAAATTTCACACAAAAGGTAAATTTTGTTGTCAAATATAGCCATTTAGTCTCATGGATTATTTAAAAATATATATATCTATTTATCTATCTCATTTACACTATTTTAAAAAAATGTTTTGAAATGATGAAGCCCTCATTTCCCCATCATGTTCAAAGCAAGAGACATACTTTGATTAGTTTGTATCTAGAGAAAAACAAAATAATCATGAGTGATATTTCTCTAGGGTATTGACACTATGAAAAGAAAGTAGGACAATGGACTATATCTTAGTAGAGAGAAACTACACTAGATTTGTGTGGTCCTCTAAAATGTGGAGATCAACATGGAAACCTTGAAAATAAAGAAAAATAACACATTGAAGTAGGGGAACATAGTCTAGAAGAGACAAAGGGAAAGATGGAAGAAGAACTACTGAATATCAATAATAACCTAACATTTTGACTCTACACTAGAGCATCATATATATAGTTTAAACATAAAAAAATTAATGTCTAGAGGAGGGGTAACAACATTTTTTTTGAAGGGGGTGGATCAACATTAGAACCAGAATGAGGATCACTTGTATTATCTCCCCACTAATCATGTGACAAGGAAAAATATGCAGCTCCATTCCCCAAGAAATATTTATGTGTAGGGGTAGAAGGAGGATGTTTGAATTGGCAATCAAGATTCACATTTTGAACTAGATAATTATGGGAAACACAATTTAACTTAGAAACATTAGGATTAGGGTGAAATTTGGGATGCATAGGTAGAGGATGAGGCTATAATTCAAGTTTATTACCCAAATAGAGATGATTGGTTTTTAAAAGTTGGGGAAACCCCCCAAAATCTGCATCAAATTTATTTGAAAACCTAATTATTTTTCTCCCACCGCCTCTCCAAACATTACCTCTACCTTGTATATGGCCTCTCCTATTGCCATGAAGTTATGTGTGTGGTTACCCATATTCAAATAGAAAAAAGCAACTAAATAAAATTCAATACAACATTTTTTTTTCTCAATCATCAACAACTTTATTCAATCAAACAATCATTCATCCGCTAGGAAAATAGGAAACAAAATTTACAACCAAACTCGAGTTGCCACAAGTAATTAAAATAAATAAGACACAAACTCAATGTAAAAAATAAGGATTCAAAAAAAGACTAGAGTAAACTCAGGTTATCATGGGTAGTTAAAATAAATGAGACACAAACCCAATGTAAAAATAAGGATTCAAAAAAAGGTTAGAGTATAAGCTAGCTAGAACCCTTATCATGAAGCAAGATTCTGGCATTATACATTCATCTTATAACTCCAATAGAAAATCAATATACATTGAATCAAGTATTCCTTCCAATATTGAAATTTAACTTGATATTCAAACAAATGTAGCATATGAAATCATATCACCTTACTCATGCTTAGAACTCAAAGAACAAATAACCATAGGCATCTTCAAAAAATAAAAATAAAACATTAAATTTCATTTTAAAATGTTTCATTGTTTAAAATGAAATAGAAACATGATACAAGTTCTAAGAATTTTAATTAATAACTTTGCCTTATTCATAAACTCATAAGTTCCAAATATTTGAAACCAAACTATCACAAGTAAGCAAAAACTTGTTAGTAACTTCATTTACATGTCCATATATAACTAGAAAACACTAAACTTTTTCATCGTTTTCTTTTCTATTACCTTTCAATGCTTGCACATTTGTTCAAACATTATCATAATTAACATGTGTAGAATGCCCAAAATTAAGCTTCAAATGCATATATACTTTTACCATTGCTACATTATTCAGTCAGCTATAAGGAAGATGATGTAATGTGCAAAAATAGATCCTAGATTCCTTCATGATACTTCATCCATCAAACTAATCCATATTGAAAATGTGTTTGTTCCAATCTCTTCTCTTCTCATCACTTAGCATTATATGCAATCAATCTTGAACATTATTATCTAACACAATGTTCAGATACCTATTGTTTATCAATGAATGTATGACAAAACCAAGCTTATAAGGGATTCGTAATATTGATTGAAAATGCCATGAAAAAAAAATGGATCACATATGTACTCATCCAATCAACTCTACACCTTAATGCAATAATAAAATTTGTAAGTCAAGATCCCAATTCAAAGTTTAAAAACTATATTTATGATTTCTAGAACATCCATAATCTTTTAATCACATAGAAAACATGCTACTTTTATCCCTTTTTGTTCTAATAGGTGAACTCCATATAAAAACACAACAAAATACCAAAGGAATTTAACATATGATATAGAAACAACAAGGAGGTATAGCCTATGGTTTTGAGCCAGGGTTCTAAATTAAGGTTTGAATACCAACAAGGGTACTCTTAAAAGGTGGGATAAATAGGCACAATAACCAAGATTGCCATGAGTCAAATTTTTGACATTAAAATACACCAATAACCATACTTAGATTGGAAGAATGGACTCAAAATTAATATCTCAACAACCAAGCTCACAAGATGAACTAAATTTTTCTCAAGGCTTACCAAGAGATTGGCCATAAAAATCAAATTATGTCCATTGTATAGAGCAAACAAAGAATGAAAGGGGTAATTTGATTGTAAATGAAAATCCCTAAATATGATCATCACACAAAATATTGTCAATACAACTCAAATTCAAATATACATATAACTCAGGGGTAAGACATTTGCGCAAAGGAATGAATAAAACAACTAAGGAAATGGAACCAAATCTAAAATGAAAATGTTTACCTAGAATACAAACTAAAACCATAGTTACATAAGGAAGACAGATATGCAAGCCAAAGAAATAAAGAAAAGAGTCAAGCCTACCTTGCTCATAGAGAGAGTTGATGAGAAAATAAAAGACAAAGACCATCTAAAATCTCCAAATTCATATTGTTCAACTCCAAATCACGACAATGAAATCCAAGCCTTAGTGCCTTCAAACTCAAGCCTAGAGAGTTTAAATGGAAATACAAAAATAATTACAAACTTATCCCAAGCAATTCCTAAACAAATAACAAATATATGTAAAGGTATCTGAGAGCTTAAACTTGACAAAAGGAATGAGTAAATTATCCAAGAAATTAAAGGTTTTTTACTTCATACACCCAAGATCAACTTCAACCATTGGATATAACTCAATAGTGAAAATTCAAGCCTTAGTCCATCACCCCTACATGCAACATAATGCAAGGATCATTCAAAAAACAAGATATATCCTCATAGGTTTAACACCTTAAGACAAATGCTCACACATACATAATAAAAAAGATCAACAAACTAGTGTTTATGTAGCAAAAAACTTCAAATAGGTAAATAGTCCACAACCATTGCCAACATGACCACTTCATGCAATATATTAATGTAGATCTGGAGTAATAAATTACATGAACATCTCAATAGATCATCAATAATTAACCCCCCATTCTATTTAAATAGTGATCATAGACCAATTGGGTGCTAACCCACAAATCAAGTGTCATTAATACCATGGAAAAGATTAGTCCTTGTATCACTTTATGTCTAGAACATAGTCATGATTAGTCAGTTAGTTAGTTAGAAAATATTAACACTAAAGAAACACACTTGACCTAAAGATACATTAGACCAATTTTATCAACTTGTGCAACCTTTGTAAATCCTTCAATCCTGCTCCGATTCGTTCTTAAGGGGTGATATTAGGATGGGGTTGAAATATAATAAAGAAAATGATACCAACTAACAAATGGTACAAAGAGGAATCCACTTTGCGTGTGGTATAGGTGGAAACAAGTTTGAATATTGACTTGAATGGAAATGGGGTTGGTTTATAATATTCCATGTGAAGGTGGAAAAAAGGTCACATGCATACTTAGGATGGCAAATAGGAATGCCTTCCTTGCTTTGAAATACTTGGAGGCGAAGGAAATAATGAAAATGTCGTAAGTCTATCATGTCTAATTTCTTCCTAAGACTTAATATTACATGTGTGAAAAGTTTGGGATCGCTACTAGTGAGTATAAAGTCATTAACATAGATAAAAAGTATGAGGATATGGTCTCCCAATTTCTTGGCATAGATATTGGGTTTATAATGGTATGTAGAAATATGGAGTCAAGAAGAAATATATCTATTTTTGTACACCAAGATCCAAGACAGAGGAGATTTCTTAAGGCCATTGATATGCTTCTTAAAGTTGAAAACAAGATTAGATTCAATCTAAATAACTAAGAGGTCATTCCATGTAAAATATAGCTTTGATATGATGCCTAAAAATTGAATATATCCACATGGGTTGAACACCTTAAGAAAATGTCACATGCTCAAATCAAATATCAACACACTAATGTTTAGATCGTAAAAACCATCAAAGACAGAAATAATCCATGGCCATATCGAATAGAAACACTCAAGGAAATTTATTAATGAAAAAAGAAGAAATTACATGAATATCTATCGCAATCTATCATCAACAAATGGTCCTCTATGTTGTTTAATTAAATATCATGGTATAATTGGGTGTTAATCCATGGATCAACTATTGTCAATAGCAAGGAGAAGATGACCTATTGTTTCAATTTATGTCTATATATTAATTATTACCATCGAATTAGTTATAAAAGCACACTAAAGAAACACACTTTGTCTAAAAACACATTAGACCAAGTTGATTTTAACTAACTCCTAAATGTCTAAATATTGTAACAAGGTTTGTACTATTAATAATTAATGTAAGTGTTACAAAGGGAAGGCTCTACCACATGGACCAGTTCCATTAAAAATTTGTTAACAATAACTCTAGTGCAATCACCATATTCTACCAATCATAATTACCATGCATCATGGTGGATAATGTAGTATGATCAAGTTTAAAAACAAAACATTAACCCATTAATTGGAATCCATGAGGGTCAGGACCTCAAGTGAGTAGATCAAATAAAACTCCCACATAAATCATAACTACACCCATTCCCATAATACCAAAGTCAAACATCAACAAGAGAAAACACTTAATCAAAATCTCTCAAAGTCACTAATCATAATAAACAATGAATATAACACTTAGTAACTTTTATAAAATGTTACACTTAATATAACTTTTATAAAATGATGTAAGTGGTCTAAGAACATAACACTTAGAAACCAATAATGCAAAGTACCCTTTAATACTTAACCTTAAGCATCATTTTATTTGAGGCTACTAATTTCCTTGTTGTCGGTATAAAAGGAGAGAGAAAATCATATCAACACACCACTAATCGACTTGCAAGCTGACCATATATTCCAAATGAGATTCCATCATTCAATAAACAATTTATAAGAGATTTGAGAATTATAACAAAATCTACCATCAATGACAAAGTATGTCGTGGATCCATGTCATAAAAAGTGTATATTACAATGTAGTGAACCTTACTAGATAAAAGATAAAGCATTTAAGCTTTAGAATAATGAGGCACCCATACAATAGACAACACAAGAATATAGAGAAAAACTTAAGGTAGGGTAACACCGATAATTACTTCCAAGGAATCACTCCACAAGGCATGATTGTTACAGTTAAGTTCTCATCATATCTCAATACAATGATACTAACATGTATATATACTTTCTCATGAGTACTCCTAGGGGTCTGTCAAGTACCACTCATTATAACACCTATTACCCCCCAACCACCTAGTGGTACTACTAATTACCCCCAACTACCTAGCGGAAATTATTCCATGATTATGGCCACTTTTGTAATGTACCTAGGGATGAGCCACTTTTGCAATGTGCATAGGGAGAAAAATATGGGGTACTTAGGGAGGTACACAAGGTGGATAACAAATGTAATGTGGCCATAAACATGGAATATGCCAGTAGGTAGTTATATGAAATAATATAATAATAAAGGGTAGTTGGCATAGACCCTTATGAATACTTATAAGAAATAGTCTCATGACTATTCCAAGGGGTTTATGCGAACTAGACCTTCTTATTATTACTACCTAGTGGGACTTTTACATTATTATGGCCACATTACATCCATTACCCCTCTTGGGTACCTCTCTAGGTACCACATATTATCCTCCCTAGGTACATTACAACATTACATTAATTAACCCCCTTCACAACCTCCATAGGTACATTACATTCCACCCCCTTCACATCTTTCATCCTTAAAACATGAGTGCAAGTCATGAATATGAATTGTTAAGCAATGTATTCAACTAATACCATGCACAAGCATCCATCCACCCTAATGAAATTAGGACATGGGGTCCAACCTCTACATTGCCACCTTGATCTTGATTCCAGTTGCTCCTTTGGTGCTCTATTCTCTTTATGCTACTCAAATATATCCACTCATTGCCCTTATTCCTCCATGTACCTCTATACTAGGTTCCTTCACGGTTCTGTGTGACTCCATAATAAGTTTCTTGAAACTTAGGTCCTTGGTTTAATGAACATTGGTTCTCGTGGTGTTGTGTGTGGAAATATGTAACAAATTTACTTATTGGTTCTTCTATGCTTGGCTCTTCAACATGCAACTTTATAGATTCTTATTCCTTTTTGTTCCCTTTTTGAGGTTCTCCTTTGAGTGTGTTTGTAGACTCTTCTTCATATTCAACCTATGACTCAACATTTGATGTGTTTGTTGGTATTGCAATTAGTTTTTCTACAACGATTTCTTCATGTTCCACCCGGGGCCCTTGTTGTTTAATTGGAGAAATATCCTACATTATGATTTTCTTTTTTCTTGTAATAAATCTTCATAGATTATTTTGCACATTGATATTAACTATGCCAAGTGAGTCCATCCAAATATATCCAAGAATAATATCCACATCATATGTATCTATAGCATGAAAATATGAACGCAAAACATATTGATACATAGGAAGCTTCAAATATTTTAAAAGTTGAATATTCTCAACCTCAACTTGTATTCTCTAGATATACTTTTTAAAAACCTACAATTTTATAAGTAATCCAAACAATGATGAAAATCTGCTTATTGGTAGAATTTATAGAAATAATGATAGTCTTTTGTTGAAGATTTCCATAAACATGTCAAATGAAAAGAAACTCCTAATTCTCTACGTATCCTTCTTATTGGAATGAGAACACCTATGTAAAAATATGTTTTCATATTCTTCATCTAGATAAAGTTAAGAGACTTCCACCATATGGAATAATCTGACTTTAAATTAACGCCCGACTTTAAATTAATGCCTAATTCAATTATTTAATAAGTGAGAAATTTTGGCTTGGAAAAAGTCAGAATGTAATTGCAAAACAAAAAAAATGGGAGTCGTGGATAAACACAAGATATCAAAGTTTGAAACCTAACAAAAAGATAATACACGCAACTCAAAATACGTGATATGTGAATATGATGGATGGTCACGAACTGAAGATAAGATTCAACTTAATTTTGATTTGATCCCAAACGCATGTCAAGGAAAGTTGGTAGGTTATAAGATTCAACTAAGCATATTATATATATATATATATATTGACAAATACCTAGTATTGTTCTCACACATGAGAAGAAAGTAATAATATGGCCGATTGGTTTACAAATCAAACATTCAAAGGAGAATCGGACCTCACATAAAAATAATTAATTAAAAGGGTGATAAAATAAATTAAAACCCTCTCAAAATTATTATATATATATTCCTTTTTAAAATTTGAATTGTTTAGAACGTGTACTAGTTTTAGATACAAAGACAAGATGCATTGAAGAGGATAGAACCAAATGTAGAAGGGATAATTTTCACACAAGGAAAAGACAGGTAGTAGTGGATGCCAATCATTACATGATAGAGTCACTAATTGTGAGGATTGATAATTAGAGATAGAACCATGAAGGTTCCTTCTCCTTTACTTCAATACTTTAATTTGGAATATAAAGATTTTTAAGTAGATGTACAAACTTCAAGGTTCTTTAATTTTTGTTTTAATTTGGAAAGTTTAATAAGTTGTGTTTATGATAAACCCTTCAATGCTTAGTCATGGTTGAAGTAAGAATATTTCTCTAATCATTTGGAGCAAATTGCAAGAGGAAAGAAAATTAATCTAGTGGAATATTTCTCCAAAACTGAACATAATGAAAGGGAAAGTAAGAGACTCGAGAATGAGGTGGATATGGAATGGATCTCATTAGAGAAAAACTACAACAATTGTATGTGCTCCTCCCAATCATGGAGATCTCGATTGAGATCATATGAAAGCTACGGAAATAACATGTTAATGACACCGAGTAAAGGCAAGGAAAAATAGAGGCAATCCTTGTAGAAGACCTCTTAAATATTAATAGAAGCTAAACATGATGGCTATGGATGAGAGCATAGATAGTTTCAACATGAAGCAAATTTTGGGTGATGTCACAAATAATAAAAGCCCAATTTTTGGGAAACAAATAAATCTTTGAAGGCTATTACTACATGTCGCTGCATATTAAAGGGGTCATGGTAAACCAATCCCTCAAGCAATAAGGTTTTGTTATGTATAGGTTCAAATAAGCTTATTAAGGTTTCTCTTGTCTTTCTCTACATATATAAAATCTATGTGTTTGTTTCTTGGAATATATGAATTCAATACATGTGAGCCTTTATGGGTCAACCTGTTTAGTTTATATTGTGGGTAACTATCCATTATGTTGATAGAATGTACAAGGGTGACAAAAAAACTAACATCTTTTCAAATGTAAATTTTATATGGAATTAAGAAAAAAGGTTGGGGTTGTGGCCAAACCCAAACATCCTAAGGATACAAAAAATCAAGGGGAAACCTCATGTCCTAAAAAATTTGCAATCTCCAAGTACAATAAAATGGAAGGTGGACTTTTCAATTCCATAATTCCTTACTTTGAATTACACATCAACTAGTATATTTCTTAATAAACCAACTTCCTAGCAAGATACATTGAACGTATATTTGAATTTTAGGTGAACCTCATGGAGAATAGATAAATTTATCCAACAAATACTGCAATCCCTTCACTTTTTGGTGTTGATCTTATGCTTTGGCTAGCCATCCACAAGGCCACAAATTTTCAGTCGCCTTTTGTGTCAAACAAGAGTCATCCCATTCTCTTTTTGTTCCATCACTCTCTCTATATTTTTTTATCTTTCCTGTTGCTTTTGGAAATTGAGAAATATTCTTTGTTGGTGGTTATAATCATTGTAGGATCATCGTCCCTTCTATTCCCTAAAAAACTTGATACAATTAGTAATCCCAACGTGTTCTAAATGATCCATAGACAAGGGACTTACAACTCACTCTCTTCACCAACATAGATCCTCTATGGAAATGAATTGAAATTAATTGTCTCTAATTTTTGTATTCACAAATAACCATTAAGAAACTATGTACAAATATGGTTCTTCGCTTGGATTGCTTGTTTGTGGTGTCTGATCTAATGCCCAATGATGCATAATAAGTCACTCTAGTTCCAAGCCAATTAGTAACACACTCAATGCTTGGAATTGTGCAATCACAACACTCTAAACAATAACATATATGATGTACATTCAAATTATGTTATGTTAATAAAATACACAATGCTCTGTTCTAAGTTTGATGCCAAATAATTAGCCTATCCTTTGTGTGCTTCAATGCATAGGCATAGTTCTTTTTTTTCAAGACCATTGTCTTTGCAATTTCATGTAAATTGATATAACAACTATGCACATAAATTATTCAACACAAACTTGTGTCCATGAGTTTGTTTTGTTATAAATTGGTAATTTTTATGTATGACAATGTTTGAATCATTGAGAGATAAACCAACTCATATCATTGTTATAGTGCAAATTAGCACTTCCCTATTCGTGATGACATATCACAAGTGTCCTTGTTCGCTCACAAGAATGAACAAATAAGAAAGGAAGAGCCCGTGATTTGATTCCATATGAAGGCCCACATCCTTGACATAATATTCTAGCTCATTATTCTTTTGAATCCATGAAGTTCCAACCACAAATGAGACCCCACACACTTTTTTATCTAGCAATGTGTGTGCCACACGAGTTGTCCTCGAGCAAGGTGCGTGAGCCTAACAAACTAGCAAAAAAATATAAAAAATTCTAAAGTATGGCAAGTTATGTTAATTTTACATAGTTTGGTCTCGGTTGTAACTAGAAAAACTAAAACCTAACCATTTACAACTATCTTAGTCATCCATAAAAGAGATGTGATGGGCCAAAGTAGGGGAGACACTCATCCATATTGTCATGTTGGAGAAATCTCACTATAAATTTGATTCATTCATCCCCTCATCCCTCATTGACCCTTGTCCTTGAGAATCCCTTTTAGAAGTGTGGAAGTCACTCACGATAGGTGATCTTTATCTGATACACATTTGAAAGACTAATTTGTTAGAAGTGGGATTGCAAAAGAATCAAGAGCAGAGGAACCCAATCAAAGGTCTCGAAAGGTTCCAAGTAGTTAAAAGGTAACTGTTATGTATTGTTTTGTTGCATCAATAGAAATTTGACATCTTTCCCTCCCCCAAATGAAGAATGAAATGATTCATTGTTGATTCTTTGAAAGTAATTTGAAATTGACAAGAATATTGTTTCAAATGATTATTATCATTTACATGTTCTTATTTGGCTTGGATCTTTATTTGTAGACAAAATATTTTGAGGAAGGATGGATGGTGTTTCACAAGTTAGATAATATTGATACCAAAGAGTAAATTGAAAGAGGCTAAGAGGAACAATGAGGACCGATCGTCGTAATAAGGTGCATTTCTTCTCTCTGTGCATCTCTCTTCCATATCAGTTTGCTTACTTGAACCTTGAATTTTTGTAACATTACCCTTAGTTGAGTTTAATCAGCCTGTAGAAATGGTCTATATATCAATCTCTGTCCAATTTAGTATGTTGATGACCTCACCCTAGTCATTAGGAAGAATTATGCAAATAAAACTAGCGACCATACTAGGGAGATAGCCTTTATAGGGTCATTTTATCGAGTTTATCTTAGGTGTTTTTAGTCTCAAAAGGATCTAGTCACAATCCAAATCCCTTATAATTTCCAAAAAATAAAGTTTTTCTTGATTTTTTGCTTTCCCGAGTCAAACCCAAGTGCTACTCATCCTTCCCGATGGGAACATGTGTGTAGAGAATTTATATTTGAGAATAGGCATGTGTCAACTCACTTCCTATACTGAACATTTTTTTTCCATAGAAAAAAATCGTAAATTTTATTTACCTTGTTCAGATGGATCAAAACTTGTCCATTCTCACAAAATTTATCCAAGAAGTCTCAAAGCAGAAACTTTTTACATCAAATCATGGTATTTGACAATACAAACAGATCATAGCAGAAACTTTAAAAAAGATCATAGTATTTGGCAATACATACAAATCATAGAAACAAACGATATATATATATTCGTCACTCCACCACAACATCACGATGGAAAAGTATATGGTCACATAGGATAATATGTTCAATATCTATCATATAAACATAAACATATATACAAAATCAGCAAACGTACTTAATCCCATAAGTCATCATCACAACTCTAAATCCATACTTGTTCAAAACAGGCCTATTCAAAATAGCTGATATGTTTCAAAATAATCGGATGCTCGAAACTCTTTGATGCACCAATACCCATCCATAACCGATGCTCCAGCTTTTGCTAAGACATTTACATGAGAATTTCTTTCATGATAGATGTGCTTGAGTTCCACATGCTCAAACATATCTGAAAGTCTGTTAACTTCATTAAGAACTTGTGAAAGCTCTAAATTCAACAATCGGAACTTACCATTAGCCCAATTAATGACTAACTATGAATCACCAAAAATATGGATTTTTACAATATGATTCTCCCTAGCCAAGGTAAGTAAAAGCTTTAATGCACAAAGCTCAGCAAAGTTATTATTTCCAGTCCCTAATCCAGCTTTAAAAGAAAAATAATGCTCATTAGAAATATAAAGCATACCTTCAGCTCCACATATTCTTGGTTCACCAGCTGCAGAACCATCAAAATACCCCCAAGGTGTTAGGATATTTAGACACTTAGGAGTTAGTTAAGATCAACTTGTGTAATATATCCGTTAGGTAAAAGTGTGTTTCTTTAGTATGCATTAGTATGCATTTGTAAATATTCTAATCCGACGGTCACGATATGTTCTAGACATAGAGTGATCCGACGGTTCAACTTCTCTTAGATCATACCTACCATTGATCCGTGGCTTAACACCCGATTGGTCTATGATCTCTATTTAAAGAGCATAGAGGGTCCTTGGCTAGTTGATCGATTATGAGAAGCTCATGTAACTTTCTTTCTTTTGCATAATAAATTGCTCCGAAGTAGCTATTTGGCCGGGGCCGTGGACTGTTTCCCTCTCGAGGGTTTTAACCACGTGACAAACATTGGTGTATTGATCTGTGATCTGTTTGTGTGAAGCGGCTATTCTTGGTGTTCGGTCCTTTGGGAGTACCCTGTGTACCCTAACACAAGGATGATTTTTATCTATATTTTTTATAGCAACAGATCTAATATTCACCACAGAATTGTCCTGAGGAAGATATCTCAACAAACCCAAGCTGAACGAGGAAACCTAGGAAGGTATCAACGTGATATCTTCAAAGAAGCTCTAATTTATGGCTTTCCAAATAAACGACATAACTATAATAGGTAGAGATTTAATATGCTTAACCTCCATATTAATACACCATGTCTTCATGCAATCTATCACAGAATCCCCACTCCATAGATTCTTGATTCTTAACTTATCCTCAAGATCTAACCAAACACTCGATGTGAAGGGACAATCCACACCAAGATGAAAATTAGTCTCAACATCCAATTTGCACAAATAACATCTACCTGTACATTCCCTACCTTTCCTAACAATGACATCTCAAGTAAGTGCCTTATCAGAGAATAAAAACCAGCAGAAAATTTTGGCCTTGAGTGGACACTTAAGCTTCCATAGCACTTTGCACCACCAGGAATATTCCATCTCATTTCTATCTAGCAATAACTGTACATAGCCCTATTTTGGTGAATACTTACCTAATTTGGAAAGATTCCAAACCAACTCATGAGCATCATTGGATAATCTGACATGACTAGCTTTGAGAATAGCTAAATATCCATTCCAACATGAAACATCCCGAAGATCTACTAAACCAAGTTAATCAACAGATAACCAACCATGTTCCATCAGAAAGTCATACCAAGATCTCCAATATATTTTAGGAAAAAGACTCCAACAGAATGCAATTTCTCAATCAATAGAGAGGGTAAAAGGTGTCTCCATTTGCATCCCACCCAAGGATCCAGACCAAGGCGTACAACAACACCATTCAAAACCTTCCACACAAGGTAATTACCAATAATGTCAAATGACCATAACACAACTTTCCAACAAATGGACATGCTCCTTTTCTGTTTGACAGAATATATAATCCAATCAAATAAAGACATTGGATGCACATATTTCTGTACAAAAATATGAGCCCACTGACCTGTTCCGTGAATAACATTCCACACACTCTTGGCTGCAAGGGATTTATAAAAAACAACTGGAATTTTCAGCCCCCACCCCCCATAAACTTTGGACATGCCAAAGTCTTCCAAGAGGTCCACGGTAAACTAGAAGATTCCTTGTTTCCAGACCATAAAAATTTAAAACACAACTTCCTAATCTTCTCTATAATACCCAATGGTATCCAAAAATGCATCCAATAGACCGGGATTGCCTCAAGTACTACTTTAACCAATGTTATATTACCTCCCTTGGATAGCCAACAAAAGCTCCAATTCATTATCCGTTTTTCCACTTTAGCAATCAGCTAGTCCCAATCCTTCAATAGGTATCTGCATGGTTTGAGATGAAAGCCAAGATACTTCATTCCATTCTCAAGTTTTACAACAGAAAAAGAAAAAATATTCTGTAATGTAATAATCTCAGACTCATCCAGACTAGAATAATACAGTGCAGATTTATCCTCATTTATCTTCATTCCAAATGCCTTGCAGAAAACCAATAAAACCTCATATAATGAAGATAAATATTGCTCTGTGCCATCAATAACCATAACAATATCATCCAAAAAAAGAACATGAGATAAGGATATATCATTACCAAAAGAAATACCATGATAAACCCCACATTCTTTGGCATTGAGAAGTGCCCTGCCTAATCCTTCAACAACAATGAGAAAAATTAAAGGGGCTAGAGGACATCCTTGCCTAAGCCCCCTACTAGATTTAAAGAAAGATGATGTTGCACCATTAACAAGTAAGGAAAATGAAACAGATGAAAGACTGCTCATTACCCAAGATATAAAGGACCCTGCAAACCCCATTTTAGAAAGAATTACCCACAAGTAAGTCCAACTAACATGGTCATAGGATTTTGACAAATCTATTTTTAAAACCATTGACTTTAAACCTTTACTATGAATGGTATGCATGCCTTCCTAAATAACCCCCACACCATCATGAATCTGTCTACCATGCAAAAAACAAAACTGTTCACCAGAAATGTATCGACCCAAAACCTTTCTGATACGAGTAGATATGATCTTACCAATAATCTTATAGATGTAACTACACAAAGATATTGGCCTGAAATCTTCAAAGGATTTTGGATGATCAGACTTAGGAATCACTACAATAAAAGTAGTATTAAAGACAACAGGGATTTTACCACTTTTCCTAGAATCTTCAACAACCCTAAGTACATCCTCACCAAAGACATCAACAAGAGTCCTATATACCTCAACAGGTATCCCATCCAAAATCGGGCTCTTATGATTCTTACTCATGTAAAGTATAGACTGAATTTCTTGCAGGGTAACATGCATCATAAGATCTTCATTTTTATCCTCTATAATAGATGTGGGAAAATTCCCATCTCTCTGCACAATTTCAGGAAGATGTAAGTTCTTTTCTTCCTGGAACAATGACTCAAAATCGTGCCCCCNTTTATCCTCTATAATAGATGTGGGAAAATTCCCATCTCTCTGCACAATTTCAGGAAGATGTAAGTTCTTTTCTTCCTGGAACAATGACTCAAAATCGTGCACCCCCGCCCCAGTAATAGAGTCAAAACCTTCAACGAGATTTCCATCATCATCTACAATCTTCCAGATAGAATTTATATTTTTCCTAATACTAGCATACTTATGAAAAAATGGTGTATAATCATCCCCACATAAAATCCATAAAGCCCTACTTTTCTGTCTAGCCTCATGTTCACGATCACATAAAATTTTTCTCTTCCGTGTTTCCAACTCAACCAAAGAGGATTTGTCCTCTTCGGATGAGAACCCAAAACCCAACTTGTTAAGGGACTCGACCAGTAAGACTTCAATATCCACAAGGTCCTTAATATCCTGTGCTTTTTTCTTAACTGACCAAGACATAGACACATATTTGATAATCTTAAGGTTCACAACAAATTGAGAAGCAGGTGATACCTATGAATTGTCATAATAAACTTTCCAATATGCTTTTAATAATGTGACAAAATCATCATTCGCTAGCCAGTTAGCATTAAACTTGAAGGGGCTTTATGGTCTGATATTATTATTCAATAGTTGTAAAAAATAGGTTGATGGTCTGAATCCCCACCGCACCCTACCCATTGCCGAAAATGAAGGTCACAATCCAGGAGATCAGCTGATATAAGCAAATGATCCAATATCTTACATATATTCTCACACCCAAATATACGATTAGACCATGTGGGGAGTAAAATAGATGGAACTATATGCACTAGACCAAACCCATCCATCTATCAAATGAAGAAATCAGATAAATTATCCAATCTAGCTTTTACACCCCAAATTTCATAAAAACCCACATAATAATTCAAATCCCCACCAAGGATCAATTTAGAAATTTTTAAGCACTCCACTTTAAATAGGTTAATCCAGAAGTTTTCCCTATCCACATAGGGACCATATAGATTCACAAAACATAAATCCACTTTAAGCTCAATAGAATAAAGCGTAACACACAATCCCAAGCACACAGCGCAAGCATTAAGCAGATGAAAGTGTCGAAACCTCAAACCTAGAAGTAAACCCCCAGATTTACCTTTAGCATCCAGTGATACAAACTTCCATTCTTTAAGCATAATCTCCAAATCACCCACCAAAACAGACCCATCACTCATTGTTTCTTGCAGGAATAAAGCATCTAAAAACTGCCCATTAATTAACCTATGAATCGTTAGTTTTTTGGGAGTACTAGCCAACCCCCTGCAATTAAGGGTCATCATAGTCATAAGGGAACAACCGAGGGGGCATACACTGCTCTAAGTGCCCTAGAAAAAACCATAACATTAGTATTAATAGCCGAAAGGAAATCATCAGGTTCCGGGAAAGCAGGATAAATCCCACAAGGGCCTTGGTCTTTATCATGCAAATGAAATTTTTTCTCATTAACCTTTGAACAGGACGAAAGAAAATATCCCCTACTAGGCACAGGTTTAACTTTGAGAGGATATGCAAACCCTAAATCCCCCAGAGAAAAATCAAACAACTTATAGGAAGATAACTTGTCCTCTGCATAATCCCCCAAATTCTTAAACATAACATGAGGACCTTCAGATTCTGATAAAGAGGATATACAAAATGGTTTAAGAGAATCCAAATTAACAGAATGAGAATCAAAAACATCCTCAAGATTAGTTGGATTAATAGATGGAGTCATATCCACCAACCCATCACCCTTAACAGAAACCAAATTGTCCCCAAGATGCATCCTAGCATTCTTGACACGCCAAACAGACTTTGTCTTAGAGACAAAAACAGGTTTATCCTTTTTACTAAACTAAAAATACCAATCGGGGATCAAAATCCCATAGGCATGGAATCTATTACATTGAAAGGGAACACCCATGTAGTCCAGAGGCTTACTGAACTCATAAACCCCCTTTTTAATCAGAATATCAGAAGCAAGCCCATTCCACAAGTCAAGAAGAACCAATACCTTACCCAAACAACACACATCCGACTCAAGGAAAGATAAATCCATCTCTAGATGAGACCCCAATGTATTCCCAACCATCTTAAAGAAATCCATAGACCAATATTCAAATGGGAGATTTGGTAACTTAATCCAAATAGGCATTAGGTCATACCTTTCTATTCTTGATTCGAACAAGGGCGTCCATCGTTTAAGTAAAAGGCCTGCATTGTCCCATCTCCAAACACCAGCAAGGACCGAAGCCACATAAACTTCAGAGAGAAATTTGAATGCTATCCAGCCCCTCGAAAGCAGAAAGACATTAGGGCACAAACTGACATGGTCCTTCCAAGTAGCAAATACCCAGTTCTTAAGACCCTCATAATTGAATTTACAACCTCCAAAATGCGCCACCAATGTCAAAGCATGCGTCAAAATGATATCATTTAAACCAACATCCTCACTAATAGTCATCATCACAGGCTTTCAAATTTACTAATGGATTTCTGTGGCCTCTTCATACGCACACCACCAATAGGGTATACCGAGACTAGCGGAAGATGATGACCAAATGAGAAACCCCCCATTGGATAAGAAACATAATCCAAACCCAAATTAGCATATACCTCGACAGAATGAGATACCGGAGCACCAGGCAATGAAAAAACCTTGTCAATTCCTAAACCTTCATCATCTACGCAAGAAAACTGCTAAACTCCAGAACCAAAAGTTGGAGGATCAAAACCTAAAGGGACCTCTACAGATCACCCAGATGGCAAGAAACCTCCATCCGCAGAACCCAGAAGCTCAAAACCCTTATGAGGGATACCCAAAATAGAACCCTTTCCAGGGCACACCACATCATAACCTGTCATAACATAACCCGACATAACACAACCTGAAAGCAAGGATGGACAACCCATTCTAGCTCCCGACGTAGAGGGCACCAGACCAACCTCATCAAGAGGAAAAACAAAATCATGAAGAGGTAAACCCAAAACATTAGAAACCCTAGAATCATCAAGTCTATGAGACTTAATTGCACAGGCTTCCTTCGGTAGCGTACGAGCTAGCTGCTTGAAGTCTCGAAGAGACATATCTCCCCGTGGAAAAGGTTCAATAATGCTAAAAGAAACGTGGCACCACTAAAACCTGCCAGGATAAAAGAGATGTAAACGTAGATCACAAAGAAGTATGTTCTGTACTTGAGACTTAACGTAACTAAAACCTAATCAGATGCACCATTCCCTCCCTATACTAAACATGCGCGTGAGAGGTATACCATAGGTATGTTTCTTGTTTTTGTCAATTTTCTCATAAAAAATCTAGTTTGTTTGATTGTATCATTGATGTTTTCATGGGTAGACAATTTGATATTGTTGGAAGCCTTGTGTATATTTTTTTATAGTTGACGTTTTGGGATGAATAACACAACTCATCATTTGGAGAAGATACATCAAAAGTTCTCATTTGTTTTATGGAGACCACACATTAAATTAATAATATTTACAAATACTTGAGAATTATTGTGATCGGCTATAAATTGTTTTTTAATACAATATTTAACAAGGTTACTAATTAAATAAGGTATACTTGTAATAAAATCTACTATATATATTATCAACAAAACCATTTTTTTTATTTTAGAATAATATTATAACATCAAAGAGATAACTAATATTACTTTAATAAGAAACTATGTAATTCAAGGATTTATGAATGTAATTGAGTAGGGGACTCAAACTTAAAACAAGATAGGATATACAAAGATAAAATGTAATAAATCGGAATTTATAGAGAATAATAAGAAACATTGTACAGATGGAATATAAATATGCAGGAAATGGCTTTATATTATGATAAATACTTCAAGGAGCATTGTTCATAGGTCTTTTGAGGTAAGGATACCTTTTAGTTGATAAAAGCTCTATTATGATAATTCTCAACCAAATCTTTCATAGCCTTGTAGATATTTGAATAGGATTCCCAAGTCCAAAACCCTAACTACTTGACATGGTCAAATAATTAACAAATACAACTTCATAGTGGGTCTTAATTAATATAAAGACCAATTTTGCATTGATTAATGAACCACTAACGTACTTAGACTTATTTCAAAGAGATGGCCTTATACGATGTATGATTAACTCCCACATTAAGGCATTTCAGGGTAGGGCCCTAACAAGCTACTAGATTTGGTTATGGCTATGGCCCTAGCTCTAGTTATTGGCTCACTTGTTCTCCTAGTGGAAAACTCAACTCATTGATTCTCTACCTTGAGCAATATTCAGATCCAAACTCTTTAATTAGAATTCATTGACATATTTAGTGTGAAAGTCTCTTTCATTCTCATACATGGATATGGTCTATCTTTTTAGGTTATGGATGCCAAGTTAGATTCTATCATTTTCTTGTTCAATATGATAACAACAACCATATGCCTTGAATTCTCTTTCCTAGCCCTTAACCATCGTAGCCCATCTATCTTAAGAGATTAGACCAATTCCTCTAGTATTCTTATTAAAATCACCAAAACATTCTTAAGAAAGTTCTAAGGGAGATGAACTTGCCATTCCTTTCTCGGACACAATGTTGTAATTTGTAGTAGAAATGGATTATTGCCTTGCATACATCTGTTCTTGGACAACTACTTCTAGATTTTCCAATTTCATCTCCTTTACTAATTATTGGTGTAGTTGAGCCATTATCCAAGTAAATATCCCATCTTTCCAAATATCAATTTGAATGATCTTCTCTCCCAACTGCATAAGTTGCTCTACTAATGTCCCAATTTTCCATGACAAAACAATGCTTCTTTATCAGTGGCAACGACCTTACAGAGGTATCGGGTTTTTTTTCCAACATTGCTATCCTCTAGTGAAACATCTACATGTTCTCCTTCAAGTGTCGATTCTCCTCTTGAAGTTGCACATTGATGGCTTGTAGATGTTCAAGCCTTTATCTTTTGTGGTTTACCCATAATATGTTTGTTTTCTCCTCAAAATTTTCATATTTGATTTGAACAATCAAGGATTCAACTACAATGATACGAATATGATCCATAAATGAGGAAATTATATCCCACTTACTTCACCAGCATATGTCCTCTACAAAAAAGGATTTAACAAGATTGTCTCTATTCTCTATATTCACCAGTAGGCATGAAGGATATCTAAGCAAATCACTATTTTGGTGGCTAGGATAATGCCCAACAATGGGAAACACAACACTTTCATTTCAAGCCAATCACTATCACATTAAGTGTTTATAAACATATGATCACAACACTATAAAGTATTAAAGATATGTTGTCTAATAAAATTCTATTTTGTTAATAAGATAAGATATGCTCTCTTATGAGTTCAGTGCTAAAGGATTAACCTATCTTTTTTGTTATTCAATAGATAGACATAATTCCTTTCTTTAAGAATGTTGACCATACAATGGCATGTAAAATGATATCACAATTGTGCACATAAATGATTCAACACTAGCTTGTATCCCTATGTTTGTTTTGTTATGAATTAGTTATTTTTATGTACAAAAATGTTTGAAATAATTGAGAGTGAAACTAACTCCTATCACTTTCGTTTTTGGATGTTGATAAAATTTACTTCATGCTTAAGCATTCTTACCACCTCAATACTCCTTATATATTTAAAATATTAGGTATTTAATTAAGAAAAGACCTCTTAGAAGGCCTTCTCCTCCTAGAGTCCTAGGCAAATCTTCAACCACTATTGTTAGAATTTCAATGCAAATGTCTAGTATGTTCGTCACACTTATAGGAAAATTATACCAAAATTTGTGACCCATCATTAACAACAATAATTAAATTCAATATTTTAGTTTACAAAGAGAGGAAAGTTTGATTACTCACAAATAAAAGACACTTAATCTTCATTTATGGTTAACCCAAAAGGTTATGGATTGATGTAACTCTAGGAGTATAGTCTTATAGGAATAGAGATAATTTTTAGGAGCTTAAAGGGTTACCACCTAAGACACAAGTGGATTGTGAGATATAGTTTTTGCTTGAATCCCCATTGCCAAACATTGGATTGTACATACAGACCATCCTAGAAGCAGTTGAAGTGAAGAAATAGTTGTTGCAATTATTGGTGTAGGGGGTAATTTGACCAAACATCTCACCTTGTGGGTTTCCTATTAGCATAGTACTTAAGAAGGTTAAGAATTGGAAAATGTGTGTCAACTATAGATAATTGAACAAGATCACCCTCGAAAATCGATATTTTCCTCCAAGGATCACCAATTTGCTAGATCATTGGAAACATGCCAAGTACATACTCAAGGTGGATCTAAAATTGGGATACCACTATGTATGAGTTAAAGAAGAAGATTCCCAGAATACCACCTTTATGACTAGATAATATATATATGAATGGTTAGTCATTCCTTTTGGTTATGTAATATACAACCTACATTTATGCATTTTATGAATGATGTATTCCATACCTTCCTAGATTTATTTGTAATAGTGTTTTAGATGATATATTGGTTTATATTTCTACCTAGGAAGAGTATATATCACATATCATGTAAGTGTTGAAGACCCTGAGAAAGCATCAACTATTGGAAAACCATAATAAGTATGAATTTTCTAAGTAATCACTGGTGTACTTCGGATATGTGAATATTAGTGGAGAGAAAATCATGATAGACCCCACATAGATGGAGTTCATCCCCAAGTGGGAAAATCTTACTAATGTCACCAAGGTTATGAGATTTGTGGTGGTATAACAGTACCTACAAAATTTTATAACATCATTTTTAGTTGTGGCTACACTACTTCACGCCCTAACAACCAATATAAAGTATTTCTAGTAGGGAAGATTCAATAGAAACATTTTGAACATTTGAAATGAAATATTATTCAAGCACCAATTTGTGGAATCCTTTTGAAATGGAGACATATCAAGCAGATATTCTATGGGAGTGGATTTAATGTAGGAAAGTAATCCAGTATGATATCATTGTAAAATAGTCCATTATGGCATCCTAAACAATCCTACATTTGACAATGAACTCTTTACCCTAGTTTAAGATGTCAAGAAATGGAAGCACCTTATGGGTAATGAAAGCATCATCAACGTTGGTCCCAAGCCACTGCAATTTTTGTAGGCCCAAAGTAAAATTTATCAAACCAAAGAATAAAAGTGGGTGCCATTTTTATATTAATTTCACCTAACCATAAAATATAAGAAGGAAGTGACCAATAAGTTGGTAGTCATTCTTCAAGGAAACCCACATCCAAAATGAGATCTTTGGGAACTCTTATGCACATCCATCCTTTCACCCATGATGCATACAGATAGGTATACACATAAGATGAGGACTTTAAAGAGGTTATTTAATAGATAAAAGGCCAAGTTAGTGGAGAAGAAGGTGCTATCATGGATAACAATAATCTCCAATATGGGTTGCATTATAGATAGACAAGCTTTGTGTTCCTAAAGGTGAAGATTACATCTTATCAAAGAGACTCACGCCTGAAAAGTTGTGTGGAATTTTGGTGTTGGAGATATAGTTGCAAGTATAGGAGACATTGCAAAAGTCACAAGAAAACTTCAATGCTTGGCATTATTATTATCATTGAATTGAGAAAACATTCAAGGTGGGATATGTAGTGTGTTTAATTTGGAAAAAAAGGTTATATGGTCTTGTTAAGAATACTAATATTGTGGTATTGTCCTTTTCAAGTGTTGGATAAGGTGGGTGATACTACCTACAAGCTTAGTCTACCCCCATATATCTACATTTACTCAGTAGTGAATGTGGAGAACATGAAACTCTATGAGACATCCATGTTGGACCAAGAAATTTATGATCAAGTATCACCTGTCATAGTGGAGTTTGCACCAGAATCTGAAGTAGAGATATCAACATATATAATTTATGAAAGAATTATTGAATAACTAGACAAGGTAGCATGAACTTTGGCAAGATGGGTTGAAATGACAACTTCTAGGTAATACCATATGATACCCCAAGGAGAACTTAGAGGAAAAGTTTCTTATATTCTGAATCCACTCCCTACCTACCAGTTCTACGATCATCATCAGTAATAGATAAAAATTGAATGAAAATCAAGTGGAACATACCTTTTTAGTTACCTTATTTCAAAAACTAATATCCTCAATGATGGAACTTAAGGTTCTTCCACTTCTGGATCGTCTTCTTGTATTGAGTTAGATTCTTCACCCTCCAACTCAAACTCTATTGTCTTTCATTCTTATTCCTTTGGTTGGAATTCTTATTTTGGGGGATATTTAACCTATCTAAATAAAACATCTCGATTGTTAAAAAATATTCATAGTTATTGGGGAACTTTATTATCTATATTAATCCTGTTTTTCCTTTAGAACATGCACATAATCATTACAACAAAAATCTCTAAGATGTTTAATACAAGGTTTTTTTACCATTCCATGCCTCATGAGGCTAGTTTTAATGTAAATGATTGATTTACCAAGTAACATGCAGTATCCACTACCTCTACCTAGAATTCATGTGACAACCTTGCACCACTGAGCATACTCCTTTTCTTCTCCATGAATGTCATGTTCATCCTTTTTGCAACTCCATTTTTTGAGGTGTATATGGACTATTCTTTCTCCTTGATATTCCACACTTCTTACATGATTCCTCAAACTCATCTATGTAAAAATATCCACCATTATTTGTCCTCAACGCTTTTATTTTCTTCTATATATAGATTTCTACAAGAGCTTTAAACTTTTTGAATTTACCAAAAACCTCAAATTCTTATGGAATAAATAGTTGTTATGGAGAAAAATTCCTATGGCTTGGGGTACCACAACAGATAGAGTAACCATAGAAATCAATCCTTTCCCATATGCAAGAGAAATAAAACATCTAACACTAAAGGATCTCGAAACATGCCTTATTCTAGATGGTCGATGTAGATCCCCGTTGAGCTTTTCCACTCTCGCTTGTATTAGCCATTTGCTCTTTCAACATTCAGAAAACAAGACAAGCATGCTATATAATGCTGTTAGACCTACTCTAGCATATATAATAAATACCATATAAGCATTTAAAAGCATACATGGATTCAATATTCATTTAAATACACATTATTGGACAGGAAAAGATATTTCTATTAATATAAATCATAGATTACAATGGTGACAACCTATATCGTCACGTCTGTGAATCGGAGAAACTGAGTCCTCCACCTAGGCCTCCACCACTTCAATCCTCCATCTCTCGACAGCAAGCTCACAAGCAAAGGCAATCTTGGGAAGAACACAAAGTGCTCCAAGGGACAAAGGGATGCAGACTCAAGTATAAGCTCTGGAAACAATGGACTATATTTTTCTTGCTCTTCAATTCCTCCCCTTTAAATGTATCCAAAGGGTTCCTTATATAGTGCTTCAATGGGGTAATGGAAGGTCAAATACGAGTGATCTCAAGGCATATGGAAGGCCAAGAGACAAGTGACTCGAATACACATCAAGGAAAACTCCAAAACTATTTGGCCTTTTGCACACATCCCGATGTACGTGGGTTTGAGGGTCATATCCACGTATATACGCGAGAATAGGTTTAAAAATCACATATGGCAAATAATGCATGTTTTTAGGGATGATCTTGGAAACATCAAAGGTACAAAAATGGTCCATGGGGTCCAAAGAGTCTGTAGAGGGACAGGGAAGGCCATAAATGTGTGATCCACCATATGTGGAAAATCAGCTGTAACAGATGCCCCCTAATGTGTGAGGTTAGAGGGGTGATACGATGGCCGAAATACATTATAAGTCCATCCTAGAAGTGGAGTTATGGATAACTAGGTGGAAGAACTAGCCATCCAACATTATAATACAATAATCAAACTCTGCACATGACTGCAAGTACATACAGCAGTCCCGGATACATAAGAGTGCAATGGCCATGAATAGGCATGATACAAAATATGACATGTGTGGTTATCGCCACGTACAATATAGATAGATTAGAATATCCATGATGAAGATATACAAAGGATCATGATCTCCATGAAAGCTAAAGATATACGATGGATCAAGATCTCCATAATGGCTGAAGATATCTGACATACACTGGAATCAAGTCACGAGAACTGAAATCTCATGAACACTGGCATGATCAAGGAGGTAGCATATATGAAATGCCACCAGTCTGGAAGGTCTTCTACACAATACGCTATGAGTACATGTGCTACTATGTGAATAGAGGTGTCGAGGTCGAGCATAGTAGTCCATTGTTTGATTACCGGCCATTGATGTATACCATTAATAGACGCGAGATCACCCACCAATAATGAAAATGGGAATCAAGGTACTAGAGTGCAAACTAACAAGTGTGAATAAATGTGTTGAGGTCGAACAATTGAAAGGATCCATCGATCAGGGGTCATTGATGTATTCCAAAAATTGTCGATGGTGAAAGAACTTGCCACTGATGACTGCAAGTCTCAAGGCACTCAAAATGAATTTAGATTCCTATCCCAGAATAAATGATCTGAAGTCGATGGGATGGAATCTGCTGGAAGGAGGGAATTAAGGCATCCCTCATCATCCAACACGAGGTACTCAGCAAAGGTGTATAATGTGGAAGGACTCAATCATAATGTGCATGAACTAGTAACAGTACCAGGAATGGCCGACATGCAAAGTCAAGAGAATTGAGGAATGACTGACTTAGGTTTCAACTTCCTTCGAACAACAACATAAAGGTGAATGGTGATTGAATGTAGGCTACATAGACTCAATATACAAAACTGGGAATTCTCTGCGACACAGGAGGCATCGACAGAGGCTCCATAAGGACTGGAAGCTTAACCAGTCAGTGGAGATAGACTCAGAGAAACAAGTACAGCTCCTAAACTCAAACTATTAACCCGACGAATGGATGTGATATACAGTGCTCTGTTCGAATGCAGCATGACTCAACTGCTGCCAAAGATAACATCTTTTCCTGTCTAGATTTTTGTTTTTTTTTTATAAAATTTTGGACTTTTTCAGATATTTTAAAAAGCTTGAAAAATAATAAAAGTGATTTATAGTTACAGATTAGGAGGAGATGAGTGTCAAGGGGAAAACAAACTAGTTCCAAGCAATGGAACATACCTATGCTCAATACAAGGACACATGTGTAGGATAATGACACCCGCGAGAAAGTCCCCTCCCGGTAAAAAATGGGGGATCAAGCTGCAAAGGATATGTACAATGGCTCTGCTTGGATAGACATGAGACATGTTCAGGCTATATAGCTGATAATCAAATTCAGGGAAGCCGACAGAAGGCTCAATAAGGCAAGCAAAACTCATGATAATGCAATTACAACTTGACATAAGGGAGTCCTGGGGAAAAAGGCCAGCAAAAATATCAAGAGGAGTATGAGGCTCTTACACAAAGTCATGACGATACTATACAAAGGACTCCCACACCCTAAAGGAAAAATGTTAGCATGGGCACCAAATGCAAAACATGAGCTAACTAGGGCACCCATGTATGGTCAAGCTCTACCATTCACATCATGTAACTTCTAAAAGCAACAAGAGGGTTCCGTGACAAGATAGAATGGGTTCGTACCTAAGATTATAATGGAATGATCATAAGGTTATGCAAAGTGCAAATGGATGTGAAACCTAACCTATATGCTAGTTTAGACATAATACCTAAAATCGACACGAATGGGTCAAAACCATAGTCAAACAACGCTCAAAATGGACTCCTACATCATCAAATTAGTCCAAAACGGTCCAAAATGGTCAGAAACGATAAAAAACTATAGAAAGTGGGTAAAAAATTTCAAAAATTTCTATAAATAGTAAAAAATTCAAAAATTCCATATCATTTGAAATTTTTACCCATTTGAGCTCAAAAATTCCAACACAAATTCTGGGAGCATCATCTGACGAAATTCGACACCGTTTGTTCCAGGTAACTCCTCATGTCCTCCTCTTCCCATTTCATGCAAATTTTTTCAGTTTCCGTGGTCAATTTTATTTTCTAGGACAATCTAAAGTAGGCGTTTCGGCCCACGCACATATCAGGGTTTTTTCCACGTATAGGGCCGACCATACACGGAAAAACCTCCCAAAACTGCGTACATACGCAGTTGTTTTGTAAACAGTCGCGTATGTGGCCACGCATAAGGATTTTTAAGGTAAATAATGACCAAAAATCATGTTTTATGTGCAGGATGGTTCTAGAATGGAGGGAGAGGGAACATGGAGATGTAGAAGAGTCTCTTCAAGGTGACTTAATGGCCCAACAAGCTCTACATGCATGCAGTTTGTATAAGTTTTGGTGTTTTGGCAGCCTGAAGGCCAAACCAAGACTCCTGTAGATGCTAGTGGATTACTCGGATCCAGACTCAGAGTTTTCACATTGACGGGATGTCTCTCAGTATAGAGATTGAGGATATATATTTTATTACTGGATTATCTCGACGAAGAGAGGTGGTAAACCTACGCTCTCGCAGACCTGGAGGTGGCCTGACTATTGATGAGTACATTGCGGTATACTACTTTTCAGACACAGAAAAGGTTGGGAGTTAAATCCTGACAAACTCGATCTAGGTACTGTGACTGAAGGCCATACTATTGGCACTCGACAAGATAGCCGGTCTAACTTCACTCCACTAGGCCTTGTGGCCATTAATGTTCTATGCGGTGGAGTGTATGAGACCCATCGTGTATGACTGGAGCACTGTGCTGTTGAGTAACATGAAGCAACAACTCAGTGACTACAATATGGGTAGGGTGAGAAACTTCGGTTTCAACAGCATACTGAGCACGTTCTTCTTTGAGTGTGTACCAGGGCTAATCCCTAGAGTGGACATTCCTCCATACAGAGTTAGAGATCCAGCCCAACGATGTTGGGAAAATGTTATGAGCAGACTGGGCGAAGGTAGGGTGGCTAACCCCTACCTAACGGACTTCTTTCCATGGTGGTGACGATAGATCATTACCATCGATGACTACCCCTATGTAGGGATAGATTTCTATGGAGATCCAGACATGTCCCTACCACTAGGAGCGGCATATGGTGACATAGGTAACGAATACCAAACCCTCTTTTTAAGTTTTTTGAATTATTAATTTTTTTTGTTTTTGTGTTTTTTGATATATTGACTCAAAAGACATGTTTTGGTGTGACGACATATAGTGACAATATGTCATGTATATGCAGATGTTGGACCACAACGACCTGACAGTTTCCCTCATCATAGACAGAGGGGAATAGGAGACGATATCATGGGTGCGGATGCAGAGCAGACACTCCAAAGCATCCACACAAACTTTGTACACTTGACACACAGGGTACCCATGGCACAAGTCGAGGACTTACCTGAGGCCATGCAGCACCGGGTGGTTGGTGTACCACGAGCATGGGTTCGATTATTTCGACGACTAGCTAGAGCCATGGTGTGCTACCATGATCAAAACCCCCCTCCTCCTCCTCAAGCTTAGAGACCTGAGAGTGTTTCATTTTTGTACTATCGTGTATTATATTTTGGTGGCTTGGAAGCCCCAATTTTGTATTATGACACTTATGTATTATGACGTCACATTTTGGATGTTTAATGAAATTTTTTTATGATGATCGATTTTATTTATTTTCATGTGTGTAAAAATGTATGTTTGTGATATGCTTATGGTCTATGAAACAAATTCTAGTCTAACACATAGTTAGCATATGAGTCAGCAACTTGATTAAAAATTCTTGAAACATGTATGTATGTTATGTTCTCAAATTGTCATTCTAGCAATCTCACACGTAAGAATCTTCGTAATAATGTCGGATCCCTAATACGATACAATCCATTAAGATGTGAAACCACTAACTGTGAATCGATACGTACCTCAAGAGAGAGAACACCATGTGAAAAGGCATCCCACAATAACTTGATAACAACACTATATTCAACAACATTGTTTGAAGAAGGCCATAAACATACGCCTCCTGAAGACAATGCTTGCCCCATAGGAGTATGAATCACCCAAGTAGTAGAAGCTGAGTTTTGAGTGTGGTGGCTAGCACCATCATTGAATCCTATGTAAGCGAAACACTCCATCGACATCTTCCATAAGAAACGAAACATAATCAACAAACCCGATCACCATAAGAAAACCTAACTATGCAAAAAACTGTACAATAATATACAATAATCAGCCATGGCTGAAGATCATGCATAGTATTTTTTAAGATAGAGCCCATTTCTAGGCTCCGCCAAGGTTGTCCCTTCATAATCCACTAGCTCATAGGCGCCCTTCTCTAACACATGTTTGACTACGTAAGGACCATGCCACATGGGGTTAAACTTCCTTGCCCCCAAGGGTTCTTTATCTTGATTCGATAAAAGGACCCAATCACCTTCACTAAACCTCCTTAGACAGACAAACTTATCATACTGGACCTTAATGCGACACTTATTTACTTCTAGAGCCACTAAGGCATCCTGGCGCTGCTCATCAAGCTGCTCTAAGTGGACTAAACATTCCTTCAATGAGGAAATGTCTGGTAAAAGCTCTATAGCTAGCTTCAATGAAGGGATTTTGTATTCAACCGGCAAGACAAACTCCACCCCATGTATGAGCTGATTTGGAGAGAAACCGGTGGCAGTCTTAACCACGGTTCTATAGGCCCACAAAGCAGGATATAACATGATATGCCAATTCATCTTGCTTTTCGTGATGGTTCATTGGAGAATGGACTTAAGTGATTTATCCACTACTTCAACCCATCCATTCGCCTGAGGGTAATAAGAAGAGGAGTGCTCCTGCTTATACCCTAACTTCAAAGCTAACTCTTCCATCATTCTATTCTGAAAGTGCCTACCATGGTCAATGACAAACTCTTTTGAAATGCCGAATCGAGTAATAATTTGGTTGAAAATGAAATGCGCGTTTGTCTCAGCGTCAGATTTAATCGTGGTCATAGTCTCTTCCCATTTTGTGAAATAATCGAAAACCGCTATAATGTGATGATGCCCCCCAGCCGAAGCTGGGTTGCAATCCATGAATTCAAGCCCCCACTTGGTGAAGGGACCGACAGTGATAATCAGATGTAATGGGGTAGGATGCTAGGGCATATTATGTGCAAACACCTGGCAAGAATGACACTTCTTGACCGCATTGACACCATCTTTGAAGATCGACGGCAAAAAATATCCCACTCTTAAGATTTTTTGGGCTGTAGAAATCCCAAATAAATGACCACCACATGCCCCTCTGTGGCAATCATTCAGCACAACCTCAGCCTCATCATGGGTTAAACAACAAAGAAAAATGGAATCTACCCCACGGCGGTACAAAGTGTTATCCACTATAAGGTAGTTCTTAGATACATGACGTAATCGTCGTCGCTCATCCCATGAAAGGTGAGTAGGGATCTTCAAGGTTTGCAAATATACAATGATATCCCGATATCATGGGTCCAAAGTTGGGATAAGGAAAATATGCTCATCGACAAACATATCCTCATAAACATCCTCTTCCTCCACACTTGAAATCAGAAATGAGATCCACAAAGATCAACAATTTCTTCGATTTCGCCGAAACAAATTCAAGATCAAATTCTTGCAAAATAACAGTCCACTTATTATATTTTCCCTCGATCATCCTTCTAGTGAGGATGAACTGAAATGGATTGACATGAGCTACCACCAAGTTTTTGCAAAGGAGAATGTAATGTCTCAATCTCTGAACTGCATGAATGGTGGCCAAGGCAAGTTTCCCCACATGAGAATAACCGATTTTTGCATCAATAAGGTTCCGGCTCAGATAATATATGACATGCTCATGGAGCTCCTCATCCTCCTGAACCAAAACCATACCAACCGTCTCCATAGACGCGGCCACATAAATAAAAAAATCACGGCTATAGTCAGGTGGACTAAGCATGGGGGTCGATGCTAAGGCTTGCTTAAGAGCATCAAAGGACTCATGGGCTCACTCATCCTAGCAAAAAATAGTGTCCTTCTTTAAAAGACGCATAAAGCCTTTAGTCAAATTGGCAAAATTAACCACGAATATCCGCAAGAAATTTGCCATGCCTTGCAAATAGTGAAGATGCCTAATATTACGCAGGGGAGACAATTGAAGTATTGCCTCAACCTTTAAGGGATCGACTCTTATACTCTCCTTGGATACAATGAACCCTAGCAAGTGACCAATATTCACACAAAAGATGCACTTATGAGGATTTAACCTAACCTGGTAATGTTGGCTTCTTTCGAATACTAATCTCAAATGGTATGGATGATGCACTCTCAGACGAGAATGAGCAGCAAGATCATTCAAATACACTTCGATAATCGTTTTGAGATCATGAAAAATTAGGGTCATGGCCCACTGAAATGTGGCTTCGAGGTTTTTAAGACTGAAAGGCATATTTTGATATGCAAACGTACCCCAAGGACAAATAAATGCAGTTTTATGTTGATCCTTAGGTTTGATCTGAATCTAATTATATCCAAAAAAACTATCCATGAAGGAGAATACCTCGCTTCTTGCACACTCTCCAAAATCTGATCAATAAATGGTGTGGGAAAATGATCCTTAGGAAAAGCACAATTTAAATCATGGAAATCAGTGCATATGTGGATTTCTCCCTGCTTCTTATCAACTGGAACGAGATTTGAAATCCATTCCATCAAGGGAATGGGATAGATAAAATCGGCTTTTAACAACTTCTATATCTCATCCTTAATAGCGGGTGATTTTCTAGGATTCATCGCATGCAAACGTTGTCAAACAGGCTTCACATTCGGATAGGTCTTAATCTCATGTTTGAAAATACGAGGGTCGATACCTGGAATTTATTCGTATGACCAAGAGAAGATGGCACGAAACTCTTTAAATAGCTTGGTATACTCCTTGATTTCATCAGGGGAACAATCCACCCCAATGTAGACGTTCTCAACTTTGCCAGGATCATGAGAAATATTGATAGGAATAGTAGGTGATAAATTCACCATGTTCCCATCAGCCATCTGACCAGGAGAGCTCAATGGAACCACGGGACTACCAATCTTCTCGCTAAGAATATTCCTAAAGTATGCACACGCCATATGGTTAAGATTGGGAAGAAAATATGATCTATGATGTAACTCTTCCCAAGGTGGCTCAACCCTAGACATGGCCTTAATAATGGCTTCATCTGATGGAAAAACATCGTCAAGGGAATCATGTGCATGAGAGGACTCAATTGCCCATGTAGGCAGCACATACGGGTCCTCCTCCTCCATTTGCAAAGAGGAAGGACTAGGCTCTACAACACAATCAAGATTCACTTCATATGCTATCATTGCTGCAGGCAACGACACATCTGTTTCGACAGGTCCATTCGAAGGACTCGGTGAAGGAAGAATCCAAGGATATTCCATATGGGTAGTGCAAAAATACACCAAATTCAACAAAGACAAAGCCCCACCGAAACTAGATTTGATCATAAGAACGGGCGTAGGATAGCTAAAGGTCCCCATAAGAGATGGATACATACCCACACCCACACTCCCAGTTTCCGGCTGAGAATGATCGATAATCAAGATAGAATCTCTCGATGATGCACTAACACTTGGATTGTGGAATGATGTCTGATCAATTGTAACAATCTTCTCATTAAATGGAAATCATACTACTCAAAATAGAGAAGAGGCTATGACTTGCATACTATACATCCAATTCCGACCCAACAAAAGGTTGTAGTCAAGGAGCACATCAACCACCTAGACCTCGATCGCGATGGTCTTCCCTCCCAATTGGAACTTAAGAAAAGGAAGAATCCCATGCATCCGAAATGATGTACAATTAAAGGCAATCAACATAGTAGTAGATTGAGACAACTCGAGAGAACCCAAACCCTTCCAACACGACAAAGACATTACGGAAGCAGCAGCACCTTCATCAATCACAGTGCATTTGACGGCCATATTAAGACACTCTACATGAACAAAAGAGACATGTAGTCCCATGGTTTCAAATTTGAAGATGGAAGAAGATTTATTATCATTAACCCCAAGAACAGAAAGCAAGGCTTTCCTTTGCGGAGGACAACTCTGAAGTACTTCAAGCGCAGACATCGCACAAGGAGTTTGGCCCAAATCCTTGAGAATGGAATAGTTTTGGGTGGCTCGAGCATTAGGATTGTGCCTTGAACTCTTTAATACTACCTTAGGAATGTGAGGTGCAATTTCAGGTTTATCCATAAGGTTTTCAATATGCAAAGGGCTCTCAGGTGGAGCGGGTTCTTTTCCAAGGTCCGGTTGTGACGAACCATAATATTTCGCACGAGTCACAATATTAGTAGCACGTACAATGTTGATGCAACCATGAACAGTATTGGATTTCAGAGGATTTTGATCTCCACCCAATGAACAATGAGGATCATGGGTCCTCGAGTTCATATTTTGATTATGGGGTAAAGGATTAGTTAGCACAGCTGGGCCCTGTGCTATGAATCTCGAAGCATCTTCCATATGAGAGCACAAGTGAGTGAGGCAGTCCTCCTTACACAATTTGCAAGGAAACTTTACCTTACGTTTAGACTGCTTGTCCCCCCTAGCATTGCGGTCATTCTTGTTCCCACCCTTATGATTATTTTTACCCTTTTTCTTATTCCTTCTGGGCTGCTAGTTTCCCTTCTGGTTTGACAATTGCACAAAAAGTACACTCACCATTTGGGTGGGTTGAGACAAATTCGTGGCTTGTCCTGAAGCAGATTGATTAATAGACAATTGGCTCACTTGTTTCATAACTGAATCCGCAGGTTTAGCACTTGTACATCCTACGATTCCATCGGCATGTGGTCTAGGCTTGATCTTGGGATCAAAACTAGAACACAGAGCGTTAGGTATAATCTCATACAAAAGTCTGGATTGAGCGTAGATCAAATCATACTCTTGTGCCCTAAATACTACGTTTTCCTTTTTTGGACTCCAGATGTAGAAACATCCTTCACGATGTAAGGTAACAAAGACTTGAGGAATCACTCAAGGAGAAATTTCGGTGATATAAAGGCTTTAATCAACCTCTTCCATCTACGCCACTTTTGAATATGATCTGAGATATGTGTGGCTTTGTCTTGTCGAAATGTCGATAAGAGTTCTGTACCAACGTCGTAATGCATGGGTAGCTGAAAGTGATTGAGGAAAGTCATGGCAAGGTCATCGAATGAAATGAATGCCCCCCTTGGTAAATCTATATACCATTTTTCCGCAGGCCCAGTGAGGGTGCATTGAAATAGCCTTAAACGGATTGAGTTATCATGTAAGGAATTGGAAGAGCACCAAAGGTGAAAAGTAGTGACATGTTCACTAGGATCTTCTCCTACTTTGCCCTCGAACTTGGGAATGTCCGAGGGAAGCTTGTTAGGGACGACCAGCCAGGCCGGGTCATGAGATACTGGATCGTTCATTGAGTCTCGATAAGTCAGGTAAGTTCAATGTTGTGAGGAAAGGAAGCCTAGTTTGAACCAGTTTATGCCATGCTCCTTGATAGTTTTGGTTCATATAAGGTTGATTACTGTAAATACCATGGCCTTGGCCATAATATCCTCCTCCTGTTTGACCTGTCTAGGGTTGTATGGAATCATTATGATGTGGTGTACCTTGACTATGCGGTGCTACAAAGCCATAATTGGAAGAGTAATTGGGATGTTGATACCTATACCCATAGGGTTGATAGTTCTATCCATACTGCGGTCCATAAGATTGCCCATGAGAAGCTCCATAAGGTGTCCCATGGGATGTCCCATGAGAAGCTCCATAGTTAGGGATATGGGGAACTCCTTGCGATGGACCATGAGATGATCCAGAAATAGGAATATGACCTCCCGAGACAACAGGAGGTACTTGACTCTGAGATACTACCGTGCAAGCAGTCGCAGTACGAACATGGATAGTAGCGATATTCCGGCCCGAAGCACCACGTGAATGAGGGGGAGGAAGGGTTGTCAAAAATGCATTCGAAGGAGTAGGGTTTGAGGCGAAGGGACATGTGAAGGGATGTAAGTGGTGTTCCCTATGGTCACTCATCTCGGTTCTGGTATCCGCATATGACTACTAACACTAGGTCTAGAACAGACATGTGAGGTAGCTTCCACCACCGGGATGGAAGGTGCAATGTGACTAGTGCTCCCAAATCTCTCCGTATGGAAAGGAATAGGAGTGCCCCTAGGCATAGAGCTAGGTTCAACTTCTGACTTGACATGATATGCATGATCGTGTGTAGGGATATCAGGCATGCCATAATGAACATGACTAGTGCTTGTGGGTTCATGATGAGTCTCGTCGCCAGGAAACCAATACCAGCGACCTGTGAATGAGGGATCATAACCAGAATGTGAAGGATCATATGCGGGAGTAGAATTTGCATCCCCAACCTCATGAGGTGGATAAGAAATCTCAGGAATCTCATCCTCATGATCTCCCATCGTGTGTGAATCAACGTGATAAGTAGTCTGCTCAGATTGTCTGTTTCTCTATCCTAAAGAAGGAGGAGACGTGGAAGGTAGAAGTCTTGCTAAACGCTAAGAATGGTGAAGTGCCGCACCCGAATCCACAATGACTCAAAATGAAAAAGACTCGATCTAATTATGCAAACCCTAGGAAAACTAGCGTGCATAGACCATACACCTATAAAATGTAAATCCAAATCACAAGAAAACAAGGGTAGGATATGTGAGATCCTGAATGAAGCAGGTATGTCTCACCTAGGAGAGGCTTGAGACTCCCATACCCAACAAACAGAGGTTTGTAACCAATTATAGTGGGCCTTAGCTTCAATGCATATAGTGACTGTGTTGTCTGACCCCTACCTGGCCAGGACACCTACAGAATAACCTCTGCGAAGTACCCCCTCGATAACCTAGGTAAGGAAACTAAGGCCACCTCAATATAATCAATGCTTAAGTAGACAGTCGCAGGCGGTATTGACCGTATGGGCAGGGTAGCAAAGCTTGAAACTCTCGAAAGAGCCCCCAAATACGAATACAATCTTGGAAATATCTCCGGTGCTAGTCAGTTATGACCAAGGGTCATCATAATCAATAACCGCTCACACTTCCTCGTGCTTGAATCCCTTGTAAGAGGAGGATCCTGAGAAACACTAGTTATATAAAGGAATTTCACACTCTCATCTGGATAGAGACATAAATGTTTCGTTTAGTGGTCTTGGAGAATTTACTCACAATGAACTATTCCAAGACTCTAAAACCTAATCTTGTTGTTGCACCCTATAAAAGAAAAGAGTGTAATTCATTTTATTATGCGTTGATTTTAATTGGCTTATTACTCAAAAGGGCAAATGGTCGTGCAACTAATGATGTTATGACGCAACAAGAAGTAAAATGCACACCTAACAATCAATGCAAATGCACTGTGTCGAATGAAAAACGGGGTATGCTACTACGTGAAGTGCAAAATTTTCCTTCAAATGAATATGCAATCATTCCTATATGAAAATTTGACTAATACTTCTCCAAGCAAACCTAATGCAAGTACCATTCAAAATGCAAAATGCAATAATGCATAATGATGCCAAAAGCAAATGTTTTTGTATTTTTTGAATTAAAATGAGATAATAAAGCAATAGTATGACTCTACAACCCCCAGAATCTGCAAGCACTATTAGATAGCACCTAAGAAAAGCACTAAGGTAAAAGAGACCTAATGCACTAATCCCAAAACAAAAAATAGAAAATGAAATGACAAGAACATCTTCAAAAAATTCAAACTAAAAAGCATCTCTGGTCAGAAATAGATGTATATACAGACTCCAGAATCATCTAGGAAGACTCAGGAATTATCCAAACTCACCCACCAACACTTAATCTTCCCCCAAAAGGAAAAACGTAGGGCATATGCGACTGTGTGCAGAAAACCTGCATATATACGTGGATATGCCAGTAAAAACCACGTGTACATGCGACTGTGAAGACAAAACTCGCATACAGGAAGAAAAAGAGATAAAAAAGAATGTAAACAGACAAGCTGAGACAAAATTTACTCCTATCAGACACTACTAGGAAAACATGCCCCCAGACCCGACTTAGAAATAGAGAAATCAGAGCAATTCAAGAACATTGAATGCCAATAAAAACCCTAAAGGAAATGACTAGGAATTCCCTAGTATGGTCACCAATTTTGTTATGGAGAAAACTTCCTATGGCTTGGGGTACCACAATAGACAGAGTAACCACAGAAATCAATACTTTCCCATATGCAAGAGAAATAAAACATCTAACTGTTATAGCTCAAAATGACACATCTCTGCCTGTGACCACTTTCCCATGATTCCGTCGCATGTTGACACTTCCATGATGACACTTCATGAAAGTCACTGAAAGTCATTGAAAAAACACCTATCTTGGAGGACCCATATCTTGAGTTCTGTAACTCCCTTTGACCTCATCTCTGCACTGTTGGAAAGCTATTTTAGTTAGCTAAAACTTTCCAGAAGACACCAAAGTCTGAACATGCCCAGAAATACCCTTAAAATGTGTTTTTTACCTATCCGCCACTTTCCTTAAGGCAAACCCACGGATGATACACGAGTTGCTCTCTTTCATACCCGCGGATACAAAAAGTTGCTCATATCCATGACTTTCTGTATTAGCAAACCGCGTATACTTTTCGTATCCACGACTGTCTAGTTTTGCAACCCACGTATGCCTTTTAAAAATATCAAAAAACACGCCTTTTGAATTTTGGTTAGTTTGGGTAGTTATGCAACTGACTTCTTCAGTTGTAACCACTTTGTCTTCGCCCCTAACTCTTCCTTAACCATATAAATAGAGGTAGGGAGGTCCATGAGAGGGGACTTGGATTTTTGCATTGTTATGCTGGAGGAATTGGAGCTCTCTTTTCCCACACCTTTTCCCTAGAGGTCATCCCCTTGTGTTGCAGAGCTTGGAGGCTGAGATCTTTGGAGAAGAGAAGCAGCAGAACCGGATCAAGGTTTCGTGAGGTGCCAAACTTGAAGAGAAGGTATACTTGTACTTGTTTTCAAGATTAATAAAGATGTGATGTCCTTCTTCTTCCCAAATCATTGTTCAATGTGTGATTGAATCTCTGTTTATGATCATATGATGATGTTATTCAGATCATTAGTTCATGTTTATTTGATTATCATTGTTCTATATGTGGTCATAATGGTTTGAGGAAGGTATAATTCATTTTGCAGGTCTCTTGGATCGAGAGGAGCAAGAAGAGGATTGAAGAGAAAGCTTGTACCACCCTTCAGTTAATCAAGTGTGGACCTTTCTTACCTCTGAATCTTACTTATATATGCTTGCTGAACATAGTGCATCTCTCTTTCAACCCCAGTATGTTGATGGCCTCTTAAACCCTAGCCATAGGACACTTTCCTTTACAACAAAACTGGCGACTCCACTGGGGAGAGCCTTGTCTGTTTGGGGTTTCTCTTGATTTCTTTCAGTCTTTTGCATTGTTTCATGTCCTTCTTGCCACTTAGTCATCCCTTTTGGTTGCTCTTTATCTATGTGGTAAGCCTTTTTATAGCATTAGGGTTTGCTCTTTGCTCTTTCCCCCACCTCCTTGGCTTGGTATGATTTTTGGCTTATGTTTTTGGTCAGCTTCTGTTAGTGATCTTTGTTTGATTTCAGAATCTTGTTGGTGTTGGTTTCCTTCTTCTTTTGTTGGTTAACTTCACCATGCCAAAATAGTTGACTTGTCTTTTATGCAAGCCTTCCTTCCAAGTAGGGTTTATGCTGACTTTGGTTCAGTCTAGAGTTTGTTTGGTGGTTGTATAGCAGAGTTCCTTTTGCTTTGTTCTTGTTATCTGCTTTCTTTTAGTTTGTAGGTAGTTTTTCTTTTGCATTTGTAAAAGAAAATTAAAAAGAACCTATACTTGTTTGTGCTGCTTGCCCCCCCACCTCCTTCTTTGGCTTGACCTTGTTGGACAAGGTACTGAGCAACCTTTGTTTGTAGGTTTAGATTGATACTTGGGACTTCTTGACCTTTGTTTATGTCAGTCTTATTGCTCAGTCTTTTCATTCCAAATTTGTTGGCTTGTTTACCTTTGTGAGCCTTCTTTTCAAGAGAGGTTGATATCTAACTTTAGGGAAACCTAGGGTTTGTTTGTGGGGAGTAGAGTAGTTGTCTATTTTCTTTGCTTTCATTACTTGCTTGCATTAGTTGATAGGCTGATTTTTCTTTTGCATTTATAAAAGAAAAATACAAAAACACATATTTTCTTTATATGCATGTAGATTAGGTTTTTAGTCTAGATTGCATGGCATATCATTGTTTTTGAAAAAATAAAGATAAAAAGAATTTGTTCTTTTGTGGTTTTCAAGTTTCTATTTGAAAAATAAAGAGAATAGTTTTTGCTTTTTGCATTTCATATCTCTTTGCTTAGTCATTTTGTTTCAACTTTGAGTCAAAAAACCACTTAAGTTTCACGCCATTTACCCTTTGACTAAAAACAGCTCTTAAAATAAACGATATAATTTAAAAATTACTAGTAAGTTTTATTTTATAGGGTCATACACCAACTAGCTCAGGCTAGACTTGTGGATTAGGGAGTTTCAACTCTCCATAAGTGTTAAAATTTTAGACGTAGTTGGGTAATCACTAGGTAAATCCTTTTCTATGTTGATTGTATCTGGGAAGCTCCTCTCAAACGGGAGTTAAGCACGAGGCCGCGTGGAGACTTGGACTGAGGAGATAACCCTGTGATTCCTTGTCAAAGCGTAAACCAAGGTTTTTACGCATCTGGGGATTCTGTCTTAGACAGGGTTTTGGGCTCAGCTACCCTTCCCATGTGTATGAATCAGGCTTGCGACTATCCCCCCAGACTGTCAATATAGTTAAGGTATCCTTTAGTCTCTTTGACATCTAGGGTCCATACACAGGTACACCTGAAGGTTATTTCTGGTTGACCTTGGACGGGCTTGGAAGGTAACCCTGGTAGAAAGTGTGGGAGGGTGGTGGGTGATTCCTCCGCTTGTGCCTAAGAACATCTATAGGGACGTCAAGTAACTGTCTATCATCTTTCTTTTGGAAAGTAGAGTCTTATACCTGTTTGTCTATTTGGCTTTAGGAATTTTTAGTGAGTGCTGTGTGGTTTGTCTGTACTTAGTGTGCCTTTAGGTGCGTGATTTGTAATTTTGGTTGCTTATCAACCTCAGACTTTGTCTCCTAGTTTGAAACTATGGCTAACACCCCTTCGAACACCAACCAAGAGATCCCCATGCTGGGAAATCCTTGTACTATTCCTCTCACAGGGAATGTCGGTGTTCCCTTGATGGCCACCCTGAATCTTCCTGGATTCACCCTAGGGCTACCGGTATGGTTGTTTTCCACTCCAACTGTCCTGAATGCTCCTGATGATTCTCAAGTAAGCTCCTTATATCAAGATCATCAAAACATTGCTTCCCCTTCACCTGTAGTTGATTCTCCTCCTCCTTCTACCTCATGCGGTGAAAGTATTGATACTAGTAATCGGTAGTCTAAAAGGAGTAAAAGAAGGAGGAATAGGAAGAAGGCACATAAGCAAGGGGGCACCCGTTAAACCTCTGCAATTCAAGTTGAACCTCACCACCCAGCCTCTATTGTTCATGCTGGTGGTGCCCTTCCAACCTCTGCAGGTCATGTTGGATATACTTGTTCAACCTCTGCAAGTCAAGTTGAACCTCACCACCCAGCCTCTATGGTTCATGCTGGGGCACCCATCCAATATCTGCAGGCCATGTTGGATCTAAGCACTCAACCTCTGCAAGTCAAGTTGATCTTCACCATCCAGCATCTGTTGATCATGATGGTGGGATCCTTCCAACCTTTTTAGGTCATGTCAGATCCAGTCACTCAGCCTCTGCAGTTCATGCTGAGGGCACCCGTTCAACCTCTATTGTTCAAGTTGAACCTTCCCATCCAACCTCTGTAGTTCATGTTGGATCCATCCACACAGCCTCTATTGTTCATGCTGGGGGCACACACTCAACTGTTGTAAAGCAGATTGATCCTAACCATTCAACCTCTGTTGTTCATGTTGGTGGTTCCCATCCAACCTCTGCAGGCCATGTTGGATCCAGTCTCTCAGCCTCTGCAAGTCATGCTGGAGGCAGTCTCTCAGCCTCTATACTTCATGTTGAAGACAACTCGTCAGCCACTGTGAGTCATGTTGACACTGTTGAAAATACTACCCATTCAAAACACAAGCCCAAGTTTCCTTGTAAGCTTTGTGAGGGAGACCACCTTACTTATAAATTCCCTTCTATCGTGGAGGTGCGAAGAGTTTGAATTCATGGTCATCCCGTTTTTGAACATTCTGAAGGTTTTCAACAACCAACCTGTCTTAGTCAGGTTGGACCCAGTCACCCGGCCTTTGTTGTTCATGCTGGGGGCAAACTCTTAGCCTCTGCAGGTCATGCTGAGAGCAAACAGTCATCCACTGCTAGTCATGTTGACACCGTTGATAAAACTGGTCGCTTGAAGTGCAAACTTAATTTCCCTTGTATGCTATGCGAGGGAGATCATCTTACTCACAAGTGCCCTACTATCATGGAGGTGTGAAGAGTGTGGTACAATACTCAAGAATTTCCTTTTCCTGAACAACCTATAGTTTCTCAACAACCTATTCAACCTTTGGTTGATCAAGTGGTCGAACCAATATCATATTTGGTCGATCCCACTCTTCTTTCGGAGAGTGATCCTGATGTGATTGAACCAATGTCATCTTTGGTCAATCCCACTCTCCCTTCGGAGAATGACTTTCATGAAGCGGTTGAATCGATCCCAGTATCGATCAATCCCACTCTTCCTTTGGAGAGTGAAGTGTCTGCTAGTCACATTTTCTTGACTGCCAGTTTAGAACTTACTGAACAAGGGGGCACTGAACTCACTTTGGATCAACCGCCACCAAGCTCTTGGATTGCTTCCTTTGATTGGGATAGCCTAGTTGAGCCGCGCCTTCCTTCTAATGCACCTTTCCAGATAGAGGTCAAAGTTGAACCTTACATGATTGATCGTTGTATTGTTGATGAAGGAGCCCGAGTTAGTATTTTGTATGATCGTGCTTGGCGAGGCATGGGATCTCCCAGCCTTGTGTCGACTGCTAGTCAGTTACTGGCGTTTGATAGAAGAACTTGTATAGCCTTGGGAATTCTTGCTCAAACACCTGTTACTTTGGGTGGGAAGACCGTCTTAGTTGACTTCATGGTGATAGAAGACCCCTTGGAATTTAATATGCTCCTCGGACGTGATTATGTCTATTCCATGCAAGCTGTGGTGTCAACATTCTTTCATGTGATGTACTTTAATCATGGTGAAGAAATTGTCACTATTGATAAGTTGTATTTTCTTGATCCGTCTCCTGAATCGGTTGGAGACCAGGGCTTTCCTTTATTGGTTCCCAATGTTTCTATAGACACTACCCCGCCACAGGTGAACTATGTGGCCTCTTGTCCTTTGTGTTCAATTTCTACTGAGAAGCAGCCTCTGTTTTCATGCTTACCTTCTCGGGACTTGGTCCCAGCAGTTGAACGAGTGAGTCATCCTATACAGACTGTAGAGCCTTCTCTCCACTCTGTTGATCCATTTGAAAGTTTAGATATGTGTCCTATCTCGGATGATCTCCTTCCTTCGGATGAAGTCTTCCTAGAGTCTTTGATACAGTTTGACCTTCTTTTGGATGTTGGTTCAGTTGTGACTAAGTCTAACCCTGATTTTCCTAGTAGGCCTGACCTTTCTTCTTGTGTTGGTCTTGTTGAGTCTTTTCACTCTTCCTTCGAAAAGCAAGTCAGTGATCCTGATGAGTTTGATTTTTCTTATGAATTTTTCAACTCCTATGATACTGAGTTTGTTCCTACAGACTCTATCTCCCTTGTTGATTTTTTCTCTCCTTCTGAGGTTGATCTTACTGATTATAAACCCTGGAGCCTTGGTTCTATAGAATCTTCTTCGGTCAATTCTGCCTTGACTTTCACTTTTGTAGAAGATAACAAAGTCACACGTGTTTCTACCAAAGTGACCCGTATCAGATCATTTCTTCTGAATATGATCTTGATGTTGTTGTTTCTTGGAGACAGGATTTGTAGTTGGATTCACAACTGTTTACTAGCCTCACCTTGTTGTTCAAGTCGTAATTGCATTTGCATGTGCCTTGCTCGCGCTTTTGAGCCTGATGCCGGCTTCCACGCTTTTAACTCGTTGTATAAGCCCTCATCTTTGTTCTCATCATTGCTAAGCCTTGTATCATTTTGCCTTTGCAACTTGACACCCTTTACCTTGAAGAGACGTTCCCTGAGTGTCCTTATCTTGCTCACTTTCCTTGCATTATGCATAGGTCTGTTCCTTGCGCTTGGAACTAGTTTCGCCTGCTTATGACACTCGTCTCCTCGCATTTAGAGCATTCTTTTTGCTCTCCTTCGAGCTCGTTAAAAACAGTAAGGAGGCCATGAGTTGACTTTTCCGGACTCGTTAAAACTTCATGGGAAAGATTTTGAGTTTCTTTATGCCCAAGTCTGACTCCTCAAAATAGACTTGACTGCCAAGTAAACTTGTCCGTTTAGGCTCGTTAAGAATATGTGAATGGGCATCCACATTGGTGGTAGGTTATCTCTTTCTCGGACCATGTGGAACACTCTATTTTCTTTGGAATTGAGAAGAGTATTCTCAGGCATAGGTTTATCACTTTTTCGGACCTGAGGGACTAAACTTACGGAAAAGTAACCCCCGGTATGAGCTTAGTTTTCTCTTTTTTCATGCTCTGGACCAAAACATGAAAAAGATTCTGAGTGTACTTTATGTCTTTGTCATGCTCGTTAAACCCTAAAGAACAAAGCATCGAGTTTATTGTTGTAAGGCCCATTTATCATAATCAAATGGATCTTTCCGAGTGATCTTTCCTTCTTTCACACTCATAAAACGCAGGCTATATGCTGCTTTTGAAGGAGCATTGGGTAGGTGGTAATTTAACCTTTTTTGGACCTTCCTGACTAAGTACGAAAAATGTGCGCCTTTTTTTCTTCGGAAGTTAAGATAGTTCTTCTTTGGTATGTTTTATACTTTTTCAGCCTTAGGAGACTAAATTGTACGAAAAAGGAGCCCCCTGGATTCTTCTTTGGAGTTTTCAGACTCTCTAAACTATGAAAACACCGTCGAGCATGTACTAGTTCGGGCTCGTAAAATCCACGAATTAGTGCTTTATCAAGCATTCTTCTTTCTTTTCTTCGAGCTTGCCAAAAATGAAGATGGTCCCGAGTTTGCTTTCTTGGACTCATTAAACCTTTACAAGAAAGAGGGGAAGGGAAGTTCATTCACATGTTTTTTACATCATGGCAGCAAGTCTTGTTCGCTTGAACAAAGTACCAGTTTTGAGTCTATCAACAGTTGGGTCATAGTATTTTGACCTTATCCTGATTCAAAGTTTTCTTACTCCTCCAGTTGGTCTCTTTTCCAATTAAATGGGAAATCTGTCAATGTCTCCTACATTGTAGATTTGTTTCGTTGGTCCTTTTTGTGTCAAAAGCTGCCTAAGTCACTTTTGTGTCATGCTCACTGTTCAAGGATTAAACCTTTGTCAGCCATTCTGCAGTTGCCTTGACCTTTTGTGTCGGCCATTCCCTGGTATCAGTTCATTACAGCATGTCTTCAGTGTTCCTTGTCGTGAAATTCAGTACCAATTCCAGATCCAATTAGTCTTTGAATTACCTCGTGTTGGATGATGACGGATGCCTTAATGCCTTCCTTCCAACGGATCTATTCCTATTGACTGCAACACATCTTGCTCTGGGAACGAGATTTAGAGTTTATGACAGTACCTTGGGGATTGTTGTCATCAGTGGCAATTTCCCTCGCTATTGGGTAGTGGGGATACCTTAATGTCTCCTACTCGATGGATTCTTCAAGTGTTCGACTTCAAGTCGTTGTAATCACACTTGTTAGAATGTACTAGGTACCTTGGGGACCATTTTCATTAATGGTGGTTTCCCTCGCGTTTGTTAATGGTTCTCATCATTGACCAGTAATCAAACGGTTTCCTCCATGTTTGACTTCAACTCATTTATTCGCATGGTTAGGATTCGTACCTTTTTTGGGCGGTTTGGATTGAAGACCTTGGGCCAACAATAGTATTGTCATTTTTTGCTATTGCCCGAGTTGCGCAAGACCTTGTTATACTGAGACATAGATCGACCTTGTATTTTTGTGGCTATGATCGATTGTAGAGTATGGATCCACCCTGTTCATTTGTGGCCATGACTCCTTTAGATTTGATATGGCGCCTTTTTGCATATTGAGTGGCCATGATAGTTTCATTAGTTATACATATGTTGGATCCACCTGTGTCTTTATGGATCTGTTTTGTATATGGATGTGTATGTACCAGAGATCAGTTTTTTCTAACATTTATCTCTCTTACAGGTACCTTTGTTTGAGCCTTTCGATCTTGGATTCTCTACTCTCTCCATACTCAGCTGTTTCCTTTATAATGTATTTCAGCTATCGTCTTCCCCTCTAACCTCACACATTAGGGGGCATCTGTTATAGCTCAAAATGAAACATCTCTGCCTGTGACCACTTTCCCATGATTCCGTCGCATGTTGACACTTCCATGATGACACTTCATGAAAATCACTGAAAAAACACGTATCTTGGAGGACCCATATATTGAGTTTTGTAACTCCATTTGACCTCATCTCTGCACCTTTGGAAAGGTATTTCAGTTAGCTAAAACTTTCCAGAAGACACCAAAGTCTGAAAATGCCCAGAAATACACTTAAAATGTGTTTTTTTCCTATTCATGACTTTCCTTAAGGCAAACCCGCAGATGATACGTGAGTTTCTCTCTTTCGTACCCGCGGATACAAAAAGTTTCTCATATCTGTGACTTTTTGTATTATCAACCTACGTATACTTTTCGTATCCGTGACTGTCCAGTTTTGCAACCCGCTGATGCCTTTTAAAAATATCAAAAAACACGCCTTTTGAATTTCGGTTAGTTTGGGTAGTTATGCAACTGACTTCTTCAGTTGTAATCACTTTGTCTTCGCCCCTAACTCTTCCTTAACCATATAAATAGAGGTAGGGAGGTCCATGAGAGGGGACTTGGATTTTTGCATTGTTATGCTGGAGGAATTGGAGCTCTCTTTGCCCACACCTTTGCCCTGGAGGTCATCCCCTTGTGTTGCAGAGCTTGGAGGCTGAGTTCTTTGGGGAAGAGAAGCAGCAGAACCAGATCAAGGTTTCGTGAGGTTCCAAACTTGAAGAGAAGGTATACTTGCACTTGTTTTCAAGATTAATAAAGATGTGATGTCCTTCTTCTTCCCAAATCATTGTTCAATGTGTGATTGAATCTCTGTTTATGATCATATGATGATGTTATTCAGATCATTAGTTCATGTTTATTTGATTATCATTGTTCTATATGTGGTCATAATGGTTTGAGGAAGGTATAATTCGTTTTGCAGGTCTCTTGGATCGAGAGGAGCAAGAAGAGGATTGAAGAGAAAGCTTGGACTAGCCTTCAGTTAATCAGGTGTGAACCTTTCTTACCTCTGAATCTTGCTTATATATGCTTGCTGAACATTGTGCATCTCTCTTTCAACCCTAGTATGTTGATGGCCTCTTAAACCCTAGCCATAGGACACTTTCCTTTACAACACTAACACTAAAGGATCTCGAAACATACCTTATTTTGGATGGTCAATGTAGATCCCTATTGAGCTTTTCCACTCTCGCTTGTATTAGCCATTTTCTCTTTCAACATTTAGCAAATAGGACAAGCATGCTATATAATGGTGTTAGACCTACTCTAGCATATATAATCAATAACATATAAGAATTTAAAATCACCCATGGATTCAATATTCATTTCAATACACATTATTGGACAGGAAAATATATTTCTATTAATTTAAATCAGAGATTCTAATGGTGACAACCTCTGTCGACACATCTGCAAATCGTAGAAACTGAGTCCTCCAACTGGGCCTCCACCACTTCAATCCTCCATCTCTCGACAACAAGCTCACAAGAAAAGACAATCTTGGGAAGAACACAAAGTGCTCCAAGGGTCAAAGGGATGCAGACTCAAGTATAAGCTCAGACAACAATGGACTATAGTTTTCTCTCTTCAATTCCTCCCCTTTCAATGTATCCAAAGGCTTCCTTATATAGTGCTTCAATGGGGTAATGGAAGGTCAAATTCGAGCAATCTCAAGGCATATGAAAGGCCAAGAGACAAGTGACTTGGATCCACATCAAGGAAAACTCCAAAACTATTTGGCCTTTTGCACACATCCCGATGTATGCGGGTTTGAGGGTCATATCCACGAGAATATGTTTAAAAGTCGCGTATGGCAAATAATGCATGTTTTTAGGGATGATCTTGGAAACATCAAAGGTACAAAAATGGTCCATGGGGTCCAAAGAGTCTATAGAGGGACAGGGAAGGCCATAAATGTGTGATCCACCATGTGTGGTAAAATCAGCTGTAACAATAGTCCCATGTGTTCCTTGATAACTCATCAAAGAATGAAACATAAGACATAGATTTACCTAGTGATGGAATAGAAACACATCCAAACAAATCATTGTGTATTAACTCCAAGATTCATTTTACTCTTGTAGCACTAGATGATAATCTCACTTGATCATGTTTATCATATATACAATGTTCATAGAAATCAAAATCTAATGAGAAATCATCATCGTACCTTTACCATGTAATCTCAAAGTCCCTTCTCTCCAATATGTCCCAGTCTTTGATGCCATAGCATTGTCTTACCTATAGAAACAATAGGGATGATGTCTTCTACATTGTGATCCTCGAGAAAAATAGAATTGTGACACCCATCACTGAAAGTTCTTCCCAATAGATTATATAGAGTTCTAATCCAAACCACTTGCATCAACATCATTACCCCTCTAACCATAGCACATGTGCCATTTTCACATACAAATGCACACCTGCATCACCCATGTTACTTACAAATATCATGTTTCTAGCTAGATCTAGAATGTGAAAATCCCTAAAGATTTCTAATCCTTCCATCTTTGAGTAGCGCCTTGACCCTTCCACATCCTATGATTTTGGATGTCCAGTCATCTCCTAGGAAAACATCACATCCATTATACTTTTCATCTTCATGAAACCACTCCATGTAAGAATTCATATGAAATGTAGTACTCAAGTCAATCAACCATACATCAAGATCTATATGTGTAATTGTAGATAACAAGTAAACATCTTCTCCTTCTTCTATGGGGGTTTTGTTTTTTGTGGAAGGGATATCATTAGATCCCTTTACCTTTATCAACATTCTTATATTTGCAATTTTTCTTGTACCCAAATTTACCACATTTCTATATTTTTTTTGCAAATTGTCATGGAGATTTGGATCTACCTCTAGACTTAGATTTTCCCCTAGAATACTTATTTTTATGCTCTTGGGAGTAACCTCTCACAAATAAATAATCCTTGGTCACACCCTCCATGTATTTTCTCCTCATGTCCTCTTATATCAAGAATGTAGCTACTTCCTTAGATTTTAATTTGGATTGAGTGGCAGTACCAATTGCTACAACTAAATTATCCCAAGAGTCTTCCAAAGAACATAACAAGGTAATACACTTATTTTATTCCTCCATATTAATATCAATATGGACAGATTGAGTTACTAGAGTATTAAAGGAATTTAATGATCTACCATAGAGTCACCATCCTCCATCCTAAGATGATATCTTCTTTTAAATGAATAACTTGTTTACTAGGGACTTTGGTTGATACAAATTCCCCAATTTATACCACAACTTCTTTATGTTGTCTTCTCTAGAACATTCAATAGTATTGAATCTGAGAGACTTATTTGAATCACATTTCTCCCTTTTCTTTCTAGCCTTTCACAATTTTCTTTTGACATACTAGTGGAATTTTTACCTATATCCACTACAATCCACTATATTATGTTTATAATAAGATATTCCATTTTCATCTTCCATAGCTTGAAGATCTATTTGTTAAACTTATCTATTTATATTCTTGAACCGCTTGTCATTTTCTTTGCACTTGAATCGCTTGTCATTTTCTTTGCACTTGAAGATTCAATGTGCAAATCTCCCACTCAAACATTATCTTATCACATACCCAATATACCCTTTCTCTTCACAAGATGAGATAAACCCTAGAAACAAAGGAATCACCCTAAACTAATAATCTTATTCTGTTACAAGAGGGAGAGTTTTCATAGACCTGTGTAGGAAAAGAAATACCAAACAAAATATAAAACACAAAAATTAACAATGGCTGACACAAAAGGTACATAGATATTTACCATGGAAACCCCAAATCCAAAAAGTCAACATACTTGAGAGTTTTGTGACTCTTTATCTCAATGTATTATATTTTCTATTTAAATAGTTTTACGATATGAAGAAAATCCATTAGCCAAAAATAACTCAAAATCAACAAAAAATATATAAGAAAAAAATTATTTCAAGGGACCTAGGCACATGTGGTCACCCCCAACAAAGGGCCTAATCAAATCCTCAGACCCCCTTCATTTAGAAACCTACAAAGAGTACACCACATTTGCAACACTCTAGTCTATTTTGTTTGTTGATCATGTTCCACTTTTTTCTTTCCACTCTTGCAACATGGTTTCCTTTAAAATTTAGCCCAAAGTACGCAATAATCCCTTAACACATGCATTGAATGTCCCTTAAGTCAACTCCCATTTCCTTTACTTAACTTTACATCATCCTTATATTTCCAAAATGAGGGGCCCAACTCTACTTTGGGCAATACCTTCCTCTTCATGGGGATTGAAAATGCCAACAACAAAAGACTATACAAATATTATGAATATGATTGTCATGAATGACACCCAATCCTTGACAAACATCTCCACCTTAACTAATCCACTGGGGTGAAACCATTATCATTGTATGCATTACTTTAAGGATACACAAACCTAGGAACATGCTCTTAGTTAAACTCTCACTATGGATTCAAGCAAGTTGTGTTCATTCACCAACAAAAATAAAAAGTAATAATAAAGAACATCATCCATATATATATATATATATATATATATATATATATATATATATTACACATTTCATTCCATTAATATTTAGTAAGAACCAATACCTCCTTTAACATTTTCTTTGAATCACATCCACACAAAATACATTATAGTGAGAGGATCCCACATTAACCTAGAACATGTTACAAAACTAATTACTAACCAAAAAATTCAATTCACTATCAACCAGCCCTTTGTAGGCATAAGCCTTTACATTATATATTGTCACACTAGGGGTAGAATGGCTCATTAAAAAATCCACAATGTTGTTAGTCTTTTCTTATTCCTATCTTTATGGACTTGTTGTTATGCTATTCTATACCAACCAAGTGTCTCCATTCTTTTTCCACTTCATCCTTGATCACCTAGATTATTTCCTATTGTTCTATCTATGATCTCCCTTTAGCATCGAGGTTCCTAACCATTAGTGGTGGCTCCACTCTGTGTGGTGTGACTCTTATCTATTGTATTTGTTTGGCTTGTGCCATTATATTATTTCCATTTCCACAACATGGCTATCTAATATGAAAAAACCTTGTCACTTGATATGGGCATCTTATCTAATAGTTCTATTTGGTGATAGAATACAAGAAAGGAGCATCTAGTATGCTTTTCAATAATTAAAACATGCTCTTTTCTCTACACTAGATCTTTCTCTCTTTGAACTTTATCAACACTTTTAGGTTGAATGTGCTACTCTACAATATTCAATATGCATCATACTTAATTAAGGAGGACATCTAGTGGCATACCATTTAGAAACTTTATCACAAACTAGACTCAATTATAGTAATATGCCTTGGTTTAAGAACAATGGTGCCATTGTCTATTTGGTAAGGATAAAATTCTATATATTGATCTTTAACATATCAAAATCTTGATTCCTCAATCCAATATGTAAACACATTTCCACTTGAACTAGGCATCCCATATCCAACAACATTATTCGATGATAAAGTCCTAGTATGAAATCACCAATGAAGTGGTTAATTTTCTTAGTTGTGCTCTAGCCCAAGTTATCAATATTCTTGATATTCCGTGTGCTCCATACGACAAAATAAATGAGCAATCTCAAACATATCATCACTTTGGTTCAATTATTGAGTTCCTTCAAGAAGCCACCAATCAAATTCCCTTCTCGGATTATACTTTGTGAGATGACTTCTTCTAAAGGTCCAATTACCTAGTTGTATGTTTCATTTGGACCAACTTGACAACTTATACTCAAAAGGAGGATTACCGATTTGTTGAGGCCTGGAAATTCACAGGTGGCAACAGTAAGGGATTCTCCCCAATCAACATTCCCAACTAGCCCATTGACTGTTTGGAATAGGGAATCCGTCCGGTTTGCGGTCCGGCTACCGTAGGTCAAGAAACAAAACAAAGGCTTTACCGGTTGCGGCCCGGCCCACTGAGTTTTTGTATTTTGACTTTAAGAAATGAGATGCAAGTGCCTAACTAAATGCAGAGCGATCAAGATGCAGGGAGAAGTCACAATGTGATGCGCAGGTTCTTACCTCTCGTCTTATGCTCACAAGCAACCAAATCAGCTACAATAAGAAATAAACTAACTATCTAATCTATCCCTAGGGAGAAAGGTTATCATTCTGGGTGAGCAATAAATCTTGCGCATGCACTATGAAGAATCACAGATAGCTGATATTTCTTTCAAGACACATGAACACTTACATATATTTAAATAACCAGATAGCCGATCATTTTATAACAACAATAATTGCTCACAGTGGAAAATATCAAACAAGATACCGAAGAACATTCAACAAGAACATAGGTTCAGGAATTTAAACATTCTCACAGCAAATGAAACACCGCTGAAAATGAAATAGTTCCTCTTCAACATTATTCATTGAGTCGCATTGATACATTCCATTCTACTCTCTCCAACAGGTAAAAATTTGCAGTTTCTTGTGCAAAACGAAATAGTTCCTCTTACAAGCAAACATTTACAAAATTTTTCCAGGGGAAAAATCCCTAGTGTCTTCCTACTTTCCAGTATTTAAACTACAACTACTGAGTGCTTCATTTTCCCCCCCAGACGCGTGGTCTTTCAGTTTCTCCAACGCTTCATATTCTGATCTTTTGTCATCATGTGATCATGAAACACTTGGTAACTGATCCGCTTCTGAGATCACACCTTTACAGCTCCGGACTTCGTCCTCCATTCGCCTCGTTTCAGTCATACCTCCGCCAAACGGGTTAGTCTTTCTTCTCATCATGGCAAATTGACCGGTCTTCTTGAAACTGCCTGCATTCAATTCACGAGCATGGTTCAAACAACAAATATTTCAATTAACCACCATTCTACAAGGAAATGGCTGAGCATACCACATACGGGCCTGGAAAAATATACTATGGTCACCGGCGGGAAAATTCAAGTTGGCAGTCAGAAGAAAGTGAGCTCGGGAGCCAGGAGGATCTGCCAGTTGCAACATCAGGTGAGACTTAAGTCGCAACCAAGCGAAACGCGGGCGGGATATGCCATAAATCGGACGTCGGATGGTTTTTTTAGTTTCGGAAACCAGAAGACTCTAGGAGCCACAACGATGGATGAGGAAAGTTAGAGGATACGCAGAGCGGCCGGGGGAACTTAGTCGGATGTAGGAAGACACTCAGATCGGGAGCGGAAGAGATCACCCAGCCGTAGCGACGGAGGAGGAGAGGCTACGGGCAAGCGATCGAAGGCTAAAATGAATCGGGCGTCGGATGGGTTCAGACTTCGGACGAAGAAAAGATCGTGGAGCCGCAACGGCGGAGAGGCTGAGACTTTGCAGCTTCCGATCCAACAGCAAAAAGAGGCCTGATTATGGGAAAACTCAAGGATTTGAGCAGCGTTAACAACCAAAGTCATTTTCTCCGCAAAGGCTTCCCTGAAGAACAAAATTTTACTCCTTCACGGCCAGCAATCCACGACTTAACTGAAATTGAACATGGCAATGAATAAATCTGCTGGCATCCAACCTTCAAAGTAAAACGAAAAGAAGATATGCCCGAGAGGCTCAAGCATTTTAACGATCCAACTAGGCAAAATGATGAGGAGGGGCCCAGAATTTAAATAAGAATAAATTTGGGGAGGACAGTTGCGGCAGCAAGAACTGGCGATTTCCTAGTGAACCTAGATCTCTGGGTGATTATACTTTGAGCAGCAGACTGTTTAACCATAATGCTTCTAATGAATTCTTCCAACCATATGGATTCCTCGACCAACAGAAGTGTGTACCTTAATCATTGATGATGGTCCCTTTAGGGGAAGTGGAAACTGAAACCTTCAAGTCCAGATAACTTTGTTGGGGCCAGAGGATGAGTTTCATTATTACCTCTGTCTTTAGGTAGTTAACAGCGTGGACACCATAGGATCGCAACAGATAGTAAACAGCAGTATTCGTTTGTTCCTCATTCCCATGCCATTTTAACACTCTTGTGCTTTTGGACTTTTGTCCCTTTCATTTGAGTCTTTCTGTGCGCCTTTCTTACTGAATTTTAGTTCAGGATCCTCTATCCCATAGTGTCCTTTTGTGTGAGTGGTACATTTTAAGCTTCAGCTCACGGACGGAGAGGATATTTTGGCCTTAAGTACTTATGATTCAGCACTTGCTTTGATTTATGATGCTTTTATAGAAGTCTTGACTCTTTATTCGCCTTTTGGCATTCTTCTCTTGGCATGGGATCATTTATATTTAATACATTGTTCACCCTGCTTCTTTCCGTGGGTCCTTTACTGTTGCTCCTTTGACATTTCAAGTGTGATATGGATGGAACCCCGACATAGTACTCCAGACTCCTCGAATCCGGTTTAATTCACAGGGGTTAAGCAGGACTTCAATGCATACAAGATTTTATTCGAGAAACTGTTAGGCTGAAAGAACTCTTTTAGCAACACACAGGATGACACTCAACGTGTTTGCTATTCCCAAAAACCTTAATTTCCTCCAGACAACTGCAAGTTCGTTCCCCTTATTGAAAATCAAAACTAAAATTAAATAAAATGAAAGCATGACTCGAAAACAACTCTACAGCTTATTTATATACAAGGCAGAAAAAATCAAAGACACTCAAGAAAAGTAAGGCTTGAGAACCAAACCATTAACTGGCAAGTTCTCCTCCGATCCCTATAAATCTTGCAGCTTATAAGTAGCAGGGCCAAGTTTGGCTACAATCTGAAAGGGGCCTACCCATAAGTGCTGGAATTTGGTATGCTTTCCTTTCTCATCATGGGGGTGGTCCCATTTGAGGACTACGTCTCCTACTTCAAAGTCTTTTTTCCCAGCTTTATGCTTGTCAAACCATCTCTTAACTGACTCTTGATGTTGTTTAAAACGTTCTCTAGCCTTGGATCTGGCCTCTTCTGCTTTCAGGAGATTATATATTCTTATTTGTAGGACTTCATCCTCTGACCCCCTAGACTCTTGGGCTAGTATGGAAGTTGGTAGCATGAGATTGGGAGGCAGGATAGCTTCTTTACCATACACAAGGGTATAGGGTGACACTCCTATTGCAGACTTGGGGGTGACTCTGTCAGCCCACAGGGCATTGGGTAAGGCTGAGTGCCAACTTCGCTGGTTTTCTATTACGGTCTTCTTCAGGATTCTAATGAGGTTTTTATTGGAGGATTCAGCCAGGCCATTCCCTTGCGGATAGTAGTTAGCAGAATAATGTAATTTTATCCCTTTATCATGAACAAATGCAGTCAATTTAATTGATGAAAAGTATTTAGCATTATCAAAAACTACTGAAATTGGAACTCCAAACCTGGTCATGATATGATCTTGTAGGAAGCTGATGACTTCGTTCTCGTTGATCTTGCGCAATGGGATAGCTTCGACCCAGCGGGTGAAATAATCAGTCGCAGTAAGAATGTACTTGTGCAGCAGGGAAGAATTTGGTTTTATTTCCCCGATAATGTCCAACCCCCATTGTTCAAATGGTTCTGTGATCCTAACAGGATTTAGGGGTGTGGCTGCTTTGGGCTATCTTCCACCACACCTTTGACAAAGATCACATTTCCTGACATGTGCATGTGCGTCCTTGAAGAGTGTAGGCCAATAGTAACCGGCTCTAAGGATTTTGTGGGCTGTAGTGTCGCCAGAATAATGTCCCCCAGCCGGACCGCCATGTAATTCTGCCATTACTTTCTTTGCATATTCTTTTTCTAAACACCTAAGGAGAACCCCGTCATAATTCTTCCTGAATAACACTCCTTCAACAAGATGATAGGAGGCTGATTTGAGGCGCAGAGCTCTTCTTTGTTTGGAATTCCAATGTTCTGGCAATATCCCCGACTGTAAGTAATGCACAAGGTCCCTATACCAGGACTCAGGAGCTGTAAACAGAGGGCATACATCCATTACATGCAATTCAGCTTCCTCTTCCCATGCTTGTTCTTCGTTGTTTCTACTTCCAGTCATCGATTTGCATAGCCCTTGACCTTTCACTATAGTAGCCGGTTTGAATTCAAGGTCATATTCTTGAAGGGCTGTTACCCAGTTGCCCCTTGTTTCTCCCAACTCTTTCTGAATGAGGAGAGATCTTACCGCTAGGTAAGGGACTATTAGCTTGGTCCGATTTTTTAATATATAAGGCCTGAAAAGCTTCACTGCCTTAAATACTGCGTAAGCCTACTTATCAATGGCTGGGTAGTTTAATTCAGCCCCTTGAAGCCCAGTGCTCATGAAAGAGATTGGGAATTCATCACCCCCATCCTCCTTTTGTGTAAGCATGGCTGCCAATGAATCATTGGATGCAAATGTGTACATAATGAAGTCTTTATCAAAGTCTGGACTTTTCAGGGAAGGCGCATGGACAACATCAGTCTTGATTTTGTTGAACGCAGTCTTTTTAGTTTCAGTCCACTTAAACTGTGCATTTTGCTTGACCATCTGCTGCAGCAGCTTGATAGTCTGAGCAAAATCAGGCACAAACCTTCGCACGAAGTTTATTGTTCCCATGAAGGATTGCATTCCTTTTTTATTATGGGGCATAGGAATTCGTTCAATGGCCTTGATTATTTCTGGGTCTATAGATATAACTCTCTTTGAAACTATATGCCCCAGTAATTTGCCTTCTGTGACCGCGAATACGCACTTCTTAGGATTGAGGGAAATGCCATACTTCCGACAGCGCTCGAAATTTTGCTTTAGGTGGAACGCATGCTCCCCTCTTTTCTTTGAAAATATTGTGATATCATTAAGGTAGACCACCACACTTCGTCCAATCAGTCCACGGAAAGCTATGTCCATAGCTCTCTGAAATGTCGCGCCAGCATTAATCAGTCCAAAAGGCATTATTCTATATGCGAAAGTTCCCCATTTAGTTCTGAACGTTGTCTTCAATCTATCTTCCTCGGCCACTAACACTTGGTTGTAGCTAGAGAATCCGTCTAACAATGAAAACAATTCAGAACCAGAAACCATCTGTAGCAATTGCTCCATGGGAGGCACCGGATAGTTGTCTTTGTCTGAGGCGCGGTTTAAGTTTCTGAAGTCCACGCACAGTCTGATTTCTCCTGACTTTTTCCTCACCGGCACCAAATTTGACACCCACTCGGAGTGCCTGACTTTAAAAATAATCCTGGCGTCCAACAATTTCTTCACTTCGCTTTGAATCAGTGGCTCCAACTTGGGGTGCATCTTCCTTAACGACTGCTGATATGGCTTGAGGCCTGCTTTAATAGGGATGACATGCTTGATAATGCTGGTGTCGTAGGTCTTCATATCTGCATACATCCATGCAAAGATATCTTTGTACTGCTTGAACAAACTGACAAACCTATCCCTTTCGGCAAGCGAACAACATTTGCCGAGGTTCACAAACTTGGGATCCGTCTTAGTCCCCAAGTTTATCAGTTCGAACTGCAGGGTTGAGTTGTGCGTCTTTACATTTGCGGGTCTTCGGAATTTTTCATTCAAGTCAAACATCTTCTCTAATGTTCTGACTCCTTTAGGGACGAAATTGTCATATTTCATCTCAGCCTGATGTTCCTCATCGTCGATAATGGCCCCTTTAAAGGTCTCATCATTGGTCAAGCATTCGATTATTTGTTGATCATCGTCAAATACTCACAAATTGGTGATCATGTCAGGTACTGATGGCCTGAAAAGTAATTCAATAGAGCATTTGTTATTAGTGGGAACCAGCTGGGCAGCTGATGTGGCCAAAAGATCAGCGGCCCCGTTTTTCATTCTTGGGATTGAAACAATATTGAATGCATGAAAACATTTAAGCAAATCCCATACCTCGCTTTGGTAAGCTTTCAAATGGGGGGAAACACAATGTATTTGATTTCTTATTTGCTTTACAACTATTTCTGAATCCCCAAAAACTTTTAAATTACTAACCTTTAGCTCAATCGCTTTCTTGAGTCCCTGCAGTAGTGCTTCATACTCAGCCGTATTGTTAGTACACTCAAACTCTAATCTATAGGACAGGAAGTGTTTATTTTTTGCGGATCAATGAGGACGCAGCCGGCCCTTGACCCTTCTAATGTTTTAGATCCATCAAAAAATAAAGTCCAAAAAACATTATCTACTGAAAAAGAATCTACTTCTACTGCTAAATCTACTATTTTACAATTAAACTCATCAGCCTGCGAGAATCGAAGGGGTTCAGGCTGGGTGTCAGATGTGTCGCTGGCCTCTTTCGTTTGATAGTTCCCTGGTTCCAGTTCGAGAAAGTAGTTTCCCAACACAGGTTTGATTGGCATATTCTTCTCATCCAACTGGGTAACATTGTACTTCATGTGAGGCTTCCTCAAAACCTTCATCTGATTGGGGCTTCCTTTGTACGGTAACCACAGGTGTGACCAATCTGAGGCGAAATATCCATTCAATTTAGCTGACCAATCTCTGCTCAGGACCAGGCCATAAGCGTCTGGTATATCAGCCACCACGATGTTGATAACTTGGCATACTTTGTCATTTGATGCCAGACGAATTAGAACGTCCTCCATTTCACCAATTACCTTAACGTTTGTCCTATCCAATTGCACCACCCTCCACATGGTTGGCTTAAACTGCCCATTGATTTTCTTACATACTGATACGGGCATGACATTAATTGACGCCCCTGAGTCTACTAGACAATTGTGAACGTTATGATTAAAAATTTCGAATGTCAGGAGGAAGGGTGGCTGTTTAGTTTTAGACTTACCTCCAGTGCTAGCTTCTCTGATTTCTTCTTCGTCCAGAGGCTGATTGACAGCAGGTCGCTCCTCTTCTGATGTTTCCAGTGCTTTCAACAGCTTTTCCTTTTGCTGAGGTACTTTGCACATTTCAAACAGCGGGACGTTTGCCTTTATATTTTTTAAGTCTTCAACAACGTCATATTCAAGCTGCTGTTTAATGACAGAGATTTATCAGCACTCACCTTCTCTTCGTTTGGCTTGGGCAATATTCTGTTCTGCTCAGGATTCTGACTGGTAATAGTGAATTCCGGAATTTTATCAGTCAAGGATTTATCTTGAAATTTCTTCTTGACGTTTCTTTGTAGCCTTCTGATCTTTGGGAGCAAAAGACTGTCATCACTAATCGTCCCTTGACTTCTAGTTGTCACGTTAGCCTCCCTGACATCTTTGTGTTTTTTAGTGATATCTGCTTCTGCATCGAGTAGGGAGATCGAACTCCATAATGTCATAGTTTCTTCTTCCTGTTCTTTTGTAGAAGTAGAAGCAGCACTTTATTTCCTATCATCATCATATTCTTCTGTTAGCCTTGAATCCAACATCTGATTCATGACTAACGTCATTGAATTTATCCATTGTGGGCAGCTCTTTTCAGAGTGAGGCTGTTGATGAAAGGTGCAGAAATTTTCCATCCCTATCTTTGTCAGGTTCATAGATGTAGTATTATGAGGAGGAGGTTGGGACTGATTGTTTTCCTCCCTTTTCTTATAATAAGGCCTGTAGAACTTCTGTGTTTCCTTCTCTTTTTCCAAGTCTATGATCTTATTAGACAACTTTTGCATCATTTTGGCCATACTTTCATAATCTGGTGCTTTCTCCTCTTTAGGCTTAGTGAACAATAAAGTTTTCCTTCTCTCTCTTGATTGTTCGGGGTAATCTTCAATACTCTCTCTTTCAGCCTCCACCACTTCTGCTTCTTCATAGGTTTCTGTCAGAGTAGGCTTGGCCCTACCTTTCACAAACATGGCCAGATCAGGACCCAGAGCTGAAGTATAGTACTCAATTAGTACTTTGTCTGAAGGCTTGTCTGTTTCAGAAAAGTTCTTAAGATATGCTGCGAACCTTTGTGTGAAACTGTGCACTTTTTCCTTTTTCTCCTTCTTCAGTGCACACAGTCCTTTCATGAGGGCAGCATGAGTCTTTTGGACTGCATACTTGCTTCTAAACATTCTTTCGAAGGTATCCCAGTCTGGGATAGAGTTGGCAGGCAAACCAAAATACCATGAGGCCGCAGCTCCTTTGAGGGTATGCAGGAATAGTCTACACACCACATCTTTGTGTTCCCCAGCCCTCAGACCTTCTATTGCCAAGTAGAAACTTTGTAGATGATCGTCCACTAGGATCTTCTCTTTGGGGTCAAATTTAGGCAGTAACTTCTCAAAGGCTTGAGGTAGGTCATGCAAAGGCGGGGTCAGATTTAGAGGTGATCTAGCTTTCCAAGCTGGCGGTGGGTTTGGTGGATTAGGTGGGGGTTGATTGGTGTTAACGCCGGCCATGAGTTGAGGTGGAGAGTGAGGAGGTGAACCAACAGGGGTGTGAACAGGAGAACTGTAAGGGGTATCTGGGCCTTCTTGATTCAAAGGTAGATCAACTTCTTGCAAGGCAATTTCCACAAGTTCTTCCCAGTCTCCAACCAGCACTGAGTCTTCTGTTATAGGACGGTCTTTCTTCTTGTACTCTCTTCTAGGCAATTCAGGAATAATTGGCAATCCTCCAATCTTCTTCACATAAGCATGGGTATGTCTTCTTAGGTCATTAACAATTTCGTTGCGAATGGGATATATATACTCCCTTTCTTCTTCTTCCGGAATTGGATTGTGTGGTCCGCTACTTTCAGAACTGTAACCAGTGGAATAATCTCAGGAAAACGGGTTTCCTCGGCCAGCCATACACTGGCGGCCCTCCTTCTAGCGCCAAAACTGTTGAGGCCTAGAAATTCGCAGGCGGCAATAGTAAGGTATTCTCCCCAATCAACGTTCCCAACTAGCCCGTTGACTGTTTGGAATATGGAATCCGTCTGGTTTGCGGTCCGGCTACCGTAGGTCAAGAAACAAAACAAAGGCTTTACCGGTTGCGGCCCGGCCCACCGAGTTTTTGTATTTTGACTTTAAGAAATGAGATGCAAGTGCCTAACCAAATGCAGAGCGATCAAGATGCAGGGAGCGGTCACAATGTGATGCACAGGTTCTTACCTCTCGTCTTATGCTCGCAAGCAACCAAATCAGCTACAGTAAGAAATAAACTAACTATCTAATCTATCCCTATGGAGCAAGGTTATCATTCTGGGTGAGCAATAAATCTTGCGCATGCACTATGAAGAATCACAGATAGCTGATATTTCTTTCAAGACACATGAACACTTACAGATATTTAAATAACTAGATAGCCGATCATTTTATAACAATAATAATTGCTCACAGTGGAAAATATCAAACAAGATACTGAAGAACATTCAACAAGAACATAGGTCAGGAATTTAAGCATTCTCATAGCAAATGAAACACCGCTGAAAATGAAATAGTTCCTCTTCAACATTATTCATTGAGTCGCATTGATACATTCCATTCTACTCTCTCCAACAGGTAAAAATTTGCAGTTTCTTTTGCAAAACGAAATAGTTCCTCTTACAAGCAAACATTTACAAAATTTTTCCAGGGGAAAAAGCCCTGGTGTCTTCCTACTTTCCAGTATTTAAACTACAACTACTGAGTGCTTCGTTTCCCCCCCCAGACGCATGGTCTTTCAGTTTCTCCAACGCTTCATATTCCGATCTTTTGTCAGTATGTGATCATGAAACACTTGGTAACTGATCCGCTTCTGAGATCACGCCTTTACAGCTCCAGACTTCGTCCTCCATTCGCCTCGTTTCAGTCATACCTCCGCCAAACGGGTTAGTCTTTCTTCTCATCGTGGCAAATTGACCGGTCTTCTTGAAATTGCCTGCATTCAATTCATGAGCATGGTTCAAACAACAAATATTTCAATTAACCACCATTCTACAAGGAAATGGCTGAGCGTACCACATACGGGCCTGGCAAAATATACTATGGTCACCGGCGGGAAAATTCAAGTCGGTAGTCAGAAGAAAGTGAGCTCGGGAGCCAGGAGGATCTGCCAGCCGCAACGTCGGGTGAGACTTAAGTCGCAGCCAAGCGAAACGCGGGCGGGATATGCCATAAATCGGACGTCGGACGGTTCTTTTAGTTTCAGAAACCAGAAGACTCTAGGAGCCGCAACGGCGGATGAGGAAAGTTAGAGGATACGCGGAGCAGCCGGGGGAACTTAGTCGGACGCAGGAAGACACTCAGATTGGGAGCGAAAGAGATCACCCAGCCGCAGCGGCGGAGGAGGAGAGGCTACGGGAAAGTGATCGAAGGCTAAAACGAATCGGGCGTCGGATGGGTTCAGACTTCGGACGAAGAAAAGATCGTGGAGCCGCAACGGCGGAGAGGCTGAGACTTTGCAGCTTCTGATCCAACAGCAAAAAGAGGCCTGATTACGGGAAAACTCAAGGATTTGAGCAGCGTTAACAACCAAAGTCGTTTTCTCCGCAAAGGCTGCCCTGAAGAACAAAATTTTACTCCTTCACGGCCAGCAATCCACGACTTAACTGAAATTGAACACGGCAATGAATAAATCTGCTGGCATCCAATCTTCAAAGTAAAACGAAAAGAAGATATGCCCGAGAGGCTCAAGCATTTTAACGATCCAACCAGGAAAAATGATGAGGAGGGGCCCAGAATTTAAATAAGAATAAATTTGGGGAGGACAGTTGCGGCAGCAACACGATTATATGGAGCACTTTGTTTAGAAGACACTATATGACCTTCATATATACTTTTATCAATCATCCATGCATTAGCAAATTCCAAAATTTAGGTAAAAATGCTTTCTATGTTAACAATTGAAACCTTCCAAACATAAACTTAAATCGTATCAACCCTTGTCAATACTCTCAAGGACCTAGGAACAAATTTCATTGGACTTTACCAGTTGGTCAAGGGACAATTCCCTATTTATTAAGACCATAAATAAGGGGACCCACTTGTGATTATGGGAACATGGATGAATCGATACAATGATGAATAGAAAAAGGCTAAGATAAACTTAGATATGTTTGTGTTATTGTTATGTTATTAGAATCTGTACTAAAAGAGAGGTTTTGGAATTGTACTTAGTTGTTACATGGAGTAAAAGTAGATTGATTTTCCATTTGTTAGAATAGGAGTGTGAAACAATTTTGACAAAAATAAAAAAAACCATCGATTATATGTTTGGTGTCAAAGGGATATGCTTCAGAACCATTAAGAACACCAACAACAAATAATTACCTCGATATATTTTTTGGAACCAATAAGAACACCAACAACAAATAGTTACCCAATGTATAATGTGAACACCTGCTATAAATAACATAAAGCTCTATGTTTAAAAGAAACACTTTAAGTTCCCTAAACATTTTGACATTTGTGTCATGAGACTAAGTACAACATGCCCACTTGTAGGTGAAAAGTAGAAGTCATCATTCATGAATAAGAATTTGGAACACAAGCAAGGCTACACTAATGCATCCAGACTCATCATCACATGTTCTTGAAAAATTGGCCCAAATCCTAAATGGTAAGTTTGCACAATATAATAAATTGCAAGACCATTGTGACCCTCCATAGAGGTGTATTAGGAGGCCAAAGGGCCCATTAAAGCAATAATGGACCATTCAATGTAAAGAAGACTAGACCCACTATGTTTGTTATTATTAAATAAGGCCTACTATGCTATTTAATAATGAATAAATGTAATGGGGCCTCATTAAAGAAGGCCTACTAAATAATTAAGAGATTGTTATGATTATAGTTATATTGAGATCTTCTTTTTATGATGAATATATATAACTTAACTCATAAGAAGTTACCATGATTAATAATATATTGTTGTATTTCATTCATATCTTTAAAAAATATACTATACCATCCAAGGTATACTATACCATGATCCCCTAGAAATTGGTAAGTAATGACCCCCATTGGTTTAGATATTCCATGGATTGGTTGATTGTGGCCTCATAAAAATGTTACATATAACAACTCATCGGAAGCCAAGGCACGCAACTCAAGGTAGCCAGAACGACTTCACTTCATAGTTGTTCACAAAAACACGCATACATTCTTTTCTACCAAAAGTCTTAACCGGTGGAGATTTTTCCAACTTCCAACACATTTTTCTAGGACTTTATACGTGTTCCTTATCTTGGAAAATGTATTTAATATATTCAACTCCACTCGAAAATCATATATATTACAATGTCAGCACGATACTTAGATCTTCTGGTGCATTAAATAACATTGTACAACGAAGAAGGATAAAAATAAATAATTTGTGATCCACAACTAGGAAACAACTAATAAATTAAAAATAAGTATGACAAAAGAAAAAGGTGGGATTAGTAACAACATTGTATTAAAAAATAATAATACATAAACATTAAAAATAGGNTATATATATAATTCACAATTCACAAAGTTTATTTTATATTAATAGTAATTATATATATAAAGTGATAAGGAATTGACTTATAAATATAAAAGTTGGTTGAAGAGTAGTTGTGAAAAATTATAAAATAAAAATAAAAATACAAATAAAGTAGAAGATTAATTAAATTAAAAGATGTTAGGGTATTGAATATTGATAATTTATCTTTAATTTCTATTTCGATTATAAGAAAAGATTTATGATCTATCTAAGAAGTATAGAGTTTTATGGAATAGAGGTTCCAAGTTAAATTAGATTTTGAATGAAATTGATATAATATTGGTGGTTGAAACTTGGGAGCATAAAAAATCTATATGCGATCTTCTCATCGAGACATTGGACCCATAGCTTGTTACATTAGGAAGAACATCTCCCCTCATGTTATGATTTATAAAAAAATCATTCAACCAATACATATGGATGGAGATTGCATATATTAATGCTAAAAAATCTTTATAGCAATTTGTTATTTTGTGCATATCAATTATAGCTTTTCTAAGAAGAACAATTTAGATAAAACTCGTCCTTATAATGGCCTTGAACATGATATTTCTAGTTTAAGAAATGAAGGAAATATCTTCTAAATGGGTGACTTTAATGCTCGAACAACTAGTAATCAAGTTATTCTCTTAAGCAATGCTTCCTAATCCTCTCGGGTTAGACGAATACCTTGGTTTAGCCAACAACTACAAAAGCTATAATTGACTATGTCATCTCCAATATCCCTTTAGACAACAAAAAAAAATTAACATTTTAAATGACTATGAGCCTGACTTGGATCATAGACCTTTTATTATAACTCTCAACTTGGTTAAGCATAGTAGTCCTAAACAAATTCTAATTCTCAGAGTCAAAAGTACTTAATAATCAACAAAAGTAAAGTGGATCTTTTTTGAAATGATTTAAATAATAATAATCTATTTTGTATAAAAGCTATAGTTCAAGATATGAAATTTTTGTTTTTCCTTATAATGTAGGAATGTTATATTTTTATGACATTGTTAGAGAAAATTTTTTTTTTCATAGAAAAAATTGTAATTTTTATTGTTCATCTTCACATGGGTGCAAATTAATAAGAGAAGGAGATCTGCATTTGGTGAGTTTGTTCTTGATGTTTCAAATCCTAAAATGGGTCCATCATCATGAAGCTTAGAAACATTGAGAACAAAACTCACCAAATAAAGATATCCTTTTCTTATTAATTGTAATTTTAGTTCTTTCATATTAAAAATTACATTGAATAAATGCTTGAAAAACATTCAAGTAAACAAAAATTCCTCGACGAGCCCAAAATAAGAGACAACAAAGTGTCATACATCATATTCTCTTGGTAGTCCAAAAAAAATACTTTCCTATAAGACAACCATGTAATGACAATATATATTGTCATATATATAATTACCGTATAAGTACTAAAAGGTATCTAATATACCATATCAAGAAAAACAAATAATAGAAGTATCTAAGATGGTGTCAAAAAGTAGCCATGATACTGAGCTTAATTACTATAGAAAATAGGCATGTTGAAATCCATAGCTCACACCATCCTTTAACTCCAAAATAAATCATTCACCCAGAGAAAGGTGAAGAGCTTCCTTAGATAAAGCATCCACCTCTTGGAAAATGTGATTGAAAGATAAGTTATTGAAATTATTTGATAGATTAATTGTCTCATCCAATAGATGTTGTAAATGGAATTTTCCATCATATGTTTCCCCTTTAATCATTTGATTAACAACATTGAATCATCGAAGGCTTATAGAGAAGATTCCCCATATTCGACTGTCAATGTAAGAAATAGACTTAAAGCATACAATGTTGCTAGATTGTTAGAACCTTGACCAAACCCTAATTTGAAACTAATAGAGTGAGTATCCAAGATATGTAATATCCCACCAATAGTGCCTATTTGAGGTTCCCCTTGGGAGGATCCATTGAAATAGGCCCAAGCTTTGCTTTTGTCAATAATGTCTTCCTTGTTCACACTCATATCTTTAACAATTCTTTTTTGCTTAAATGAACTCATTATATTGATTCCTTATACTACTAGAATGAAAGGGTGTACATTTTGTCATCAAAGACTACTAAATTCATGGCCAACTATATGGTTCATGCCATAATAACTAATAAAGCTCTAAAAAAAATGTTCTTGCATTATCACACTTATTTAGTGCCTCTTCAATGGAATCACCAGTTCATATACCTTCCAAAAAATGATATATGTAACCTCAGACTAGACCTATTAAGTGTATGGAAAACTCATGATCAAGTGAAAAATTGTATCCTCTTGACTCTAACGAGACTACACCTCCATGAACCTGCAAAAGTCCTCTTTTGAAGAATATATCGAGTTAGGAATTTGTTATCAAGAAGCATCCACATGAATATTTAGGCTTTAGAATGACATTTAAAACACCATATCTCCCTCCTCCACAATTTCAATGGTTCTAGGGCACCTTACTCAATTAAATCCTTGTATCATTCTTTTAGAGTGTAAAAACCATTTGTATGTTTTGATGAAAGGAGAGAGTCATCCTCGTCCTGTATACTTATTAATCATGTTTGAATATTATCATATGAAGCTCCTAAAGTTCAAGTGTTTTCATAAATGAACTCCAAATCCCTTCCAAACATCCAAGCCTTTTACCAAATAGTTATGTTAAGTAACAAATCCTCTAGGTTGTAGATATAAAATCACATGAATAAGCAATTTAAAGATTCAGCCACATATAACCCATGTGTCCAAGCCCGCTTGAATTTGAAACCCCTACCTATTTTCTGAATCAACCAATTTCCCACCAAGGGAAAAGAAATAATTAAATCCTTATGAATTATAGATACATTGTGAGAATTTATTGTGCAGCTTCTCAACCACTCCATCAAAACTAGGTGGATATATTTCCTATAGACCACTCTATACCAAATATTTTTGTCTAAATCAATCTCCACACTCATTTTGCAACTAGTGATTTAGAGAATAGAAATATATTCTTCAAGCCCTATCCTTCCAGAGCTTTAGGGGTGGCTAATTTCTTCTATTTTACCAATCAAATTCTTTTTCTATCCCTATCCTTTAACTAGATGAATAAAAAACACAACCTTTTGATCTTTTCTAGAAGCCCTTTTGATATCCATGACAATGATATCCAATAGACTAGCAATGATTCCAACAATTTCGCAAGAAATAACCTACCTCCCCTAGACAACCACCTATTACACCATATATTTAACCTTTCTTCCACTTTTGTGATTAACCGATGTCGGTCTTTTTTTTTAGTCATTTATTTTGAAATAAAAATCAATGTATTTAAATGTTAGAGAAAGTTACTTGTCATAATTGTACATATCTTTATCCAATATTCATATAATAAAAGGTTAAGACTTATCATCTACCATATAATTTTACTTCATGTTTATTTCAACCCTAGAATTGTTGGCCCCTTAATGTCCCACACACATCATGTTCAAAACTCTATAGATCGATGTAACTCTAGGAGTTTAGTCTTATAGAAATTCACATGACACTAACACCATATATATATATATATAGTAAAAAGAACATGACGCAATAGAAACACTATAATAAGCAACATAAGAATATAGGAAAAACCTGTTGGAAAATGTTGTCATTGATGTCAAACAGGGTGTCATTGGTGTCAAAAGGGTGAAGAGATATGTGGAGTCAAGGTGATAATGATGATGTGGTTGTAGTAGAGATAAATTGTTTGGGAATGTATAATCAAGCCTTGAATCCCCTAAAGAAGAACCTAAGGAATCACTTGATCACAAGTGTATATAATCCCAAAGCGGTCCACTTATGGCATAGCGGTTGCACATGGCTCTCACAGGAAGACACATTGAGTTAAACATAAGTGGTACAAATCTCCTAGATAATCCCCTGGTGATCATGATGATGTGGAGTGTAAAGGATTCCCTAAAGTGTCCTAAAGGACTGTGAATTTTTTCCTAAATAAATGATGTTGCATCACATGACCATGTGGGTGGGGTCACATAACCCATGTTGGAGAAGGCCTTGGAGAACCCCTAAGTTTGGTGTAAAATATATTGGGATGAAGTGTGAAAGATATCATAAAAACATGATGATGGGTCCACATAACCCTAAAAGTAGTGGTGTTGGGTCTACATGACCACAAGGATTGGTCCATATGACCATGAGAAGTAGTGCTTGAAGTAATAAGGATTGGTCCATGAGGAAATGCTCAAATAAAAGGTGAAGAAACTCATAAACAATGGTGTTTGGTCCAATTTACCATGAGTTTGGGGGTACATGAACCATGGTGGAGAAGGCCCTAAAGAGTCCCCCAAATTGGTCTAAAGCAAGTTGGTATGAATCTTGAAGTACCCCCAAAATAATAATGCTTAGTCCACATGACCCCGAAAGTTGTGGGTACTTTGGCTCATTAGACCACATGAAGTGGCAAGGATCCCCTTAAGAAATAATGACATATCCACTAAGTATGATGATGTACTATTAAATACCTAAGGCCCCATTTGGAGAAGATACAGACTGATATTGAAGTTTTGGCCCAAAGTTTCATGATGGGTCCTTGAGGTGGGGTACTAACCCTTGAGACCCCCTTAAAATATGGAGATATACAAATTAAGGATGATTTTAAGGAGACACTAAACAAAGCTACTAGATCATGATGAAGTGTATAAATAGAAGGCAAAGTATTTCATTTTATCATCAATCAAGTCTCTCTTTCTATGGAACATATTTGGAGAAAAAGTGTGAAACGCTTTGGAGGAGCAATTTATGGGCATCTTTGATGATTGCGAAGAGTCATGAAAAATGACATAAATTTCTCATATAGTATCAACATTACAAAATTCTTGGTTCGTTGGAAATATGGTTGTGATAGCTATGTGATGAATCTATCTAGATACTCTTTTGGTTTCTATATTGTATCTTAATCTTGTAATCTTGGAAAATGTATGATTCATGCTTGTGGGTTTCTCTTGTGATGGCATGTGTCTTTCATGGATATATCTCATCTTTGATCTTGGTATGTGAGCCTCTCTCTTGGTATATCTCTTTGAAGTCATTATATATGTTATGGGGATAGGATGATGGTCATCTTGGCATAGATTTGCTATGGTCCTTGTACATGGGTCTCTCTTGTGATAATCATGCCTCTCATGGACTAGGGTCCATCTTGTTGTCTTGAAAAGATCACGGTGATCATCTAGACATATTGTGTGATGGTCTTGGTATAAATCATAGTGATTATCTTAGCATAGTCCATGGTTATGTTGTGGCATATGGATCATCTCTTGGAATGTTCATTGTTTTGGAAATGTATATGGTGTAAAAGTTAAGGATCCAAATGAAATCGATGGATGATTGTTTCTATGTATATACTTGAGGCATGTACAGGTTGATACAATGTGACAGATATTGATATAGTGTGACAGTGATTGTGGCATTGCATTGTTACAATGACAATGACATTGTGATAGAGGCAGTGATTGTGGCATTTAGATAGAGATATAGTTATTGGGGTATCGTGATAGAGCTAGTGATTATGACAAGTTGACAGAGGTAGTGATATAGTGATACAAGTTGAAAGAGACAGTGATACAGGAACAGGGACAATGATACAGGTACAGGGACAAAGATACAGGTACAGGTTGTTAGAGACAATGATACAATGATAATTACATATTGTTTCTTCTTTCATATCAAGGCGGCAGGGTGGGGAAAGAATAGGATATTGTAGTCTCCTTCAGTTTGGCACTTGAGAATTGTGATTTGGTGCTCATTGAGGACTGGATTCCTCTCTACAAGTTAGAGCATATGACCTTAGGGGGTTGTAGTCTCCTTTCAGTTGGAGTTGATAAACTAGGGAGTTGGAGCCTCCTTCTAGTTGGTGCTAGAAAATCAAGGAGTTGGAGCTTCCTTCCAATTGGTGTTGGTAAGCACGTTGAATGTAATATTTATATTATAAACAACATCTTTTACGGTTTTCTCACATTTAGGTTTCCACATTAAATCTCTTGTGCACTGTGTATGATTTTTATGTGTTGGTTTTATGTGATGGTTGAATAATATTGTTAATGATTAATGTTACATGTTAAAAGTGGTAAAATGTGTCCAATAATGATTCACCCCCCCTCTAAGTATTGTTGAATATTCCAACAAAACCCTTAAGAGAGGGTAATGATACCAATTACTCTTTATGGAAGGAATCACTCCACAAACCCTGCTTCTTACAATACAATCTTCAACATATCTTAATACAATGATAATCATGTATATATATACTCGTGAGTATTCCTAGAGGTTTATGCAAACTACCTCTCATTGTTACATTAATTAGACCCCAACTACTTAGTATGCCTATTTATTACCCACCAACTTACCTAGGTGGTCTTATTCTATGTTGATGGTCACATTACATTATCCCAGTTAGATACCTCATATTACGTTAATTATATCCCATAGAAACTTCCTTGGGTACATTATATTCAACCACATATGCATATACAAAATAACATAATAGCCACAAACAATATATTCACAATAAACTTCCCATAAACAATAACTAAAAATATATACATGAACATAATCAAAGAATATAGATAATTGTTATCTAATAACGATGAGAATCAACTTATTCCTCCCATATTATACACTAGGTGGTTCGCCCTTAGGTTTACAAGCTAAAAGACTTCAAAGAGAATGGGAAATTCAAATTGATGAAATGTGTTTATGTCAATAACTAAATCAACACTTTGGGTTTAGGTTCCTTAAACAATAATTTCAACACTTTAGGTTTAGGTTCCTTAAATAATAATTAATTTAAATTTAAACGATGAATTATGGAAATTTTCAATCTAATACTCGTTGACCAATAGAGCAACTTTAGGTTTAGGTTCCTTAAATAATAATTAATTTAAATTTGAACGATGAATTATGGAAATTTTCAATCCAATACTCGTTGACCAACAGAGAAATTAAAAATATTTTACAAGATGTGTCTTTTTATAAAGACAATTAGTTGGCAATTAGACCAACTTGACAGCTTCTACTTAAAAGGAGATTTACTCCTTTTAAGGAGTTACTTTATTCTTAAACTATTATAAGGCATTTTTAGACATTGTTATTAATCGTCCCTATAAAGTAGATTTACACTTTTATTATTAATCATCCATGTATGAAAAAGTTAAATATTTTATTTGTAAGTGTTCATCAATCCAAATCTCCCCATGTAGAACTTAGATTATCCATGAACATTATATTTAATCTTCATTAACATAGAGCTTGAGATAACATGATTATATTTATAATAGTTTTTCAATCTTTTAAAATTCTCTATTGTTTCCTTTCAAGAAAACCATTGATATCTATATACTTACCTATTAAAAAATTAAATTAATTTGAAATACTATTCATAATTATATTTCAAAGCAATTCTAAATTTCTTAAACTTTTTACCATATTGAATGATGATTATGAAAAATGTCAAATTCTCAGTTATAATTTTCCACCTCATTTAATCCTCAAGTTAATATCAAAACTAGAGTTATTAATAATCCCTAGCACGTGCTTTTCGATTCTTCCACCAACACAACAATCCTCAAGTTAATGTCAGGACTATAGTTATCAATAATCCTTAGCACATGATCTTTGAGTCTTCCACCAACACAAGTAATTGGGAATTCACATTCCAAATATAGACACACCAAACACTTAGTTCCAAGTTTATTTGAAGATATAGGTGCACCGAGGAATGCACCTTCCAAATATAAGCACACTAAACACTTAGTTTCCAAGTTTGTTTGGAGATATAGGTGCAACTGGGAATGCACCTTCCAAATATAGGCACACCAAAACTTAGATGGTAAGCTCACACTATCATAACAAATTGCATGGAAATTGGTGAATCATGTTCCCCAATGGTTTAGATATTTCATGGATTGGTTGATTGTGTCTCATAAATGTTTAAGCCAATACATAAATAAAAATAACAACTTATCTCTCACCAAAGATACACAAATCAATAAAAATGACATAGGGATGGAAATATTCAAAAGTTATGGCCACGTGGAACGTAAAACAAATCCAAGTCGTGGATAATACAACATATAGCGATTTCTGGGAAGGCAGAGAGAGGCAGGAGGCATCACGGTGATCAATAGTTGCAGGGTTTGATTGTGTAAGAGGATTCTGCTGTAAGGTTTTCCATTACACCAAAACCTACAGATGTTGGTGAACATTTGAAACCTAGCTCAAGGCCCAATCACCAGGAGTGGCGGTTAGTCCACTTGTTTTATATTCCTAGAGGTTTGCCGGTTATACCATGTGGAGATACCCGATATTCCAACACCCCACCTCCGGCATAGCTCAGGGGAATTGAACCTGAGACCTCTACCCTGATACCATGTAAGGTTTGTCATTACACCAAAACCTGCAGCTGTTGGTGAACATTTGAAACCCAGCACAAGGCCCAATCACTAGGAGTGGCGGTTAGTCCACTTGTTTTATATTCCCAGAGGTANGGGGGGGGGGGGGGAGCCCCATACCCTGAGCTCAGACATGGAAATTGAGAAAGGAAAGGAAAAAATCCAAGAAAATGATCTCCATTCAGGGACGGGTGGAGAAGGAACCAACGAAATCAATAAAGAAGCTAATGCAAAAACATAGAACATAAAGTCAAGGAAATGCGTCCCAAAATTGAAAACAGTGCTGAAGTTATAGATTAATTCAGAAAGGGTAAGGGAAGACATATAATATATGAAGGAGCATGCACTTATAGGAGAATTTGTTGGGATCTGGCCCACAGAGAAAATGCTAGTGTGGTGGATAAACACGACATGGAAACTACAAGGACACTATGATCTGCAACTAGGAGCCAAAGGATTCTTCACGATCATCTTCTTTAATGAAGAGGATAGAACCGAAATATTTGAGAATGGACCTTATTTTTTCAACTCTGCATGCCTCTTCCTAAGACCATGGAAAGAACGATTCAATCCAGATAAAGAAAATCTGACGATTGCCCCGGTATGGATCAGAATGTATTCATTGCCAACAGAATACTGGAAGGAGGGAATATTGACATATATTGGAAACACTCTGGTGAACTTTGTAAAAGTCTTACAACAAACTAGACATAGGAGGTATACATCCTATGCCTGTATATGTATTTACCTGGACATATCTCAGGACCTCCCAGATGGCATTGAATTATCATGGGACAATGAATACTGGTTTCAAGCGATTGATTATGAGAAAATACCCTTCAAATGCACAAGATTTCACAAGATGCCAGGAACATGGGTACCTTTTCAGAGACTATCCGCAAAATAAAAAACCTAGAGGAAAGAAAGATCAAGAAAATCAAGATGTGGAAGGATTTACCAGAGTCCCTAATAAGAAAAGATCAACCAAGAAGTCCACGGGACCAGAGATCCATAAAAAATTTAAAACACAAAACAAGTTTGAGGTCCTCCAGGAAGCAAAGATTAGTAATACTCTGCAAAAATACCAGGCTAAAGATAAGCAAGGTCCGGTGATAGAACTGAACCTGAAGATACCAGCATAGGAGGAGACTCAGGAGACTAACAAGAATGATAGCATGGTTCTTTAAACAAATGGAGAATAAATGGAGATAAGAGATCTTGATTTGGATGGATTGGAAGCGGCATGTTATGAAAAGGTACCATAACAGATTCCATCACAACAGGTCTCCTTGTTGGAAAAGGCTATGAAGTTTCTTGGAGTAGAGTCACAATCCCTCAAGGACCCAAATGGTAAAAAGAAAGGGAAAAAATAAAAAAAGAGGAAGGCATAGCAATGTGCAAAGAATCCATATCGTTGGGGGTAAACTTGTAGCTTATGGGCAGTATCCCACCATAGATGCGGCCCTATCTCTTGCAACCAAATAGTTTCCAATGTGGATTACTTCTTGGAATATAAGAGGCTGTAACAATACCTTGAAGATTCATCTTCTAAGAAGAAGGATAGAAATGGAAAAAGAAAGCACCATCTTTTTACAAGAAACTAAATGCTTGGAAGCTGAATGGAAAATTATAGGTGGTAAATTATGGAGGGGAAGTGAAGCTATTGCAGTGGATGTGAAAGGGGCGGCAGGAGGTATAGGGATTTTGTGCAACCCAAGAGAGGTTTGCCTCTATGAATTTTCTGCAACTCATTTCTCTCTCTTGGCAGCTTTCCAAATCTTAGGCACATGCACCAGGTGGTTCATGACCAATGTTTACGGCCCTCCTCGGGCAGAACGGAAAAGGAAATTTCTAGAGTCGTTAGGAATGCTAAAATGGTCATCGAGGGGAAAACCATGGATTCTTGGAGGGGACTTCAACTTGGTCAGGAATATTTATGAAAAAAAAGGTGGAATACGACAGTTAAATTCCAATCGTGAATATTTTAATGAAGTTATTGATAACCTAGAAATGGTCGATTTCAGAACGACCAATGGTACCTTTACTTGGAACAACAAAAGAACTGGAGGCAGAGGAATAACCTGTCGGCTAGACCAATTTTTAGTCTTTGAATCCATCATGATGGTTGGGGGTGACCTGAGGGATGTAGTACTTCCATCAACCGGCTTTGATAACTAGCCCATAAGCTTGGAATGGGAAAGAGTCAGGGTTAACCTATGAAGACCCTTCCATTTTGAGAAATTATGGCTCCTCCAAGATGACTTCCTAGAGAAACTTAAAGAATGGTGGGAGGAAATTCCAACCATCAAAGCAACGCAGATGTACCAGTTTCAACAAAAAATCAAACTCTTAAAATTCAATATCAAGAAATGGAATAAGGACTCCTTTGGTAACATTTTTCAAGCTAAAAAGGAGTTGGATAGCAAAATAAAAGAGGTTCAATTCAAAGGTATACAGAGTGGTTTCTCGGATGAGATTCGAGCCCAAGAAAAATTTTTGATTCAAGAATTTAGCCTAAGAGAACAACATGAGGAGGTATTATGGAATTAGAAATCCATAGTTAAGTAGCTCCAAGAAGGTGAATGCAATACCAGTTTCTTTCACAAAGCTTCCATCCAACATCGCCAGGGAAACCGCATGGAAAGAATGAAAACAGAGGAAGGAAACATTGTCGAGAATCAGGAGGATTTTGAACTCACTTTGAATTCCTTCTTTTCCAAACTCCTTAAGGAACTAGATTTGGACAGGGAAGCCGCTCAAAGAGAGGTGTTACAACACATTCCAAAAGTTATTATGGAAGAGAATAACTTCATGCTTATGAAACCTCTTGAGTTGGAAGAAGTGGAAGTTGTAGTCAAACAAATGGTGAATGATAGAGCCTCGGGACCTGACAGATTCACTACCAACTTCTTCATGCCTATTGGGACTAGCTAAAAGAGGAAGTTGGGGCTCTGATGGAGGACTCGAGGAAGACTAGTAATATTTTGAAAGCTCTTAATGCCACCTTCATGGTGCTTATTTCCAAAGAAAATGGAATGGAAGATCTTGGTAAGCTTAGACCAATTGCCCTGTGTAATGTCATTTATAAAATTATCTCTAAGGTTATAGCCAATAGGATCCGACCATTGCTTCCCTTCCTCATTTCGCCTGAACAAGCAGGATTCGTTGAAGGATGAAAATTTCTGGATGGAATCATCTTAGTCCACAAAACCATTCATTTGGTCAAAATCGATAAATCCCAGGTATGCTTCTGAAATTGGATTTATCGAAAGATTATGATAAATTGAACTAGAAATTATTAGCAGGTGTTCTCTGAGCATTCGGGTTCTCTGACCAATAGAATGATTGGGTTATGAAATTAGTTTCATCAGCCTTCTTCTCTATTTTGGTTAATGAGACTCCTTCCCTCCCTTTCATGTTTCCAGAGGAATTAGACAAGGTGACCCGTTGTCCCCCTTTTTGTTCATTATTTCTGTGGAGGGATTAGGTAGAATGCTTAAGAATTTACGAAATGAAAAATAAGCTAAGAGGGCTCTCCCTAAATGCAGACCTGGAACCACAAACTCATCAATAGTTTTTGGATGACACAAAGCTCATGGGACCTTCTACTGTTCAGGAGGCCCATGACATAAAATAATGGTTGGATACCTTCCTAGAAGCTAGTGGACTCGAAATCAATAAGGATAAGTCCCAAGTATACTTCTTCAATACTCTGAATATCACCAAAAGGAATATCCTCAGGATCTTGGAATTCTCGGAAGGAGGGCTTCCCTCCAAGTACTTAGGAGCACCATTATTCGAATCGATTATCAGGAAAATTCTGTGGAAGGATATTTTTTACAAAATCAAGAAGAAGCTTAGTCATTGGAATTTTAGAGCCCTTAACTTCCCCAACCATCTTATACTAGTAAAATATGTCCTACAAGTTATGCCACTCTATCTCTTCTCTGTCCTGGCTGCACCAAAATCTATGAAAAAATAGATATGGAATATCCAAAGGAACTTTCATTGGGGAGGTAATGATGGACACAGAAATTGGCCTATGGTGGACTGGAAGACAATATGCAAACCCAAATATGTTGGGGGTTTAGGACTGCGTGATCCACTGGATATAAATAAAGTGATGGGAGCCAATATATGGTGGAAATGGATAACCCACGAGGACGAACCTTGGGCTAAAATATCACATGCGAAATATGTAGCCTAGTGGCCAAAACAGTTGCTGATCAGATTTGGAAAAAATACCCCGAGTTCTAGCATCTGGAAATTGGCTCAGGAAAATTGAAGCCTCATTAAAAGTCACAACTTCTGGGAGGTAAGAGATGGAAGAACGATGTTGTTTTCTAGAGATGCATGGAATCAGGAGCCACGTATATAAATTTGGGAGGATATACAGACGCTTATCCATTCTCTTAAGAATAGGTAGATGAAAAAGGTGGCAGAATTCTAGGATCCCGAATCCCCTGACAAACTCTTTCGGACTTGGAAAAAGAAAGCATGGTGGAAAGCTCTTGCACTAGTAGAGGACATAGAATATTTCTACATGGAACTTTTCTCCAGGAATATATCCAGACATACAAGTACGGACAAGCTCATATGTGGATACTCGAATCTAGGAAGATTCAATATTAAGGAGGCCATGGAGTTGCTGACTGAAATTCACAGGACTGAAAAGGAGGATAAATGGAGAAAAATATGGGGCAGGAAATGGTGGCCCAAAGTGGCATCCTTCAGTTGGATCCTCCTCAAATGATGAATCCTCACTTGGGATAATATTCAGGCCTGGGGGATCTTGGGTCCATCAAGGTGTTGCCTTTGTGAAATCAAAATTGAAACCATAAACCACCTTCTAGATGAATGTCCAATTACGGACGCTATCTGGGAAAAAGGTGCTGGATTGTTCAAAAAAATCATAGACACAAAGGAAGGCCCGACCTAACGATAGCAGAATGGTCGATTAATGTCTTCACAAATAAAATTGTGAACAAGGTCTGGGATTTGTTTCCCGGATTCACAGTCTAGGAAATTTGGAAAACATGAAACCTAAGAATATTTGAAAAATAAACAGAGGTGAGTGGAGGAAATCTGGGCATTGATTGAAACTCACATTAAAGAAACCATAACTTTAAATCTATGGACTAAGGAGGATTTTGTAGCTGAATCAATTGAAAGACAAATTATCTATGAATGGGGAATTTCGAAGTTACCTGTGAATAACTCGTGTCCCAAAAACATGCTTAAGCCTCCCTGTAGCTCCAATTTATGGCAGTTCCCACCGACTGGAGCCTTCAAAATTAATTTTGATGGAGCCGCTAAAGGGAATCCGAGCCTGACTGGATTTGGAGGAGCAATCAGGGATTCAAAGGGTAGTATTCTCAGCATCTTTTGGGGCAACTTGGGAACTAGCACTAACAATTTAGCGGAGTTAGAAGGCCTCATCAATGGGTTACCGTGGGAATTACAAAAACAATAGACCCCATAGATTGTGGAAGGGGACTCAATCATAATCTTTAATCTAGCAAGAAAACTTCAGAACGGTGCAACCATTGGACAACTCTGCAAAAATTGGAGGTGGGAGAGAAGGATTATAGAGCTTAGAAGGTGGTTAATGGGAAACCCTGCAATTCAATTCTCGTATTTTAAAAGAACAGGTAACAAGGTGGCAGATGTTATGGCCAATGAAGGGGTGTGCAATCTTATTTCCTTTCATGCAAAAGGGATCAACGACAAAAAGGACGACACAATTTGTAAACGTTGCGAAGAGTTGGATAATGATGATGTGAAGAGTTGGCGGAGGAAGATAGTTGGTGAGTACCCAAGACAGCTTTTGGATCTTTCACGTTCGATGGAGGACAAATGTAATCACTTCCTTGCATCATCTCTACCACTCAACACATCCCTCCACATGCGCGTCCCCCACGTCATGGTTAAGACATATCCAGTTAGCCACATGATCCACACTGATGACGATCCTCTCCCCAATTTCATGTTAGGCAGGAATGATGACGAAGAAATGCACATAACACTTGGAATTAATCTCATGCATGCCGATGATATGGCCGGCACAAGTGGGAAGAGTATGGAAAATACAAAAATTGCAGCTGGCATGACGACCCGATCTGGAAGGGATAATACGGAGATAGGCCATCATTTATAAGAAGGCCTTTGGTAGTGATGGCCAAGTACAAAGAGGTGTGGGAGAATTTCCCCTTTGGTCATACCGATGCCGTAAAATTGAGCTTCTGCTCTTGGACGGCCAAAAGCATAGAATCCCGTACAACGTGGCCATTAATGGGGGATAGGATGACTAATCTCTCACACGGTAAGAAATATTTGGCAATGGTTAACAAGCTATGGATTTGTAAGGTTGGCACTCGAAAGGGTGTGAAGTGGAAGCATCTGTTAGAAAGGACGAGGGAAGGATACATCACCCAGTGGAGGGGAAGGGCTATAAATTTATCCCTAGAGGGTGGAGGGATCACCATTTTCATACTCAATCTTAGTTGTCTTTATTTGCAGGCCATTGGAAATTATCTGCTCTGGGAATTATCTGGTATGTGAGATGATGGCTCAGCAATTGCGAGTTCATCGTTGTCTAGGGGTGAGGGGAAGAATGGAGGGAGGTAACATACCTCAGGCTAGCTCATCTACCAACACCCCGCTGATAGATGATAATCTGACCCCTTTGACATTTAATTGGGGGGATCAATACATGGATGAGACCCTGACCATGGTGGAAGCCCAGATTGCTATCAAGGAAAGCGAATTGCTGCGGGAATACAAAAATCACCAAGGGCATCCCCTGGAGGAAAACCCATTTTGGGAGGTCAAAATTCATATTGCTCGTGATATGAAGGAGAAGGTGCAATTGTCACACAACATCCAAGAATCTTTGACTCTTATTAGGAAAGGGAAAAAAAAGATTGCCGCAGGTTTCAAATTGCTTGACTTGATTGTTGGTGAGCTGCAAGATCGTCCAGGGGAGAAAGCCAAGGAGGAGAAACCTCCCACTCTCATTGATCCTCCTCCGTAGTAAGGAATAGGGGAGGGGTGGGTCTTTTTGGGTTTGTTGAATGCTTGATATTTTCTTTTTTGTTTCCTTGGATCAGTCGTCTATGGTTAAATCCATCTTTTATCTAGTTCTGCCTATGGCGGTTAATGTTTTGTATATCTATGAACACTATATTTTTAGTTGGGATGGGGATATGAAGGAGGCTTCCATCACTCAGGGTCTATCTATTTGCAGATACTGGATGGATGGTTACCAGGTCAGAGGTCATGGGAATGTGTATGTTTTGGAAAAATTAAGTCTGTGGGAGGGATATGGTACTATTTTTCAAAGAAAGGGTATGGGTATGGGGCAATGGGGAATTGAACATATGAATCCTCTAAAGTAAATCCCAGCTAAGCATGGATCTTGTAGCTGGCCGGATTGAATGTAATTTCCTTTTTGTACTATAAGTAATATATTGTGTTCCTACTTATTAACAAATAAAAAACATATAGAAATTTCTAACCTAACAAAAAATAATAATAAACGCAACTCAAAATATGGAAAGGTAAATATGATGGATAGTCTCAATTTCTAACTTAACAAAAATAATAATAAACGCAACTTAAAATATGGAAAGGTAAATATGATGGATAGCAAGTTTACAAGAGAAAACACATGTCAAGGAGAGTTGGTGGTTTACATGGGACAAGATTTCAAATGTTTGGATAAAGTCTAACACAACTAAGCATTAGCATAGGTAGAAGGATAACATAATTTCAAGATATATGAATCATATATAAATTATAGAAATGGAAGGGAGTAAGGTGGTTAAGGGATCAACAAACCAAACATTCAAAAGAAGAAGGGAAATGGATTTTTTTTGGAAAATAAGGATTGAAATAATGAAATTTTTATATTAGTATAGATAGAAGGATGCCATTAATTTCAAGATATATGAATCATATAGAAGTTAGAGAAATGGAAGGGGAGTAAGGTGGTAGAGTGGTGAACAAACCAAACATTTAAAAGTAGGGGAGGGAATTGGATATTTGGGAAATGGAAGACTGAAATAATACAAAATTTAGATTATGTATTAGTTTACTCATAAAGATGAGAATCATTTCAAAGAAGTACTGCGTCAAATGTAGAAGGTATAGTTCACAAAGGGAGAGGATATGGAGATGTGAGAGTTAAGAATTATAGGTTGAAACTATTAATGGCAAAGGTTGGTAAGTAGAGGTATAAATGTTAAGGTTCATTTTCTTTTACCTTAATGGAATGGTGAGAGTCGTAAAGGAAAGGTATAAACCTCAAGGTTCCTCCTCCTTTTCCTTAATTTGGAAAGGTTTAATAAGTTGTGTTTATGATGCATCCTTCTTCTCCTAGGTCATGGTAGAAGCAAGAAGCTTCCTCTAATAATTTTGGAGCAATTGAAAGAGGAAAGAAAATTAATCTAGAGAAATATTTTTCCAAGGATGGACATAATGGAAGGGAAAGTAAGAGAACTTGAGGACAAGGTGGAAAATGGATTGAAGCTCGATAGATAAAAACTACAACAAGTGTATGTGCTTCTCTAAAACATGAAGATCACAATGGAGATCTAGGAAAAGAACGTGTCAAGGGTGGTGAGAAAGGCTGGTAGAAATAGAGGCAATGCTTAGAGAAGGCCTCTTAAATATTAAGAGATGCTAAACATTATGGCCATGGATGAGAGCATAGATGGATAAAAAATGACAGACTAAAATTGTATGTATGCAATTTTTTGGCCATGGATGAGAGCATAGATGGATCGAAAATGACAGACTAAAATTGTATGTACGCAATTTCTTTCAAATGTGTTCTTTTCAGAATGCCACCATTCCCAAATAAAAACATTTACATTTAAATGGAACTCTCCCCCTCAAATCTAACTACTGTAGATGCATTTATTAATAGGCTTTCGATTAAATGAGTATATGGGTAATGATGAAGAGAGTAAGCGCTTATGATGTAAGATTGAATTGAATTCCCTAAAGAAGTTTGTGCAAGTTGAAATAATCTAGTGAAAAGGGAGAAATAAATTATGAACCACAAAACTATAGGCATGCAAATGTTAAATGTGCAAAAAATATGCACCCAACTATTATATAACTAAAACACATAAAACAATTGTACTAAGTTTATCATGTTGAGTTGGATTTTTGTAGAGCCAACTATATTTTAAGACGAGAATCATTAACAATAAAAAAAGATTCTACAAGGCCTACCAATATTAGTTGGAGATAGGAACCATTATGTCAAAACATTGTTGCATAATATTAACCAAGGTGTTGATTTTTTATCTCTAAATCTATATCATTCTCACAACAAGAATGCAATGCTAAAGTGTTGCAATGGCCTCTATATCCTGGAACATGTATTGAGGGGCATAAGTGGATGGGTTGCATTGATGGAGAGGTATCATATATGCTACTTTAACAACTTATAACTCCATTATTATACACAAAATCTAATGTGGTGGCATAGGAAAGTGTCACTACTTGGATAAGAAACCACATTTTCTTAATACATCACTTGGATATATTTTTCCAAGTCTTTCGATTAATCGCCCTTACTTTTATGACTAAGGACAACTTGTACAAATTTATGAGAAGGATTGTTTTTCTTGTCCAATTAAGGTTAGTACGGTGTACCTCTTTAGAAATGCACCACAAATGAGTGTGGTATCCCTCAAACCTATTAATTGTGTTTTGAAAAAAAACATGAACTTAGAAAACTTGTGTGATTCTACCACAATTTGAATATTATATCAAGAAGATACAAAACAGTACATTTGGTTGTATGTCACATGGGGCTCTACTGACTCCATTTTCTTCATACACATCACAAGGTTGTTTTCCCTAGTAAGAACATATTGGTGTGAAACTATGACATACTTTACCTCTTTTACTTTTTGAGGTGATTCTTTCTCAAAAGAAAAAACAAATGTATTCAATACTTGTTGATATTCACTCTATCATTGACCATTGTTGAGTGTAATATGGGAACTTGCAAACTTTACTTCGGTTTGGAAATATCATATGATAACCTCTATCACTATTAAAATAACTCTACAATCCTAGAATAATGCATCTCAATCACAAATTCAATTAGATATTCCTGAGGTGTTGAAGGATCATCTACAATAATATATTAAAATTACTATTTCCCTAATACAACACAAATGAACCTAAACCTTGCTCTGTCATATCCTAATGATTCAATTTTGAATATTAGAGAATGACGAGCTAAAGATGAACTGATTGAACATATTCTAGAAATGTGGAGTTGTGGCTAGTTTGTAAAGTACCTTATTCATTTTCAAATAATTTCTTAACCTTATGTATGGACCTAAAGCACTAATATCCATCACTCTCTTCGCAAGAAACTAGTTATGGACCTCGAGTACGAGTGCACATACATAGGAAATACACTTTTAGAGTTTGTAGCTAAAATAGCCATCATTTGAGGAATCCATCATGAACCTAGTTTATGGATCTATAGGGGTGTCATAATAGTATTTTTTACTTCAACAATAGTCCTAGATGCACATGTGGGAGGGGATTGGATATGTTGGAATATTGGACAATACTGAGGGGGGGGGGTGAATCAGTATTGATAACTTTTAACGATTAAAACCACTTTTAACTTATTCATTAACACACATGACCAACAAGATACATGAAACACAAATTTATAGTGGAAGCCCAATTGGGAAAACCACCAATACTCCCTATTATTGCAAAATTATATTTACAAATAGTTTATTCCTGCTACTATAGACAAGGATGCTTCTACACCCTATTTACCAGCAACTACTGGAAGGAGGCTATGAATCCCATGTTTTATCAACTGCTATTGAAAAGATGCTACAATACCCTATTTACCAGCTACCACGAGAAGGAGGCTATGACCCCCTGGTTTTATTAGTTGTTGCTGAATGGATGCTACTACACCCTATTTACCAGCTACCATTGGAAGGAGGCTATGACCCTATTGCGGGCCTGTAGCCTGCCCTAGCACCACCCTGCCACCCTTATATGTTTTTATCAAACTTCCATATCTTCCTATGTATTCAATTATGTTATTGGATTCTCATTACTTCCTTGGTATCTGTCTACATGGATCTAGACTGCAGAGGTCTCTTTTCTAAACTAGAAATCTTGCTTATAAATACATTTAACATCATTCATCTTTCTTTACAAATGGATCTATTCATTCTGGAGTTTCACAGTTGCGCCCTTTCAATCTTGAGTCGTGCATGTTCATCAAGCACATCACTTCATAAAACATGCCTCTTCATCAAGCATGTTTCCTTACTTCTCTGTTTAATTATTAACATACTATGTTTATATTTTATTTATATTTCTCAGTCACCCCCCTTGTTTAACTAATACATTCATAACTTTGTTCATCATTCACATCCTTTCATTTTGGACATGTGTCTATGACTCTTCAGAAATTTCTCAAGCGATTTGAGAGCATCGAACATAAATCCTTTCACAATTTCGTTTTCGCAACGACCTTTCTGCAATTTCTTTTCCGCAACTATCTTTCCGCAACATGTCTTTCCACTTCCACAAGTACCTTTCTACAACGACCTTTCCGCATTTATCTTTCTGTAAAATGTCTTCTTGCAATTAACCTTCTGCAACGATCATTCCACAATTATCGCTTCTACAATCTATGGGAAATCCTTCCTTCCGCAATTGTAGGTTGCAAGCCTGTCTTTCAAATTTTTCGAAATGGGATTTCACATTTACCCTTTCCGCAAAAATTCTTCTGCAATTGCAGATTGTGGATTACGGGTCCGCATTTCCCAAATTTCAAAAACGACTTCCGCACTTAAATTTCCTTAATTGTAGATTGTGGATTGCAGGTATGCATTTCCCAAAATTTAAAAACAACTTCCGTGATTATGCGTCCGCAAAGTTCTTTTCATAGTCAGGTTGCAGACTGGGGATTACGGATTTTTTTTCATAAATTCTCAAAAATGACTTCTGCAAATATCTTCTGCAATAGTCTTTCCGTAGCTTTAAAAAGATTGCACCTTGGCATTGCAGAAACTATTCTTGACCATTGATCTTTCTCTCTCTTATGATCTGGCCCATCCAAATCATTACTTCATAAAAACTTAGCATTATAATGCTTTCGACCCCGCTTAGCCAACTGCGTTATTTTGGCTCAATCTTTTTGGACTCTTTAATCAATGTTTCCTTATGATATTATGTTGACAACAATGTCAATTTAATCAACATGATATTATCTATAACTAAAGCAACATTTTGTTCAAAGGTGTAGTTTAAAAGTGCATCAAATTAACACTCTATAATAACTTGTAACTCCTCAAAAAAGATTGTATCGTTGAAATCTTATCAAATTGGGTTGAATCGTAATTAGAAAATAAATGATGGAACTATTTCCATTGAAGAAAGACATTCTTGGTGTCATGATTCAGCAACTAGGAGTTATGTTGGCCAACTTATTCTGGCTATTTATGGAAAACAACCTAGATTCTACATATGAGGAATGTAATGCATGCTTATGAGGGTGGTGAGCACCATGCCCTACCATACTAACCTAAAATTGTGGTATGCAATATGATTTAGCCAATGGAACAAGTGTTATATATGGTATACCATAACCATAATAAATAATATACTAACCAAAGATAAATCACAAAGACACAAAAGGAAAACAATATTCAAGAAATTTATGTGCTAAATTAGATAGTAAGATAAATAACTACACTAACTCAAATATGCAAGAACATGGCCCATTCACATAAACATTAATAGTTTTATTTATAAATGAGCCAAGACTGACTTATTATTGTCTATATTATTTGTAACATATGATTCTAGTTCTCTCACCTGATTGCATTTTCCTTGAATCACAATGTATTTATATGTGATTGCTTAAGGCACACTATTTGGGTCCACAATTCAACCCCCAAATACACACAAATGCAACCAATCATAATAAGAAAGTGTGTAGGATATATGTGTAGAGCATAATATACACACAAAATACATCAATAGTATACAATCAAATGGCATGAAAAGATTTTTTACTCAAGTGCTAATCCTAGTTCAACAACAAGATAGACTCAACTAGGGTAATGCACCTCAATTTAAGAAATTAAGAAATTGTATATTATTTACCGTGTAAGGATACAATTCTATATATCAATCATTAACAATTATTACTAACAACTTTAATACTTGAACCTTAATGTAACATGGAAAAGAATCATCACTTGAATTGGGAATCCTATATCCAACAATTGTATTTAATGATAAAATACAAGAAATGAAACTTTGCTATTATTTTTAGTGATCAAATCACGATCTTTACTCTTTGAAATTTTGTAATCCTTCCAGGTTGAGTCTCATACTCCAAAATGTTCAATAGGCATCATAAATAAGCAAGGAGGAAATCCAGTGGAATACCATCATAAACTTTAAAACAAATTAGACTCAATTATAATACTATGTGTTGGTCTAAGAACTTAAGTTATGATGCCATTATCTATTTGGTAAGTATAAAATTCTACATATAGATATTGAACAATTAAATTCTTGAATTCTCAATCCAATATGAAAAAAAAACATCACTTGAATTGGGAATCCTATATCCAACAAATTTATTTGGTGAAGTACAAGAAATGAGCCACCAACAAAGTAGATGAATTTCTTATTTGGATCCCATCCCATGTTATGGTGAATCACAGGAGCACCATTCAACGTATCATGTTTAGTCTAATTCTTTACTTTCTTCAACAATTTGAAGTGGTAAATCAAATTTGTTTCTTGGATTATACCATGTGATAAAGGAACTTATATAAGCTCAATTAGTTATATATTCCAATTGGACCAACTTGACAACCTCTACTCAAGGTGTATTAATCCTTTTATGAGGAATTTGTTTAGAAGACACTAATATATAACCTTCATAGAAACTTGTATTGGTCATCCATGCATAAACAAGTGGAAAATTGTATTTACAAGTAATTTTTATGTATCCAATCCAAATCTTTCAATCTAGAAACTTATATTATACCAACCCATATCAATTCCTTAAAAGCTATAACGACACATTTCCATGGATTTGTTATTCATCCCACAAGTTAGAGATAATAGGACTATTTTTTATAATTGTTTGTTGATTCTCCAAACTTGCAAGAAGTCCATTGATTCCCTTATGGGTACATACTTATTTTTTGGCATGCCCATTATCTCTAAATGCAATTCCAAAATTCTCATTCACCATTAGTGGTCATTATTAAGAAAGATACTATATTCTCAATTGTTATTCTCCACTTCATTTCGTCCCCAAAATGATTCCTGTAATGTCATTAATAAGGTTTTAGTATTCCATGCTCTCTAAGGTCACCTGTTGTCAGGCATTTTTGGTAAGGAAAAGATGTACAAAGCTGAGGATGATCCGCAGGACCGAGGATGATGCGCAAGACTAAGGATGGTGTGGAAGGCGAAAAAGTCGACAAAGAGTCGACTTGATCAAAGTTTTGTAATTTTGGCCATGATTTTGTAGTTTATGGTCCAGGTTAGTTAAGAATTCGGTTAAAGTGGACCATTTTGTAAAAGACAAAAGCCTATAAATAGAAGTAGGAATGTAGTAGGAAATATATTGATCATGTGTGTTATGCTATGTCTGATGATAACTACTGAAGATCGCATTGTATCTGTTGTTTTGGGTTGTTTGCTTCGAGACCTGATGATGTATTTTGAGATCTTGTGTTGATGCAAAGAGTAATATAACATGTCAGATGTTGATGGAAACACTTTGTTTTGTGTCTCTTTGATTTTTCTATGTTAATTGATGTGATTTGAATGAATCAATGTTGTAGTGTGTCTGTTATTTTTGAATGATGGGATGTTTCTGTGCTTTGAATAATATCATGGTGATCGATCTGTTCATGAGTAAACATACTGCTATGATATGATGTATTGATATGATCTACTTGGTTTATGATATGAATAAGTAATGGTAAACCAATGCTTGGATCTCTTAGTAGTGTTGTGATGGTTGAAAACTAGATGCAAAAAACCCCTCCTTCTTACTACAGAAACGTGGTTTCGACAGTTCTCCCTCAAACATCTCGGGTGAGACTTCATTTGCTTTGCAGGTGTTGTTGGAAAAAGTAAACTTGTCTGGGCCAGTGCTCGAGGAGATCGTTGAGTTTGAGGTGTCAACAGAGTGTGAACCCATATCGACAGGTCTGTGTCAACAAATGGTTCTGTTTCTGGGACCATAGTACAAGGAGAAGGAGGATATGTTGTGTCATCCAACGATACCAGAGATTCAGGATTAGATCGCTTAGAAGTATCGGGAATTCACGGTGTAAGAGAATTAGAGTTCTAGATTAATGACGAAAGAGTGGCTGGGAAAGCATATATATTCTGATATCCATGAATACTTCTTCACTGAGTTTCCTATCATCTTGTACGATTGGTTGGCGCAGTTGACCTATCGAAAGTCAAAATTTCAAGGAGGTGAACATAATTGCTGGACCCCAGATCTGATCCAGCAGCTAAAGGAGGTAGACGACAAAGCATCGAGGGTTGTCGAGGTGTGTCTTGACAGCATCTTGGAAGGATACATTAATGATTTTGCGGTCAACACAGTCAAGTCGTGTAGCGATGCAGTGAGAAAATTCTTCAAAAGACCAAGAGCTAGGTTTCTATTATCTTTGCAATTGTGGATTAAAATGCTCATCTGTGAAAAGGGTATATTGAAGATGAACTCTGACGAGTAGATATCTGGTGTGCGGAGTGTTGAAAAATTGTAACTTTGAAGAATATTCTATATGTATCTTTTGTGGTCCCCGATGGTCCTACCGAGAGAACCAATTGTATTTCTTTATACTATGATGCTTCTTATCGAAAGAACTAATACGAGTCATGAGGTAGTCCCCTCAAATTGTAAAGGTGGGTCAATATCACCCCAGTTGTGGTTACTTGAGCCTACATGATTAACTTGAGCCTACATGTCAGAATTAATTATTAAAGTGAACGGACAAATATAAATAGAGGTGTGGCGCTCCTCATTTGTAACACACACACTCAATTGTGTAGCGCATTAGTGGAGGAGAGATAAGTAGCTGGAGAAGGAGGAGGATCAGTCTTTTGGTTTTACCATTTATATTTTTGGGGCATCTATATTGAGGAAGCTTTTGCTGGGTTTTTTCCTTTAGGGTTTTCCCAGGATAAATCTTTGTGTTATTTTTTGTATGGTTGTGCTTGTCTATCTTTTAGTGATCTTTTGGATTATGGTTATGTTGTTATGATGCTAAATGTTTTAAGATCTGATATAACCATTAAAAACTCAACATGGTATCAGAGCCACCTTGAAAGAAGACATTGTTCAGCTACAGAAGCTAGGGATTCTTACTTTTTGGGTATCTCTCCACAATCAATAATCAAAAGAAGGCTAGGTTGACTCTCCATTGAAGGGTGCATCTTTCTGTCGAAGCGGAATTCGATTTCGAGCATTTTCAGTTTTAGGTGCGGGAAATTAGGGCTTTCTACAGAAGAGGAATTTTTGAGTGACCCTAGCATAGAATTGCTCTACTAATCAAAATAGAAGTTTAGAGACCTGTATCAATATTTTTGGTTGGGTGAAACTCTGGAATCTTGACCCCGAGTTAGAAAAACCCTAAATACTAAAACTGATAAGTTTTGGTACATTCGCTATATCTCGGTATTGGAGAAGGATCAGGAGTTGAAAATTGCAGAGGTTGAAGCTAACATCCTGATGTACATTGTATCCAAACTTTTTCCTCATATTCTCTATATTCTAGGAGATATGATCCCTCCAAGTTAGGGTTACAACCTCTTCCAGGATTCATCCCTAAATAGGACACCTGGGGAGAATTGCTATATCCTAGGCTACAAAGGTCCAAATTAAATTTCGGAAGATCTTCCAGAAAGGGAACAGAGTTTAATTTCTGTGGTCCAAGTTTCAGACTCAGGATATTAAAAAGTGACATGTTCCAGTCCGTACAACTTCGTTGTTATGAACAATCCTGTAACAGGTAACTTTGGGAAAATGATCATAAGTCCCAATTGGTGAAACCAATTTTGATTAAACTTGTGGTGTTGGAATAGGGACATGCGAGGCTACCTTAGTGAAATGTTTTAGACACAGAGGAGTATTAATTTCAGAGATATCATAGAAACAGTATCAGGCATTTTTGTAGGAGAAATTGGAAAACTAGGGCTTCCTATTCTGGGAGCTTCCCTCCACTGTTTTTAGAAAAGGAGTACATTGGACAGCTCAACTTGAAGAGATATATCTTTCTATCCAATCAGATTTGAAAGATTCCAAGTTTTGAAAATTAGGGTTTCTTTGACAAACCCCAGATTAGCCAGCTCCGGAACTAGGACGAACACCTCAAATCGGTAAGATCTAATATTTTTCTATTTCCATTTGAGGTTCTCATCAACTTGATAATAAGCTTGGTGAAGTTAACAAATTACAGGCATGGAAGTATTTGATCTCTCTGAAGAAAATGAATTGGACACCTACATGAGTAGAGAGGTTCCAGTTCCAGAGGGAGATGAGGCTCAAAGCCTTACACCGGAAGAACTTGGTCAAGGCCAAGAAGATCATTGCTGATTCATTCATGGATCAACTTGTACCACAAGTCTCTTCCCTAAAGACACCGAAAGAGATGCTTGATTCCTTGACCAAGATATTTGAAGGAAAGAACATACATCAGAAGATGACCTTAAGAAATAAATTGAAGAGGTAAAAGAAGAAGTGAAGAATGCAGAAGTGGTGATAGCCACCTTGAATGGCCTCTCAGGATCATGGGATTCATTCATGCGAGGAATGTGTGCCAGAAGGAAGTGATTACTTTCAGCTAACTCTGGGAAGAAGAAGAAGCTCGACTCATAAGAAGAGAAGAAGAAGATGGGAGAAATTTAAGATCAAGCTCTCACCATTCAAAGAAGATCCCTCAAGCGATGAGAAATATGAAGAACTCAATTCTTGAAGAACCTGTTATCCATATTATCATTTGGATAAGAAATGATGATTTCATAAATGAAGAAGATGATGAAGCATAATGATCAAGAAGGAGTCTACCCATGAAACAAATAAAAGATAAGTATTCAATTGTCATTTCATGATATTGTTTTGTTATGCATTTGATTATATTCAGTTGATGTGTTATGCATAATAGGTTGTTTGCATTAATGACAGTATACTACTAATATGCATGTGATGGGTAAGTAGCCCATGGTGCTATACAAATCTCCATTGCTACTTATCTAGAATGAAACCTCTTTGCTGACATATTGAATTAGTGCACAATCTCAATTATGTCATGGTAGAGATGGAAGGCATATAGAAAGTTTCCATGAAATATGGATGAATGTTGTATTGGCTAAATAGTTGCATGATGCATAAGAATTTGTAGTTATGCATATGTTTTATGAAATAGTTCTAACCATGCAACTTGTGCATCTGAATTGTAGGAAAGGTCTTGTACAACCTCCTACAAGAAAAGAAGGATGAGACTTGTTCCGAAGAACAAGTGATGACAATTCATGATTCACTCCAATAAACATGAATATGAAGCTCCCAGGGTTAGACACACCATGACAGAAGAAAGAGCTTCAGAGAGAAGTAGATCTACCTCGAAGGATGAAGACCACCATGGGTACGAGATATAACTCAAGATGAACAAAAGAATGGCGAGACTTCCAAACCAAATTAAAAGGCCTCATACACACTCTAGTTGTGTAACATAGTTAGGTGACATCATTAATGCTAACCTTTCCAGCTATGAAAGAAGATATGATCAAAGAGTAACGGTTGATCATGGGGAATGATGTATATGATATGGTTTTGAGACATAAAGGGAAGCACGTAGTATATGTCATATGGATCTACAAGAACAAGTGTAGAAAGCAAGGTCCATGATTTGCCTCAGAAAGAATAGACTATGACATGACATACTTTATTGACCAGACCTACTAGAAGTATATATTAAGCATAGAACCACCTATACAAAATGAAGAGGGAAGATGATACTCCACTTCAGGGGGAGTGACTACAGAAGATATCGGAGTTCGACATGGTACAACATGATGGACAACTTCCTGATGGATCGAGACTTTACCAAGAGTAAAGTGGGTTCCAACCTTCAAGGTTGAATACAGAAGACTAGGATATGTTGATGACCTCACAAGAGGAACTCATGGAAGATGCTATGATAACAGAATACTAGAATGATGTGTGGGACATAGTTCCCAAACCAAAAGGAAAGAGTATATTATCCTCCAAATGGATCTATAAAATAAAGCATGCAACTGAGAGAAGTATCAAGAAGTATAAAGCAAGATTTATGGCTGGAGGTTTCTATAAGAAAAAGGAAATTAATTCTGAAGAGACACTTACTCCAGGAAGCAACGTACACTTTCTTCAGAACTATCATGGTAGTTTCTTCCATGATGAAGTAAAGACAAGCCTTCCTTATTGGTATGGAAGGATAGATAGTTTCTTTACGAAATTCAATCCTAACCTTTAATTCAAGGTTATAAAAGATGAACATGTCATACTATTACTATATGTGAATAATCTATTCCTAACAGGGAATGAGAAATAGATTGTAGAATGCAAGAAGAATGTCTCTGAAGAATTTTAGATGAAAGAACTTGGGTTAATGCATTATTCCTAGGTCTGGAAGTATGGAAAAGTTCAGAAGGAATCTATAGACTTTGATCTAAACCATGATTACAGATTGTATGGCTATACAGATGTAGATTGGGCTGGAAGTGTCTCAGACAAAAGAAGCACATCAGGTGGATGTTATTTTCTGGGATCTGCTACGAGTTCATGGTTTAGCAGGAAATAGTCCAGTGTTTCTCTTAGCACGGCTGAAGCAGAATACATAGCAGATTGCTCTACTAAGTTGTGAAGCCATATGGCTTCGGAAGCTGATATTAGGTCTCTTTGACCTGAATATGGATACTACAATGATTCTATGTGATAACCATAGTTGTGATGACATAGAACCCTGTGTTCTGTCATAACACATAGAAATACGATATTTCTACATACAAGATAAGATGCAGATGATGATGTTTTAGTATTTACATACTGTAGTTGCAGATGATGGTGATTCAATATTTCTATACTGAAGATATAGATGACGATGCTTTCAGTATTCACATACTGGAGATACAGATGGTGATAGTTCAGTATTCACATACTGAAGATGTAGATATGATGGTTTAGATGATGATGTGCCGACGAAGCCTCTGTCTTGAGTAAAGTTTGAACACATTCAAGACAAGCTTGGTGTTGTTCGGAAAGACCTTCCTCGAAAGGGGGAGTAGTGATGTTGCAATGGGATTGTATCATCCTTGGGAACTTGCCCTAAAGTGATCTAGTGACCTCGGTCCTTGAGAATGAAGAGGGATTGTATCATCCCAGGACATATGTCCATAATAGATCTGGTGACTTCGGTCATCGAGAATGTGGCAGGATTGTATCATCCTTGAAATTCGGTTCAGAACGGATTCAGTGACTTCGGTCATCAAGAATGTGACAGGATTGTATCATCCTTGAATTTCAGTTCAAAACGGATCCGATGACTTTGGTCATTGAGAATGTGGCAGGATTGTATCATCCTGCCACATATTGAAATATTGTAACTTCGAAGAATATTCTATATGTATCTTTTGTGGTCCCCGATGGTCCTACCAAGAGAACCAATTGTATTTCTTTATACTCCAATGCTTCTAATCGGAAGAACTAATAAGAGTCATGAGGTAGTCCCCTCAAATTGTAAAGGTGGTTCAGTAGCACTCGAGTTGTGGTTACTTGAGCCTACATGTTTAAATCGAGCCTACATGATTAAATCAAGCCTACATGTTGGAATTAATTATTAAAGTGAACAGAAAAATATTAATAGAGGTGTGGTGCTCCTCATTTGCAACACACACACTCAATTGTGTAGCGCATTAGTGGAGGAGAGAGAAGTAGCTGGAGAAGGAGGAGGATCAGTGTTTGATCAGTCTTTTGGTTTTACCATTTATCTTTTTGGGGCATCTATATTGAGGAAGCTTTTGCTGGGTTTTTCCCTTTAGGGTTTTCCCAAGATAAATCTTTGTGTTTTTTTTGTATGGTTGTGCTTATATATCTTTCAGTGATGTTTTGGCTTATGGATATGCTATTATGATGCTCAATGTTTTAAGATTTGATATAAGCATTAAAAAATTCAACACGGAGGTCATGGGTACTGTTAAGTCATGAATTTGTTTTCTCCAGTCTTATATTTTGCTTGTGATTTTTTGTTTTATGCTTGCTTATTTGCTTACTTTTATGAAATTTTGGTTTAAAGTGAAATTTTGATTTTTGCCTTTAGGTTTTCATTTTTGTTTTTCTTATGATTCTGAAGGGTTCTATAGGACATATGTTGATTAAAGGTTTCAAAAATAAACACTAAGATCAAGGTTTACCATATAAACCTCATTTAAAATTGAATTAAGGATCAAAAAGCACCAAATTTGATTTTAAAACTTTCTTGTAGCGCAACGGCTAAAAAGTTACACTACGGCGCTACAAGAAAATCATTTTTGCCAAAATAGTCATTTTTCAGCCCGATTTTTTTGGGGGTTTCGTCCCTAAGGTGTTAACTACATCGTTTATCACATTTAATACATGTTTTTCCAAGTTTATTGGTGAAACAGGTGTCTGGTCTCATGTGAGGGAGATTCTGGCAACTGTATGCAAATTTATGGCAAAATCATGACAGATAGTGGAATGAGGCAAGATTGACGGGAAAGAGGTTCTCTACATAGGCATTATGAAGCTGGAGGCGACGTGGAATGAATACAATTGCTAAAAATTCAGAATTTGCAGTTGCAGAGGGAATTTAGGGCACGCCAATTGGAAGCAAACTGAAGACTTGAAGACACCTGGACAGTTAAATTCGACAGTCAGATAGTCCAAGGATTAATTTTAAACGTCTGCAGCAGGCCGGGAGTGAGGTATTCCGTGTAAACTTGGTCGTGGCTGCTAAATTGGGGGTTTTTCCATTAAGGCTTGTTATGTTAAACTGAGTAAAGAAAACATTAATTCATGTTGTTAACAAGATCTCAACGATGAGATATCAGTCTAAAGGTTTTAGATGTTTCGGCAAATGATAAGTTGAAAAACAACAGTTACATTGAACAAATTTTCCTGTCAAGACCAGCAAATATGGTAGGGTGAAAGTCTGTACTGTTTGTGGTGACCAGGGTTTCACAGATTCACTTGTTACCTGTAATCAATGTAATGAGTTAGATGAGCATGACTATTGCATGCAGACCTTGTCTGAGTATGTGCCAGAGGCTGATTGGTTTTGTGATAAATGCAAGTTGAAGCAGAAAATTAGCACACATAAGATTGCTCTCATATCATCTCATCCCTTAGTTAAACAATCACAATCTGAATCTAAGAAGCGAGCAGTTGAGAGTGCTAATGCAGAATCCTTATTGCAAAGAGATAGCTCATTAGTGGCATTAGAAGGAGCCAAGGCTGATATTTGTGCAGAATCACAACACATAGATGTCTCTATGCATTCCAGAGGTGGTTTGGCATTTAGATGAGCATATTGGATGTTAGTTAAGTTCAGCAGCAGCTTTGTTAAATACTTTTGGTACTCTGTTGACCTAAATTACCCAAGCTCAGTACAAAATATTTCATGCATTGACAATAGAAGCAGACTATTAAAAATTAAGAGAAAACATCCAAGGAGAATCAAAGAAAGCTGACTGTCAAAAATCTAAAAACTTGAGGGAAAAGGGCTATTCGGTCATTGACAGGGTCTCAAAATTACATAGAATTCAGCCATTGGAAAACAAATGAAGAAGAGTGGGAAGACCAACAGATCTGAGCCTACTTAGCTGAAATGGATTGACATTTTTCCAGGTTGTGTAGAGCTTTTTGAGAATGCTGGATGGTTGGATTTCTTCAAGGAGATTGATGGATATAACACCAAAGTCTCTCATAAATTTGCTAAATGTTATAACCAATATATGGTATCATTCGAGACTCTGAAGTTCAAATTGACTGTGGAGTTGGTGGCTGAAGCAATAGGAGTTAGAAATGAAGGAGAGTTGTGGTTCAAAAAGTTGTCTTTTACCTTCAATGCCCAAAGGTATCTTTTACCTGGCATTATTCCAGACTGGAGTAAAGGAGTGCCCATCTAGAATTTCAGAGATGAATGGGTGGAGCCCATCAAAGTCCTACAAAGCTACATTACCTATGAAGGGAGGTATGATTTTGTATTCAAGTATCATTTCAGGTTCTTACAGCACCTGGCTGGTGAATCAAGAATGAGTCTCTCCTTCTTCTTGTTGAAGAGTTTGCAGAAAATGTCAAGCAGGGTCAAGGAGCATCATGACCACACTGCACAGTCCATCTTCCATCATGAATTGATCAAGCTTATTATCAGCACTGTTCTGAAAAGAGAAGGAAAGACATGGGACTTCTTTCTTTTTTGGTCTGGGTTCCAAATTAAGCAGGAAGAACAGCCCACAAAAAAGCATGTGGACAAGGGACAAACCCTAATTGGAAAATTAGGGAAAAAAGTCAAGTCTGAAGATAAAGAATGTGTCAAAGTTGAGGAAGTGACAAAGCCTTCAAAGAAAGATGTTGAATCTCAGGAGCCTTCAATTCACAGTAAGGGAAAAGGTTTGATGGTTATTGAAAAAGAAACTCAGCCTGTGCAAATTAAAGCACCAGCAGAGGCACTTATAGATGAAAAAACTGTTGTCACAGAGAAGGTTGCAGTGAAGGAAGAGGATGCTAAGGTCTAGCAAAGAATCCCAATCACCATTCTATCTGAAGATGAAGGATATTTGTTGGAAGGAGACGACGTGACTGTCAGTGCTGAAACTAGGGTTGGCACACACAGGGAGTTCTCCAGTCAAAAAGATAAAACAATCATGCCAAAGAAAAAGAAGATCAAGGTTAAAGCTATGGAATTTTCCACAGTTATGCATCAAGGAAAAACTTTGAAGATGCTGGGAGAGCTTGCCCTAGGATGGAGACCTAAAACCAGGCCCAAAAAAAAATTGAGGCTGAACATGAAAAAGCTGCTAAACCCTAAGTTAAACACAAAAGTAGTAACTGTGCTTGATACTTCTTCTTCAGATGAAAAGATAGAATCTAGCAAAGGTTATTGCAAAGGAAAGAAACTATTGAAGACAATAGAAGAGTCCAGCCTCACTGAAACTAAACTATCAGCTGTGTTTTTGGAATTAAGAGGTGAAATGTTGAAGGAACAACATAAAGAAGAAATGGAAGCTTCTTATTCAGAAAATAAGTTGGTAATGGATGAAAATGCACCTGATGAAGTAGACAATCAAGAAAATCCAAATGTTCATGGTGTGTCTTTAGAGCTGCTGCCTGAGGATGATGACATCTTCAGAAAGCTGAATATCCCATGGTTGCCTAGTGAGTTACAAAATACAACAGCAGGCAAGGTTTTTGACTCAGAAAATGAGAATTTGCAAAGAACCATCAAACAATATAAGCATCAAATGGAGTACATGCAGGAAACCAATGATGGTTTAATCCTAGCTAATAGAAGACTTAGGGAGGACTTAGAGGAAGTAAATGATCATTACCAAGAGCTTACTACAGTCTCCAGGGAGGCTCTAAAAAGGAAAAGAAGCACAGATTTACAGTGTGCAGAACTGAAGTTGACTATCAAAAGCCTACAGCATCAGAATGAGGAGCTTACAAGAAGGTTAACAGACATGGAAGCTGAGCAGCAGAGAGCTAGGAAGAAGCCCCAAGCCTTAGATGGAATAGCCTTATTGGCAGAAGCTTCCAAAGACCTTTGAGTATTGTTAGTTAGGCAGTTACTTGTTATGTTTTGTTTTGAAGAAATAATTTATTTTGTAAACTATAAGTTTGACATTATCCCATCGATGAGTAGGCCAAAAACAGTTAGGGTTTAAACCCTAACTGAATTTTTGAAAAATAGTATTTAGGAAGATCAGAAAGGGAACAAAGGGTTCGATTTTTGGCTGGCTTAAGGAGGTCTTTGACTTGTTTATGAGCTAAGTATTTAACTCTCATGTGTATTTGATGAACATAATTATGAAATATATGATCCATATTACCCTTCAGTATGTGTTTTGGCTTCATTTTTAGCTTTCTTAGCTGCATGATTGATAAATTCATTACTGGTTTATGGTTTCTTTGCTTGTAATGCTTGTCAGTTGTGAATGAACTTCAAGATTATATTTTGTTGGTACATGGTGATTATATTATGCATCTCTGTTCTTATTTATTTATGATTTAGTTCCTGCTTGGCTTATGAATGTATTCCCTTCAGTCACCAAACTTTAGAACCAAGAAAACCTTTCAAAAACCCTAAAACCTAGTTTTGTTTGATTGAATATTTGAGATTGTGTTGGCTTGTTTCTTTGTGGCCTGGAAACAATTTCTGGCACAAACAGGTACTGCGGAGACAAGGGTTGGATGGAATTAAATGGGGTATATGGATGGGATTTACGAAAAACCTGTGAGGGAATTCAAGGAAGAGTGTGATCTTATGCGAAGTGGGGTAAGGTTTCGGCAAGAGAAGAGGCACAGAGGACTGAGGAGAGTCCAGCTATGACTGGAAGAAGAAGTTACAAGATAATATCACAAGGGACTAAGCAACCCTATAGTGACGAAGTAGATGACCAGGATATACCCCAGCTCGAGGAAAGACCAACCCAGAGCAACAACGTACCCACACCCCCGTGCATTGCGCCGCACTTAGGAAGAAATACCAAATCAACATTGAATTTCCTGACATGTCATCGACACACTAATAGTAGGAGATTAACGAATGTAGGAAGAAGGCCTAGAATGGTGGACGATGACATTAAGTTACCTCTGTTTCATGGGAACGGGACTGAGGATCCTGAACAATATTGGTTTCTATGCGAAGCGGTATGGACTGTGAAGCAAGTCCTAGATGAGGATACTAAGAAAGGTTAGTTGGCGACAACTTTTCGAGGTCGTGCACTGGACTGGTACATGAAGTTTATGCAGGTTCCCACAAGTAACCCAACGAAGACTATAGCAGAGATTAGAAACAGATTGATTGAAGAATTCAGGAATCCCAAGTTTGAGTCCCAATATATCACGAAACTATAAGAGATCAAGCAATATCCAAATGAATCAATCTAGGATTTCAATCAACAATTCAAGACGTTGATGGCAAAAGTCAGTTTTAGAATGAGCGATGTCCAATACAAAGAATGGTTCATTGCAGTGCTAATACTGCATATCAAGATGCCATTGATGGAGTAGAAGATTGCAACACAGAGTGATGCTGTTGAGATTGCAATGAAGCTGGAAGCTTCACCTATTGGTGAAACTAGCGTTGGCATAATCAAATCCAATCGCAATTGGTGAACCTAACAATCCAATTGCAAGATATCAAGAAGGGAAGGGAGAACCATGAGGAAATATGGTGTACTCGATGTCATGCAGAGGGACACCATAAGGATCAATGCCCATATTTTTGAAATTATTTGTTGTTGGTAGCTCCAAATCCGCTAAGTCAAGGTGGCTTGACATGGTATCGCAACTATCAAGTTCGTGGACATCGACACAAATATTGTGTGTATCTTCAGAAGATGGTATCCAAGCCTATGAACTTGTATTGTACGTTTTGTTGATTTGTTGGTCATGAAGACAAGGACCGTCGAGTATATGATTTTCTCCAAGATATGATGATGGATGTGTATTACATGAAGGGAGAAGAACATCGATCAACGAAGAGACCACCACCGCAACCGCCGCTGTAGGTGGTACAACCACAACCACAACCACATTTTGTACCACACTCGCAGCCGCAGTTTGTACCACAACTGCAATTTGTTCCAACGCAGCCATAGTATACCCAAATGTAGTATGCTCTGCAACAACCATAGTATACTTAACCACAGTATGTTCAACCACAACTGAATCCACCGCAACAATAGTAGTTCAATCAACTGCAGTATCAATAGCAAGGAGGATTTCGTGGAGGATTCCGAGGAGGACAAGGCGTAGGTTTTGGTTGAGGAGGAGGAGGAGGTTGTGGACTTATGTAATGTTACAACTATAGAGTACTGGGGCCTTATTAGTGAGATTGTCCAAACCTACAGTCCCAATGTACCTATTGTATGGTTGCAGATCACACAGTTGAATATTGTCCACAACTAATCACAAAGTGGTAAGAGAAGAATGTTCCACCACCGCAGAACGAGAATCAGAATGTGAACCAACTGATGAATCCACCACCAAACCAGAACCAAGGACCAATGGTTGGGAAGATCTCAGTGGAACCTAGGGCTCAACCTGCTGATGTTGATGTCATTACTCATGGAGGTGCGATAACAGGAGATGATGGTATCATCCCGCAACTTCGATTACTGGGTCAGAAAAGGTGCAATTTGATGTCAACAATGAAAGCGATACATTCTTTGAATCATGTGATACTATGAGAAGAGATCTGGGTAAGTTGCTTATTTATGAAATTTCATCTTTTTTTTATTCAACACCAGTAGCAAGACCATTGCAGAAGCATGTTACGCTGCAAAAATTTCTTTGAATGTTGTTTGTCGCTGGAGAAAGATACTGATGTGCTAGCTAAGATTGCAAGTCTACTATATCAACCAAAGAAAGGACGATAGGAGTATGCTGTGAATTCCCTGCATAAGAAGAAAACTGGAAAGGATATGAGGATGAATGTCTAGATTGGGGATTATGATGTGGATTCAGTTATTTTAGATATGGGATCGGATGTCAACATTTTGAAAAAGTAGACATGGGAGAAAATGGGGAAACCACAGTTGGTTTGGTCCCCTATGCAACTGTAGCTGGATAATCATGCCACGGTGTCACCAATTGAGCGAGTACCGCGCTTAATGGAGGAAGTTGAAGGAATGAGGACATATGCAGATTTTGATGTTATCGATATTTTTGATGAAGGAAGCTTGTATCCTGCACTACTGAGGATCGGATAAGCTAACAACAGCTTAACGGTGATACAATTCAAGAAGCATGTGATTAATTTTGAGAACTGCGATATCAGAGTCATAACTCCAATGGATCCGAGCGAAGGAAGAAGGTATGTCACACCAGTCAATGAAGAAGTTGTAGGGGGTTGGGACCATGCATACAACATTTCCGAGGATTATGTCCATCCCACTGTAGACAGAGATCTAGGATGGTGAAGCTCTAGCTCTGCATCATTAGATTCTGATGATGTGCTGGAAAATTTGTAGAATCAGATACATGAGGTATCGATTTTGAAGTTTGGAAGGATATCTTAGTCGCTACGTCGGGTTGCAACAGAGGTTGTCTAATTATTGACATATGAAGGATTATCGAATTTTCTTGAATTTCTTGTCGTCTTTGAAGACAGGGTCTTAGAACCACATAGGCTATTGGCGATGGATGAGGCATTGAAGGACACTCCAGCACGTTGGTGGGCGACACACAAAAAATCGATCAATGGGTGGTCGTTGTGTCGTAGGTTGATAGAAGTTTGCTTCGGCGAAGCAAATCACTATCAAGTCAAGAAATATGAATGTCAACATGTGTTTGGAATGTTAATAGGTAAAAACTGAACATCAACACTCAGCTGGTTTGCTTCAGCCATTACCCATCCCTAGTAGGAAATGGGAGATAATTAGTTTGGATTTTATTACTGGGCTGCCTAGAAATCAAAATCAGAATGATTCTATCATGGTAGTAGTTGATAAGTTAAGCAAAGAAGCTCACGTTATACCTGTTAAAACTACTTATAAAGCTGCAAACATAGCTGATATCTTTCTAAAACAGATTTTCCAATTGCATGGAGTACCAAAAGCCATAATCTTAGATAGAGATCCTAAGTTTACAGGAAACTTTTGGAAGTCTTTGTTTAAAGGGTTAAACACTACATTAAATTTCAGTACTTCTTTCCATCCTCAAACATATGGACAAACTGAAAGGGTAAACTAGGTAATGGAAGATCTATTAAGAATGTATGTGAAAGATCAGCCAGGTAAATGGGAGGACTATTTACATCTGGTAGAATTTGTTTATAATAATAATTATCAGACATCAGCCAGATTTAGTCCTTTTGAAATTTTATATGGATGGAAATGTAATACTACTATCTCTTGGAGTAATCCAGTAGATCGATTGGTATTAGGTCTGAAACTGTTAAAAGAGATGGAAGAAATTGTAAAACAAGTGCAGGAAAATCTAAAAGTGGCGTAGGATTGGCAGAAAAGTCAAGCAGACTTAAAAAGAACTCCAAAGGAGTTTCAGGTAGGTGAAAATGTGTTCATCAAGGTAAGGCCCAAAAAGGGCTCTCTGATATTGGGGAGTTGTGCAAAATTGGCACCTCATTACTGTGGCCCATTTGAAATTCTATGTAGGATTGGACAAGTAGCTTATCAATTAGCATTACCACCTAATTTAAGAGTACATAATTGATCCGGATTTATGCGTGAATGAAATGAAAGAACATATACAGAATCATAATCACAGACAATTTACAAATATAACAGAGATATAGTAAACACATATTCTATTAAATGGCGGAAATAGAACAGACTGTAATACAATTGCTAGAATGGCGGTAGCTATCTCTGAGAAGAGATGTGGCTGCTACGCTCATTCATGCCAAGCTGAATAAAAAATGAGGCCAAAGGGGCCTATTTATAATAATAATGAGGTGAGAACCCCAAAAGTCCAAAACGTAACCCTAGAAGATGAACCATCATAAAGTTTGCGGCCCCACGGTGGTAAGTTGAACAGTCAACTTCCCGGGGTCATAACTTTTGCATACGATCTCCGATTTGGGCGTTCGATAGCTCCTTGGAAAGGTATATATATGCTTTACAAATTTTGGTCAGCCAAATGCATGCCAATGGCAACCATTTGGCCTCAAATCTCCAAAAAATGTCTTTTAGGGCCTCAAAACAGCCCCAAAAGTTTAGGACCCGAAAAAATGTAGAAAAATAACTAGGAAACTGCCACAATGGACAATTGTTTTGAGCCAGTGGAATAGGTGGGTGGCCACCGATCTCCATCTGGATCAATCCTCCCTCCTTAGGAAGCAATGGTCTCCATTGCGTCGAATCCCGTATCATATCTCGAACTGTGTGTTGGGTTGATCTCCTCCTGGTGCGACATTTGTTGAAGTGAAGAGGCTGCTTTTCTTTGGCATCCCAAGACGGTTGTAATTGTTGTCTGTATGATTTGTTTCTAGATGCGCACCTTGAATTCCTGGCCTTGCATCGTAGAGGTACTCGGATAGATGAGGAAACAATGGCTCTGTCTTCTTCTTGTGTCTGATGAGCAGAGACACCCTGTGCAGAGGGTGTGGAAGTCTCTGTGATCTTATGTTCTCCTTCAGACGCAATTGTGAAGAGGAATAATTTTCTGGTGTGGGAGCTTATCTTCCTACCTTGCGAGACTTTGTTAGGTGCAACTATCTCTGGTATTCGATAGAGTTGTCCTCCCAAAGTGATAATGACACTACGAGGCTGTGACTCATATACAGCATGACGCTTCCACATATATGGTTGTCCTAAAAGAGCATCACAGACTTCAAGTGGGGCCACATCACACAGTACCTCATCTTTGAAAGGCTTCATTCCATATGGCAGGAGGCATTGTTGAGTAATGCGGATACCTCATCCTTGTCTTCGCCAACCGTGTTGTTGGAAGCTCCAATCTCTTGATGACTTCTGCTGAGATCAGGTTCTTTTGGCTACCATTGTCAACAACAAAATGTAGAGGCATTCCCTTCACCCACATCTGCGAGTGGAATAGGCGCTCCTCTACCTCTGACTCTTCAGGATCCTCTAGTTGAATCTATGCGGTAGCAATAGTGGCAGTGGGGTCTGCATCAATGATCTGCCTCCCATTGTGTGCAGCTGTGGCATTGGGTTTAGAATCAGAATCAAGATCTGATTCTAAAGATTTGATCTCGGCCACTAATGACTTCTTTGAGCGACATTCATGAGTGTTGTGCCAAGGGCTTTCATGAAATTCGCACCACTTACCTGTGTCCTTCTTTGTCTTTCGATCTCCCTTCTTTGCTTATGGTGGGGACTGGTTGCTGTTTTATTTTGCTGTGTTCTGCGGGCCAGGGTTTCCTTTTCCTTGCTTCTGCGGTGGATTCGTAGGTCCAGAGTCTCGCTTGTTCTTTTGTAGAAATTTCTCCTCGATTTTGATAGCATACCGATAGGCGGATCCAAGTGAAGAGATGTCGAGGAAGTCCATCTCAGTTCGGATGTACCAATGTAGACCACTGCAATATTTCAGGATTAGTTGCCGCTCGGGGTCTTTGATACTCAGCTTTGTCCGCAGGGTATGAAATTTGTTGGTGTACTATGACACCGTCTGGTCCCTTTCTTGACGCAGAATGGTCCATTTTGTGTATTGGTCATCATAGTTTCCCACAGGGTAATACTGTTCACTGACGACATCTATGAAAGAGGCCTAAGTGGGATTTGTTTCAAACATTCCAGACTCATCTGATGAGTTTTGCTCACAATAAGTACCCCACCAATTTTGGACATGGGGGACTGCCTTAAGGAGCGCAAAGGTGATCTTTTCTCTATCGAAAAAATTGTGGACAAAGAAATACCCTTCTAGAACATTCAACCAATTATCTAGGGCATCTGCATTGATATTGCCTTCAAATAAAGGAATATCAAAGTTAAATTGTATCTTAAAGGGAGTTGCATCCCCGAACCGGCTGCTTGTTGAAGATGCACTTGTCGCTGCCGACATTCGCAGAAGGATTTGGGTGAAACTATCCATCATCTCGTTCCTCTGTCGCTCGAGGGATTCCTCAAGCAACGAATTGAAATGATCTCCTGCTCCATCATCTCTCTTTTCTTTTGCCATGGGAGGTCGTTTGGGACGGTGAGAATGATCAAGTGAAACTAGTTCGAGACCAAACTCTCTGTACTCGGACCTCGTCGGGGACATGCGCTGAGAAACAATCAAAGAGAAGATTGCTCTGATACCACTGATCCGGATTTATGCGTGAATGAAATGAAAGAACATATATAGAATCATAATCATAGACAATTTGCAAATATAACAGAGATACAGTAAACACATATTCTATTAAATGGTGGAAATATAACAGACTGTAATACAATTGCTAGAATGGTGGTAGCTATCTCTGAGAAGAGATGTGGCTGCTACGCTCATTCGTGCCAAGCTGAATACAAAATGAGGCCAAAGGGGCCTATTTATAATAATAATGAGGTGAGAACCCCAAAAGTCCAAAACATAACCCTAGAAGATGAACCGTCATAAAGTTTGCAGCCCCACGGTTGTAAGTTGAACAATCAACTTCACGGGGTCATAACTTTTGCATACGATCTCTGATTTGGGCATTCGATAGCTCGTTGGAAAGGTCTATCTATGCTTTACAACTTTGGGTTGACCAAATGCATGTTGATGGATAAAATTTGGCCCCGAATCTCCAAAAAATGTCGTTTAGAGCCTCAAAATGGCCCCGAAAGTTTAGGACCCAAAAAACTGTAGAAAAATAACTAGGAAATTGCCACAATGGACAATTGTTTTGAGCCAGTGGAATAGGTGGGTGGACACCGATCTCCATCTAGATCAATCCTCCCTCCTTAGGAAGAAATGGTCTCCATTGCGTCGAATCCTGTATCATATCTCGAACTGTGTGTTGGGTTGATCTCCTCCTGGTGCGACATTTGTTGAAGTGAAGAGGCTGCCTTTCTTTGGCATCCCAAGAGGGTTGTAATTGTTGTCTGGATGATTTGTTTCTGGATGAGCACCTTGAATGCCTGGCCTTGCATCGTAGAGGTACTCGGATAGATGAGGAAACAATGGCTCTGTCTTCTTCTTGTGTCTGATGAGCAGAGACACCCTGTGCAGATGGTGTGGAAGTCTCTGTGATATTATGTTCTCCTTCAGATGCAATTGTGAAGAGGAATAATTTTTTGGTGTGGGAGCTTATCTTCCTACCTTACGAGACTTTGTTAGGTGCAACTATCTCTGGTATTCGATAGAGTTTTCCTCCCAAAGGGACAATGACACTACGAGGCCGTGACTCATATACAACATGACACTTCCACATATATGGTTGTCCTAAAAGAACATCACAGACTTCAAGTGGGGCCACATCACATAGTACCTCATCTTTGAAAGGATTAATTCCATATGGCAGGAGGCATTGTTGAGTAATGCGGATACCTCATCCTTGGCTTAGCCAACCGATGCTGTAAGGTTGCGGGTGTGGTGTTGCTGGAAGCTCCAATCTCTTGATGACTTCTGCTGAGATCAGGTTCTTTTGGCTGCCATTGTCAACAAAAAAATGTAGAGGCATTCCCTTCACCTACATCTGCGAGTGGAATAGGCGCTCCTCTGCCTCTGACTCTTCAGGATCCTCTAGTTGAATCTGCGCGGTAGCAACAGTGGCAGTGGGGTCTGCATCAATGATCTGCCTCCCATTGTGTGCGGCTGTGGCATTGGGTTCAGAATCAGAATCAAGATCTGATTCTGAAGATTTGATCTTGGCCACTAATGATTGCTTTGAGCGACATTCATGAGTGTTGTGCCAAGGGCTTTTATGAAATTCGTGCCACTTACCAGTGTCCTTCTTTGTCTTTCGATCTTCCTTCTTTGCTTGTGGAAGGGACTGGTTGTTGTTTTCTTTTGCTGTGTTCTGCGGGCCATGGTTTCCCTTTCCTTGCTTCTGCGGTGGATTCGCAGGTCCAGAGTCTCGCTTGTTCTTTTGTCGAAATTTCTCCTCAATTTTGACAGCATACCGATAGGCGGATCCAAGTGAAGAGATGTCGAGGAAGTCCATCTAAGTTTGGATGTAGCGATGTAGACCACTGCGATATTTTAGGATTAGGTGCCGCTCGGAGTCTTTAATACTCAGCTTTGTCCGCAGGGTATGAAATTTGTTGGTATACTCCGACACTGTCTGGTCCCTTTCTTGACGCAGAATGGTCCATTTTGTGTACTGGTCATCATAGTTTCCCATAGGGTAATACTGTTCCCTGATGGCATCTATGAAAGAGTACCAAGTGGGATTTGTTTCAAACATTCTAGACTCATCTGATGAGTTTTGCTCACAATAAGTACCCCACAAATTTTGGACATGGGGGACTACCTTAAGGAGCACAAAGGTGATATTTTCTCTATCGAAAAAATTGTGGACAAAGAAATACCCTTCTAGAACATTCAACCAATTATCCAGGGCATCTGCATCGATATTGCCTTCAAATAAAGGAATATCAAAGTTAACTTGTACCTTGAAGGGAGTTGCATCCCCGAACCGGTTGCTTGTTGAAGATGCACTTGTCGCTGCCAACATTCGCAGAAGGATTTGGGTGAAACTATCCATCATCTCGTTCCTCTGTCGCTCGAGGGCTTTCTCGAGCAACGACTTGATAGGATCTCCTGCTCCATCGTGTCTCTTTTCTTCCGCCATGGGAGGTCATTTGGGACGGCGAGAATGATCAAGTGAAACTAGTTTGAGACCAAACTCTCTGTACTCAGACCTCGTCGGGGACATGCGCCGAGAAATAATCAAAGAGCAGATTGCTTTGATACCACTGATCCGGATTTATGCGTGAACAAAATGAAAGAACATATACAGAATCATAATCACAGACAATTTACAAATATAACAAAGATACAGTAAACACATATTCTATTAAATGGCGGAAATAGAACAGACTGTAATACAATTGCTAGAATGGTGGTATCTATCTCTGAGAAGAGATGTGGCTGCTATGCTCATTCATGCCAAGATGAGTACAAAATGAGGCCAAAGGGGCCTATTTATAATAATAATGAGGTGAGAACCCCAAAAGTCCAAAACTTAACCCTAGAAGATGAACTGTCATAAAGTTTGTGGCCCCACGGTGGTAAGTTGAACATTCAACTTCCCGGGGTCATAACTTTTGCATACGATCTTTGATTTGGGCATTCGATAGCTCGTTGGAAAGGTCTATCTATGATTTACAACTTTTGGTCGGCCAAATGCATGCCAATGGCAACCATTTGGTCCTGAATCTCCAAAAAACGTCGTTTAGGGCCTCAAAACAGCCCTGGAAGTTTAGGATTCGAAAAACTGTAGAAAAATAACTAGGAAACTGCCACAATGGACAATTGTTTTGAGCAGTGGAATAGGTGGGTGGCCACCGATCTCCATCTGGATCAATAATGCTTTTCACATTTCCGTTTTAAAGAAATATGTTCATGATGCTACTCATGTTGTTAATTGGAATGATGTACAAGTGGAACCAGAAGGGGAGTTTCTGGTGGAACCGAAATGTATCCTCGGGAGGAGAGAGATTACACTTCGGAACCGCACCATTAGACAGGTAAAGGTGCAATGTAAGCACCTTAGTCCAGAGGAAGCCACCTGGGAATTGGAAAGTAAAATGCAAAATGCATACCCAATTCTGTTCTAGGGGAATTCTAAGGATGAAGAATAAATAACATCGAGGACGATGTTATATTCTAAGGGGGTGTGTATGTCACATGCCCCAATTTTGCAAAATAATATTATTTTATTTGATTTTATTCCAAGACATTATGTTAAATTTTATGCTAAAGTTGTAATTGATGACTCAGCAGAGTCAAGGATATTGAATGTAATTATGAATATTTTAATTATAAATAAATAAAAAGTGGAGACAACAGCTTGGGAGAGCTATTAAAAGAGTGTTTACTGGTTAAGTTGGTGGAGGATACTGGGTGGAGAGTAAATAGACAAGTGGCAGCATCCTAAAACACTTCCAATGTTGCAGGTGGCAACCTCCCTACATTCGGGATCATGATCCCCCAAGAAAGTGGGATTAGAGCAGGTGGTTCAATTAATGACAACTAACCCAAAAAGACCTAGGCAATCTTAATAAAAATGCCCATTGAAGAGAGCTAAGGTTGCTCATTCCAAGAAGAGAATCATTCAGGTGAATGTACTTCAAAGGATTTCATTGGGAAGGGAATTTCTGGAAGGTGTTTGAGGGGTAAACTGCAGAGAATGATCTAGTATAGCTATTCAGCTAAAATATCTTGCTACTGAGTGCAGAGTTAGTACTGAGTCACTGGACTAGTATTTTGTTGTTTGCTTCACCCAGTCCCAGCCAAGGATACTAGGAACAGGCTTGGGGGTCCTGAGAAGACGTTGTTTGAGCGCTCTCCAGGAGTTGGTAGGGAGGAACAGCCTCCCAACGCTGTTGTCATCTAGCTTTAAAAACAGGTTCTACTGTCTTTTATTTGATGTGTTAAATTTTATTTCTGAGAATGAATAAATAATGGATGATTTATATGTTATGTAATGAACTGTTAGAATTTATAATCTTTTAGTTGTTGAATATTAAAATTGTAATTGAATGAGATAATCCTACCTGTGTTTTTCTCCGTCTGGATAAACCAGACCGTACTCTAGCACAAGTAGTGTGTTTAAGACAGATGAAGATATGATAGAAATCTGGATTGATTAGAGTTATTTTTTATTTTAGAACAATGGAGTAATTTATTTCTGTGTATAGATGTTTTTTTTTGGAAAGGATACTAATCTGTCTAATTAAGTTAGGGTTTAAAAACTAGACTATTGTATTAAAAATGCTAGCAAGAAGTATACATAATATTTTTCAAACAACAGGTTTATTTCTTTTAATATGTTGACTACTGTCAATAGGTTATTTATTTTATTTAAGAACTGTATTTTCTGCAAAATGAAACTATTAACCTGTCACATAGGTAAAAAATTTAATTTAGATAAACACTCATTTATTTATGTGAAGAAAGAACCAAGTTATTTTATAGAGTTATTTCATTGTACATACTACTTAACTATTTCTACAAATGATTCATATTTCAAGTAGGATAATTCTAGTATAGTCTTTTTATAAATAAATTTACTATAGCAATTATAATAGTGTAACAATGAAATATTAACAAAATCCTATTTATGTACTTATAAAATAGACTAAGTGCAAGGGTAAATAATATTTAATAAATATTATTTATATATGAATAAATTTATTTAAATAAACTAAACAAAAATTTATCATAAAATAAAATACAGGGTCGAAACCCTTACAGTGTTTAACATTAAAAGAAAATTCTAACTTTATAACTTATAGTAATAACATTGAAAATAATAATCAGAATAACAATAAATTAAGGATTTGAATTTACTTAGTATTTTGAGCATAAATTATAAAATGTTATTACAGTCCTATAAGGACAAAGAAATATAACCATAAAAATATAAACAACTATGTACCTGAAACAAACAAATAGTTTAACTTTTACTGAAGAACTAAACCTATAGAATAAATCAAAGAATTTACTTTATACACAGGTCACTAACAGGATTCAATCTTGCTTGAACATTCGAGCTTATAAACAAAGTACTATAATAGAAAGAATTAACAGAATAAGAATTTAATAATACAAGTTAATGCAAGATAATATAATAAGTAAAGATTTCATTACACAGTCAAAAATAGGGTGAAAACCCTAGTATTTAAAATTACAGTAAGAGCATCAAAATAATCGAGTCCGAGCTTAGGAGAGATGAATCTCTTTACTTCAAGTTTAAACAGAGAATGGCTTGATAGGCCGTAAATATTTCTTTACATAACTGTAAAAAAAACTAGTAAAAACAAAATTTACAAGTCACGCCATAAGCCGAAAAACCTTGCTAACAGCAAGGGTTTCGTAAAACTAAACAAGCTAACCAAGAAATAGTAAACCACAAGAGTTATTTGCAGGCTACGATCTCCAACTAAAAACGTTCCATAAAGAAATGAACAAGTATGGATTGCCATGGGTTGACCAGGGCTTACCCATATGCATGAAGCCGACCCTACTCATTGTACTAGCTGGAAAGAGGGTTGTAAACCATCACCTGCAAGAATAATCCCAAAACATTAATATTCTTGCATTATATTAAAAACTGAGTTAAATATAAGTTTAAAAAATGTTAAGAGAATCCTTTCGTAAATGGGAGCAAAGATAATGTAGCCACCAACGAACGGGAGTGCCGCCACCAACAAGATGAAAAGAAAACCCTTCATCTCTCTTGTGACAGAGATGGGTTTAATGAGTGCAAACCACTGCTAGTAGAAGCAAGGAGAAGGGAGCAACGACTAAGCAAGAAACGGATATTTGAGCTCAAAACTGTCACAAACCGAAGCATAAGAACATGTTCTCACAAACCCTGTGACAGAATAGGCCGTAAGTTAAGTCACGGTCCTTAACAAATTATTGCTAGATAAAACTCACAGCCCTCTAAAAAATTCCCAACAAGCAAGCCGTGGAGGAGCAAACCCAAGAAAACTACACATAGTCCAAGCTATAAGCAAAGTGTCATGGCTCTCCAAAAACCATTGCAAGATAAACTCACAATGCAGGCACGGTTTCGAGGACAACGAAGGTGGATTGAATAATGTAACCATGATGTAGATCTCTTAATCATTCACAGTAGGGTAAGCATGGCAGCCATGGAGCAGTTGCAGAGCGGTCGAAGGCCCAAAAACAACGGAGAAGAATGACAAAGAGTAGGGTTCGTAAAACCTTATACTCTCAACACTTGGCCGAGAAAGAACCACGTGTGTATCGTTGAGTATCATAGAAATTTGGGTGGAAAATACTCGTATTATGGCTATGAATCCTATACATAGCTTAGATCAACAAAGTTTAATAACATTTGGCTATTTACCAACCATGACAAGTACTTTTAGCTTCTCCATGTTTTTGATTTGTAACACAATCTTTTAAAACTGTCTAGTACTTGCATGAGTTAATAAATCAATCTCTCTTGAAAAATTGACATAAGTTAAGTAATGTGGTCAAAGGCTCAATCCAAAAGAAGTATTATAAAATAAAATAAGAAACTGGAGCAGAACCATCCCACTAGACTCTAAGTCCTTAGGAATTGGTATTGCACTGTAATGTTTAGAACCTTATAGGCAGCAATCTTCATTACAGAAGATGAATAACCAGCAGTTGCTTATACTAATATTATAAGTTGATAATGTATTTTACTGTTAGAACAATCATTATAGCTTTACAGGTTATACACTCTAGGTGAAATTAGCTTACGACAAAGATCACAAGTGGTGAAATAGGAGAATAAATACTGTCGCTATTTACATATAAGAAAGAAACTCTTCTATATATATATCATTGACAAAAATAATTGAAGAAACAAACTACTTGTTTTACCTCATAGAAGTAGAGTGATATGTAACAGTTTATTTACCGAGCTTTCTATTTTGCAAATTGAAATACAACTGAATGCTTTATGTAATTAAAAGGCGTTACTCGATCATTCATACCTATAAACCTGTAAGGACAAGTAAGCTTTCTGCGTTAGCTTAAAAGCTGAGTAAGCCCCAGAATCCAAGACAATTCCACTTACTTGTCACAAATTAAAACTCATCAGCAAACTGAAAGTTAAAACTATTACACGAAATAAACCTAACCTTACATCAAAAGTAGAATGCTAAGTTACTTAATTAAGATTATGTATTAACTAATATGGTAACCAATTCTTTTATAGATAACTATTAGCTGTTAGCAAATCACATTCTCAGCATTTTATGTATTATGAAAATTTTAAATTTTTATGAAAATTTGGGGTTTTGACATGTGGTATCAGAGCACAAGGTTCAAACACTAGGCCTTGATAAAGCCCAACTAGCTTTCATGAAACAGTAAATTAAATTATTATGCTGATGTGTTTTATTTTAAATCTTATTCAACAGAGAATTGTTTTCTGAAGTTTAACAGGAAAGTATGGAAAGGTCGGAAGAGTATGCAGAGGAGGAGTCTCCAGTTATTGAGATAGGAAATCTACCAAGAGATCCTATACCAGAGGATTCAACTACCAATTCCTCAGAATTGCTACAAACTGTAAAGGACCTAAAAACTGAAATGGAGTCTGTT